>JARQZK010000865.1:0-52500 GCA_030704885.1 Cynegetis impunctata
AGTGAATAATGCAGTTAACATAACATTTTCCTCGCAATACAACTCATTTAAGGCTAATATAAAGTGTTGTATTACTTAAATTAACTAATGACCTGCCAGCAATTTCAATACCTAAATCAAAATTCAATATTCCTAATAATATCAAATTAGCTGATATCGATTTTAATAAAACGGCTCAAATCGATTTATCATGAGGAGCAGAAATATTCTGGGATCTTTTGTGTGTTGGGCAAATTCGAGTAAATAAACATCAACCATATTTACAAAAAACCCACCTAGGTTGGATTGTGGGCGGTAATATCAACATTCCAACAATAAATTCACTATCAAGAGATACTAATTGTTCGAACACAATTTCACATTCACAAAATATATCTTTACGCGTATTAGAGCAACAAATCGAAAAATTTTGGGAAATTGAAAATTTCAATAATTGTAAAATATATACTCCCGAAGAAATTCAATGTGAGAATCATTTCGTTAAAACGCATACACGAGATGAGCAAGGCCGATTCGTTGTTCAATTACCATTCAAATCAATTGAACAAATGTTAGGTTCATCAAAATGTCTTGCGTTAAGCAGATTCAAATCACTAGAACGAAAATTTGAAAAATGTCCTCAACTCAAACATGATTACACGAAAGTCATGGATGAATACCGCTTACTTAATCACATGGAACCTATCGATTCTATTGATGACGCGGTATCACATCAAACATTTTATCTTCCTCACCACGGTGTAATAAAGGAGTCTAGTTCTACTACAAAACTTCGAGTAGTTTTCGACGGTTCAGCTAGATCTTCAAACAACGTAAGTCTTAATGACACTCTTATGGTTGGAGCTACCATCCAACAAGATTTAGTCTCGATACTATTAAGGTTTCGCAATCACAAATATGTTTTTTTCAGCGGACATAACAAAAATGTATCGACAAATATGGGTTTCTCCAGAGCATCAAAGCTTTCAGCGAATTTTATGGCGAGATGATCCCTCAAAGCAAATTCAAACCTTTCGTCTGAAAACAGTTACATTTGGTACAGCATCTGCGCCATTTCTCGCTATCAGATGCTTACAGCAATTAGCAGCGGACGAAAAAACTAATTTTCCTTTAGCGCACACCCCAATTATGAGGGATTTTTACGTTGATGATCTCTTAACGGGATCCAATGAATTATCAGAGGCTATTGATATTCGAAATCAAATATCCCAAGTTCTTTCATCCGGAGGTTTCAAACCAAGTAAATGGTGAGCAAACGATTTGAGGTTATTACCTGAATATCATTCGAACCCCAGCAGTTTACTACCTGACATTCACCTAGATAAACAAGACACTAAAATTCTCGGTTTATTATGGGATTCCAAGGTAGATAATTTGAAATATTCAATTAAAGAATTAGGGTTACAGAAACGTGTCAAAGAGAACAATATTGTCAATTATAGCTCAATTGTTCGATCCATTCGGCTTAGTTGGACCGGTTATAATAGTAGCAAAATTATTGCTTCAAAGGATCTGGTCTCTTCAATTAGATTGGGATGAATCAGTACCTGTACAAATTCACACCAAATGGATAGATTTACTTTTACAATTACCAACATTAAATACTCTTAAAATATCACGAAGAGTTACAATGAATTGTTCGGTAAGTTCTTTCGAACGACACGGGTTTTGTGACGCTTCTGAAGCAGCATATGACGCACGCGTTTATTTACGTACAACCGACCCTAATAAATGTCATACATGTCATTTATTAATTTCAAAAACTCGAGTTGCTCCTCTCAAAGTCATATCACTTCCACGATTAGAACTTTGTGGAGCTCTTTTATTAGCGCGACTTATGACAAAGGTAAGCGAAAGCTTGAATTTGCCTATAGGTCAATATGAGTATTGGACAGATTCTACAATCGTATTAGCTTGGATCAATGCATCAGCAAATAAGTGGAAAACCTTTGTAGCGAATAGAGTACCTGAGATACAATCAATATCTCTATCTAATAATTGGAATCATGTATCAACCCATTGTAATCCAGCCGATCTCATTTCAAGAGGTATCACAGCAAATCAATTAAGTAATTCGAACATCTGGTGGCATGGACCCGAATGGTTAAGTAAAAACAAAGATCAATGGCCTAAATCAAAAACAAATTCTCAATTATCGATCATTCCAGAAACACGTGATATTAAAACTAAATTAGGTTTCACGTGTACTTTAAATGAAGAATTCAGTCTATTCAAAAAATATTCTTCATTTTCGAAATTAAAAACAACAATTGCGTGGTGTTTATAATAATTCAAAAAACGTTAATCGAAAAATAAATTCTCTTACACTATCGGAATTAAAACATGCCGAAATAATGATTTTAAAAAATGTCCAGAGACTTGCATTCCCAACCGAAATTAGACAGTTAGAAAACAAAACGGCCATTCACAATCGGAGCCATGTATTATCGCTAGATCCTTTCATTGATGACAACGGTCTGATTCGCGTTGGCGGACGATTGAAATGTTCAAAATTACATTATGATATCAAATATCGAATTCTGTTACCTAAAAATCATCATATTACCAATCTTTTAATAAGGCAAGCTCATGAGGCAAATTTGCATTCAGGTAACCAAGCTACTTTAACAGCTATTAGACAAAAATATTGGCCTATATCAGGCAGAAGTAGTGTTCGCAATTTAATAAGCAACAGCGGCATTGATTATGCTGGACCGATATTATTGAAAGAACGAGGACGCGGAAAACGAACATACAAGGCGTATATAGCACTATTCGTTTGTTTGTCCACGAAAGCTATTCATTTAGAATTAGTAAGCGATTTAACATCAGAAACGTTTTTGAATGCGCTGAAAAGATTTATTTCACGACGCGGCAACGTAGCTGAATTACACTCGGATAATGATACTAACTTTGTCGGAGCGCACAAAGAATTGGAGATATTTCAAGACTTGTTCAAATCACAAGAATTTAATTCAAAGGTTGTTACTGAATTGTATCAACAAAATATCGAATGGCATTTCATTCCTGCCAGTTCGCCACACTTTGGTGGACTCTGGGAAGTAAGGGTTAAATCGGTAAAACATCACTTACGAAGAATTGCAGGAAACGTTTCTCTGACGTTTAAAGAAATGTATACACTATTAACTCGTATAGAAGCTTGTTTGAATTCACGACTCTTAATCCCTTAGCAATGATCCCAATGATTTATCCTGTCTTACTCCCGGACATTTCCTTATCGGAGACTCACTAACATCAATTATGGAACCAAACTTGCGAGAATTAAAAATCAACAAACTATCAAGATGGCAACACATTGAACAACTTCGTCAGCATTTCTGGAATCGATGGTCCAGAGAATATTTAACACATCTCCAACAAAGAGCAAAATGGAAAACAGAACACAGAAAAGAACCTCAAACAGGAATGTTAGTTTTAATACAAGAAAACAACGTTCCCCTGTTAAACTGGCATCTTGGAAGAATTGTAGAAACTCATCCTGGTCATCCTGGTCTAGACGGTTTAGTTCGGTTAATGTCAATACGGGCAGTTAAAAATTGTATTATTAAGCGAGCTTTGAATAAGGTGGCAATATTGCCGATATACTAAAATTGTAAATAAGATTGTAAATTATATTGTAAGTTGAATTATATATTTCATCACTTGAAAGACGGTAGTCTTTCAAGAGGGGGCGGCATGTTGAGTGTGACACTGAATATCTTAAAATAAAACTGTAAACTTAAATGTTCCAGCAAATTTGGAATTCAACAATCCAGTATGAACAAAAAGATGTGTCCTTGTTCTTATACCTGCTATTTCCCTAAGTTCACAGATTCTTGTCATACACACAATATTACGAATTCGATCGTCAACGAGTGCACATCGCAACAAACGCCTCCAACATTCAAAAAGTATACCAAATAAAATATAAATATCAATGATAGAAAAAGCGAGAAACGCTACTCAACAATATATATATATATATATATATATATATATATATATATATATATATATATATATATATATATATATATATATATATACAGTGGCGTAGATAGGGGGGGGGGATTAAGGGGATCAATCCCCCCCATGAGCCTACAAAAATTATAGTAGAATTGAATAAAAGTCTCGTATCTACGTATTTAAGTATACTAAGCACTAGCACCTCTTTTGATATTATGTATGTGCAGGTATATAAAAATCATCTAGATATGTTTTCGTGACGGCTGTGCAATTTCGGCGCTTCGAACAGGCCGACCAATCAGGAGCCACGAAATGATCGCTCGCTATAATTATGGACAGATTGAGCACATGTAAGGTAAATATCTACTCATAATTTTAACATAAAAGTAAATCAAGAAATTAAATCGTTCTAATTTTGGGTAGAGTAACTAGTAGTTTTGAGCGTATTTTATTCAATGGTTAATTCGTAGTTTAATCGGTCACTATGAGCAAAAAAAGGTGTTTAAAAAAGTTCAAATGGCTCTAATGGAAAATTTTTATTTCGAAAGGAAGAAGTCCACCAAAATATCCTCGCACTTCTTCTCTTTCTAAATTGTATACTGTACCTACTATTAAAAAAAAACTGCTCGATCTTTTGTTTAATAGTTTAGTATTATATCTAAAGCACGAGCAGTTTCGTTCAATAGTATAGGTAGTATAAAATTTAGAAAGAGGAGAAGTGCGAGGAGGTTTTGGTTGACTTCTTCCTTCGCAAATAAAATTTAACATTTCACATACGTTTTTTGGTCTTAGTGACCTAGTGATTAAATTCCTGTTTACATTCGAGGACCGTGACTTCTGCTCATAGAAGATTTTCAATAAATATTTATTATTTCGAATATTTTTTGAGGTAGAGTAGGTATCAAAATATGACTAACTCTTGGATTTGATTGTCAATTTAATTACCTCATAATATTTTGAAGTAAATAAAAATTATTGAGTTAGTGAAAGTTTTCTTGTGATGGCGTTCAATCCATTTCTGGACTTATACATCATGGATTTTGGAGAAAGATTTACTAATCATGAGAATATAGTCTAGTCAACAAGTGCTTTTTTTGTTCAACTTTTTCATCAGTCTCTGAAGAATATGAACAAGGTGTCATTCGATTCGGAAGAGCATGTAGATATTTTTTGAAAAAAGTAAAGTTTTGTTTAAGAAAATTGTAAAAGTTATAATCAATTTACTGAAAGAAAAAATTATCTCAAAAACTAATTGATATTATTGATATACAAAAAGAAGAGAATATTATCTAAAAGGAAGTCTCCTGGAACTGTAGGATTAATATTTATAATTTTCTCAGAGGGGTAAATATACGGCCGAAAACGTGTAATCTGGCTTGCGAAAGTAACGCCCATTAGAAAAACTTTAACAATAAACATTATTTAACTGAGTGTATTAAATATTATATTAAGGAATGAAAAATTTCAGGTTCTTACTGGATAGGAAAATGAACAATAATCCAGCCGCAAAACATTTTTATCGCGATTTTTCAATCAGTCATGCAATAGTTTTCTGCTGCTTTAACAAAAACACTGCAAGTGTGATAACTGTTGAACTATAGATCTGATATTTTTTTTCTCTCTTGGAGCTAGTTTCGAAAGACTGCAGAATAGATCCCCGTTAACAAAAATGTAAAAATTAAATTTATTATTTTTTTACTAACAATTTACTTAGTTGCAAAATTGAACACTTTAATTATTCATAACTTTTTTTTCTTGATTCTCTTATAAACAACGCATTCGTTTATATCATTTTTTCAAACAATAGGAGATGATTATTGAAAAAACCATTTCCTTGTAACTTCCGATAATAGAAAACGGATCATTAAAATCATAGAAATAATTTCATTTTGTTGTTTCAAAACTACGTAAATTGTTAATAAACAACTGAAAAATTAAAATTTTTTTATTTTTTCGACGGGGATTTACTCTGAAGCCTCATAACAATAGCTCCAAGAATGAAAAAAAATCTCAGATCAATAGTGAACAGTTATCACACCCACAATTTTCATGTTCAAGTACTAAAAAATTGTTAATTAACTATTGCATAACTATTTGAAAAATAGCTATTATCCCCAGATTACTGCTCATTCACCGATTTAGTATCTGTCTGACTTTTTTTATTCCTTAATTTTCATATTTATTATGGTCGAATAATGTTTATTGTTGAAGTGTACTTAATGCTCGTGACTTGCCCAACCCAAATAACCTGTTTTCAATCGTATTTCACCTCTCTAAGAAAATATTGATCCTACAGTTCCGGAAGTTGAGTCTTTCTTTTGGAAAATTTCCTCTTCTTTTCGAATCTTTCTTCAGATTTCAAAAATCTCAATTAATTTTTGACATATTGGCGAAAAACTAAACCCCCTTTTTTCAGGATATTGTTTATAACTTTCACAATTTTCGCGAGCGTTGACTAGACTAAATGTATTAGAAAGATTTTCGGTGTTTTTCAAGCATGATTTATACGAAATTGACAAGGCAGCTGATAAATTAATCAAAACTGACGAGCTTTATCAAAAATGTCTTACTTCCACACCTGTTGTTCTCGTTAGTTGAGAGTGTGGAAGAAATATTTAATTCGTAAAGGCGATGTTAAGCCTAAAAACTCTGCTGGATGATTGCCTAGAATTTTTTTTCGAATATCAGGTTGCTCAGAATATTAGCTAGGCTGCAGGTCTCGACGTTTGAAGCGAATAAAAACAATTCAAAGGAGCACGATAAAATAAATGGACTTGTAATGACCCTTCCGCATATATAAAATTCATTGCAAATTAAAAACTCATGTTTGTCCAATTTTTTGTTATTGAAAGGTTTGGCTGCTCTGGCAATTCATCGTGACAATGGAATCACAGCTGACGAAGTCATAAATGGATTGTCAAAAAATGTCAAAAACTAGATTTTCTGCTCTGATTTTTCCAAGAATATTTTCACTGATGTATATATTCCTATTAAATATAATTAAATTTTTCACTGACTTTTAATTATTTTTTTGCAATTCAATTTAACTTTTTTGCTCATTTTGTACTACCTACATGTAAGATTATTTTTATCAAGAAAAATAGAACGTTAGATGAAAAACTTATGAAATTTTGCACCAAGTCATATCCCCCCCCATCGCAAAAAGCTATCTACGCCACTGTATATATATATATATATATATATATATATATATATATATATATATATATATATATATATATATATATATATTGATATAATATTAATTAATGAGATTTTTGATATTTATGTGATATTTAATTTTAAATTACAAATTTTTCATGCTCTTCACTCGGGAGGATAGGGTCTCTATTATAGATTTTTCTAATAATACTTTTTAGATGAAAACTAAAATGTTTAATATGAAAATTCATAATTTAATTTCAATTTCAAACGATACAAAGACTTGCAACAATTAAACAAAAACAACTTATTATATGAATACCTAAAACCAATGCCCCTTTGAAAAGTTTTTGAGAAATGGCGGTTGTGTTGTCATGAAAACCAGTAGCTTATTGTTATATCAAGTGGAATATAGAATAGTTTTTCAGTTTTCAACCACATGGACAAATCTCTCTGGCAACTATGAATCTGGTTTTTTTTTAAATTATCGTTTCCGCAATATTTATGTTACAAATTCATCAATGTATCCTTCGTACATTATTCATATGCATTCAAATAGTTAAATAAGTTCATTATTTTACGAATTTTGGCATTAATCAGTCGTATGTCAGATATTCATTTATAACTCTTCATTATTATCATTACAAGTATTAGACTTAGGTATTAGACATAATATATATTTTGTGTTGAATTTAATAAATTCTTGTATCAAATGACTCTTTGAAAGTATAAATAAGTTATGAGCTCAATATTTAACTTTATGTACCCTTAAAAAATGACCTTTTGAAGTTGTATTTCTGTTTTTAGCTATATATGATTATTGAAATAGAAAATTCAAACTTTTCTTTATTGATTCCAATTGCTATGTACTCTCTAGATGTAATTACGCGAATTGGGATTTACCTACTTATTTACCTAAATCTGTCAATTTGAAAACATATGAATAATTCTCATTATAATAACCTAATATTAGGTATTAATGTTTCTGCATATTCTTTGAAATTAAATCTTTAACATTCTTATCTATAATTCTTTTTACAATATTGAATCTTGAATTAAAAACGTGATATATTATCTTACTAATCTAATGAGTTGATATTATTGAAGTGCACTATGGGAATTTCGGTTAGTTTTTTGTACCGCCGCAATGTTTATGTTGAATTTTTTTAGGATTTTCGAACATTTCGCTTCTCTACAGCCATTTCAAATTCATTTGGAAGGCTGAAATTTTCAGACATGAATTCGATTCGTGTTAGGGAGGGGCTATACAGGTGTTTCACATTTTTTCCTCGTCGCCGCTACTTTGATGGAGAAATTTCCTACGTTTTTAAGTTGTGAGCATCTGTTCATTCCCTTCACCCTCACTTGTGGGTTAGGATATTATGTGTGAAAAACAACAAATATTAAAAGCAAATACGACCTTATCCTAACATAATTGTTTTTATTCAGTGCTTGTTTTGCGTTTCCAGTATTTGTTCTTTTTGTATTCAGGGTTTTTAGAATCATATTTTCATCATCTAGACTTCTATTCACCTTTAAGTGAATATGTTGATGCTTCTGTATGTCTTCTGTATGACATTTATAATCCCGTTCCTTATTAAATTTTACTTTTGAGAAATTTATTTTGTTTTCAATTTTTTTTCGGAGGTTAGGTTCGGATGGTTATTATCAAATAAACGAAATCTTCAAATTTCTTCTGAAAACTTTAATTCTTTTCAGAAATATAGTACAAATTCATACGTCCAGAAAGATATCATTCATATATATACGATATAACACGAAACTTTTTTAGGTAGGACATATATTCTAAAAATAGAAATTAATCAAACAAACTTTCTAGTGGAGCATGCTACATTTTTACAATAAATGCTTTTACACGACGATAATCAGACTTCCATCCATTCCTATGCGTTGAATGTAAGAAATACCAAGATGATCTCCGCAAACGATAGAAACAATAAACAGCTGTTTCGGCCTTATTGGGACCTCTTTAGTGTTGTCCGTCTACCAGATGTGGTAGTCATCACTTATCATTTATAAATATCATTTCACAAATCGGGTAAGAATGATACCTAACCTATCATAATCCGATAGACTAAATAAATAATACAATAATAACTCTTATGTTTTAGTAATCTCCACGCTCCAGCATCCATAACGATAATTATGGAATAACAATTTAGAGATTTATTTTTATCAGGTTACTGTGAATATAATTTCAAGTCACAAAATCTCTTTGAGACTCTTATGTTTAGATTAACAAGTCCAATGGATGTCTGATTCAATGAGTTTTTAAGGGCACTGAATTGTCAGCCATTTATTATATTTGGAGTTTTTTTTTCTGTACTTGCACACTTTACAAAAAAAGAATTTATTGAGTATAAACCTCAACAAGAAAAAAACATAGAAATTGGCTAAATCACGTCATCTGTAGCAAATAACAACTCGATGTCCGATTTATTAAGTTGGGGCGACTACCCACGTCCTTATTTGTATCGAAGAGTGCTCCAGAATGTACGATGCTGGAACTCATATAGTCAGTTCTCTTGAAATCTCCTTTGAAGATATTCATTCTTTACAATATTTCCTTGTACAATTTATATGTTACTTACATTTGGTTAGTAATTCTTACAATCGTGGTTCTGTACCCTTTGCACACTTTTTTTCATTCCAAAATATTCGATGTTTCTTTGCAGATACATAAAATATTTCATCTTAATTTTCCAGTTTCGTTAATAATATTACCGAAATGAAAAACGCCTACTACGCCGCTGCATCTGGACCAAGTCTGGCTATACATTTCATGTGAGGTAAACGGCGTTCTGACAGGTGGGAATCCGAGGCGATGATGCTACGAGCCAAACGAAGCGAAATCTGAGCTGGTTGCATGCTAGCATATTTTATTACGTGAGCGCCACTCGCTTACATCAGCGTATGGCAAAATTTTCCGAACCAAAAAATATTGCACTACTTAATATTAGAAGTTAACTCAAGATTGAGACTCAATACATAACGCATTCAACCTTTCAAGAAGAATTGAAAAAATACTCGTGAGCAGCAGAGCTACATCACTACATTCGTATTTTCCAGCGAAATGCATTGCGTCGAGATGCGACGATATTTAGATTAAAAAGTAGAAAATAATTCATTTTATTAAAAAACAATTCGGGAGGTGCTTCGTGGTTTAAGAACAAAGTTGAAACCAACGAAGGAACGTACCTCAACATCAACTCAATCCACGTACCAAATTTCAACCCTCTATTGTAAAAAAAAAAAATCGCGAAGTGTAGATCGAGATGTAATTCGAACAGAATAAACACCACAAATGCAGCTCGGTTGAGGAAAAGAGCTGAAACCCACAAAAGGTCTTAAGTCAACATAAACTCAATGTATGTACGTACCAAACTTCAACCATCTAACTCAATCTGCTGTAGCTGTGGAGTTTGGCAAAAAAAAAATATATATATATATATATATATATCAAGAGATTATATATATATATGTGTATATATATATATATATATATATATATATATATGTGTGTATATATATATATATATATATATATATATATATATATATATATATATATATATATATATATATATATATATATATATTATATATATATATATATATATATATATATATAAATATATAAACTTTTTAATAATTTTTAGCAATAACAGGCTTGGTGAATCTCAAAAAAACTCGATTTTAGTAAAAAGTTGACGTTTCGCCACGACAAAAAAAAGATAAATAGTACCCTATTCTTTGAGTTTTCAAAATCAAAATAATTTGAACCTATTTCGAACATTACGTGGGTAAAGGTTTCTGATTTTTGTGGTTTCCCTCACCATCTAATAATAACAGATTTGAATGTTAATATTGGACTGAATAGCACGTAATAAATAACAGAGAACGGCCACAGCCCAAAAAATGTTGATGAAACATAGTAGTCTTTTCTTACTATTCATATTTTTATAAATGTCGAAGAAATTTCAATATTTCAAAAGTTTTGAAAAGGCAACGAATGTCGTGGCGAAACGTCAACTTTTTAATAAAATCGGGTTTTTTTGAAATTCCCCAAGCCTGTTATTGCTAATAATTATCAAAAAGTTAAAAATAGTTCACAGGCAACAACAATTCAAATAAATAAACAAGCACCTTAAGCTATTAATTTGTTTTCACTTTCGAGTGTCCACCTTGAGACCTATTTACAATATTCACAAAAACTCTTCTCTGCCAATTAATCAATTCATCTATTCATCAAAGTTTTTTTTCTTTCACAAAATCGGTACTAACCTACCTACTTAACGAATTTGTTAACAGCTGGTGAGAGCAAATAGAAAGTTATTATATATTTTTGAAGATTAGCGGGATTCTGCGATTTTTAACGTTAGCAAAATGATCTATAATATCCTCATAAAATTTTTTGTCTTTCGCCAAAAGTTTTACCAATTCCTTTTCAATAGACAATAAACTAATATTTTTCAAACGATCCTGGCTCATTGAATTTCGTAAATAAGTTTTAATTCTCTTAAGAGTGGAAAACGAGCGCTCTACGGAAGCCGATGTCACCGGGATAGAAACAATTAGACATAAGAGTTTATAAACTTGGGGCAAATCTTGATTCAAATCATTATCAAAAAGGTATTTAATAGTCATCACATGATTTTCATTTTGCCCCAAAATTTCATTGTCATTATAAACAACACACAGTTCACTTTTTAGGGCCACCTTATCAAAAAAAGTGTATTTTTGACATAAATTTTCCAAAAGGTTATCTGGAAAATTAGCCGAAAATCCGGTAAACAAATTTTCATTGAGTAAGTCGAAGAAATGCAGTTCTTTCAAATCAGAGAACCTTATTTCTATTTGACCCCTAATAGTATCCAAAATTTCATAAAATATTTGCTTATAGTGAAGCTCCATATCTGCGAAACTAAATTTCTTTCATTTTGGGCTAAATTGAGTCGTATCATCAGTAGTTTGAAATACAGAAAATAGTTTTTTAAAATAAACTTCTGCACGAAATTCTGAATTTTTTTCCAAAAGAAACTAGAGCCGATTTCGTGAGTAAATTACATGTGAAAACTTGTGCTGTAAGATTTGAAAAACTATTTCTGTTTGTTCAAAAATTAATTTGAAGATGTTCAAAAAATATATAAATTCCTCATCTTGTAAGTAAGATATTAATCAGCGTGCGGTATTTAAGTTACTTTATCGGTGAAAAATTCCTCACTTTCAACTATAGAATTCAATCCTCAAATCCTAAGCGGCCCCAAACAGAGACATTTCCCTAGTAAAAAGTAAACACTGCCAACAAAATAATTTATTTTTTACCTGTGATCCGGTTAGGCAAGAATGTCTCTCATAATTTCTTGTATTAAAACCGCGGTTTTGTTGTATGTTACGCTGCACCAAATTGTTTAATTCAGGGGTAGGTCGCAATGTTTTTATCAAAACTTTATCCTCATAACTTAGTCCACTAAAGTTATGGGATAACAAATATTCCACTGAGTCACCATTGAAATTTTTGAAATTAACTTCAGTAACCAAACTCAGTTTAAAACAATACGCGAGCAATATAAGTAAACAAGCTGTTGTCGGCCATTAGTCACTACGATTAATGCTTTCCAAAGAATTCACTCGATTTTACCCGAAATTCTATAGTTGTGATTGGTCGACATTGTATGAGACTCAGGCTCCATCGGTGGTGCCATTTACATGTGTTTTGCTTTTCTATTGCAATGAAGTATTCATTGCCAGTATTCGCACCGTTGTTTGCTTTTCTGTGTCAGGCATAATGAACGTTGAGAATATACCTTTCCAAGCCTCCGCAGCGTTGCCACAAATCTTGAAATGAATGAAATGCATTAAATGTAAATACCATTATATAATGTAGGTTGAAAGGAAGGTAGTTGCATAAAATAATATGATTTTGATTAATATAAATATGCTTAATGCTGACTATTCAATATAATATATTAGTGATACACGGAATATTATTGAGGAACAGGCTTAGCCTCCTTAGCCGCCTTTGAATAGCCGCCCCTGATATATATATATATATATATATATATATATATATATATATATATATATATATATATATATATATATATATACAGTGGCGTAGATAGGGGGGGATCAAGGGGATCAATCCCCCCCCATGAGCCTACGATAATTATAATAGAACTGAATAAAAATCTTCGTATCTACGTACGTATTCAAGTACCTTTACATGACATTTACTAAGCTCTAGCACCTCTTCTGCTATTATGTATGTGCAATTATAAAAAAATCACCTAGATATGTTTTTCTGACGGCTGTGCAATTGAGTATTGTATAATTTCCGCGCTTCGAACAGGCCGACCAATCAGGAATGGGCATAATTTTAACATTATAAAGTAACTAGTCGTTTTGAGCATATTTTATTCGATTTTGAATTAGTAATTTTAATCGATCACTATGAGCAAAACAGTTCAAATGGCAATAATGGAAAATTTTCATTTCGAAAGGAAGAAGTCAACCAAAATCTCCACGCACATCTCTTTCTAAATTATATACTATACTCACTATTAAACGACTTTCGTTTAATAGTTTTGTTTAATGGTGTAGTATTATATCTAAAGCAGTTTTGTTCAATAGTATAAAATTTAGAAAAAGAAGAAATGCGATGAGGTTTTGGTTGACTTCTTCTTTTGTACATAAAATTTTCCATTTCAGCCATTTGAGCTCTTTCAAACACGTTTTTTGGTCCTAGTGACTGATTAAATTACTCCATAATATTTTGAAGTTAATAAAAATTGTCGAGTTAGTAAAAATTTTCTTGCGATGGCTGGATTTCTACATCATGAATCTTGGAGAAAGATTTACTAATCATGAGAATAGAGTCTAGTTTGTGTTCAACTTTTTTCATCAGTCTCGGAAGAATATGAGCAAATAGCATGTAGATAGTTTTTGAAAAAAATTAAGTTCCGTTCAGGAAAATTGTAAAAGTGATAAACAATTTACTGAAAGAAGAAGAAAACAGTTTGTTTTTTCAAATATCTCAAAAACTAATAGATATTTTGATATCTATATAAGGATACAAAAAGAGGAGGAAATTACCTATAAGAAATTTTTAACTCCCGGAACTGTAGGATAAATATTTATAATTTTCTCAGAGGGGTAAAAATACGGCCGAAACCAGGTAATCTGGCTTGCGAAAGTCACGCTCATTTGGGAAACTTCAACAATAAACATTATTTAACTATATTAAATATGGACATTAAGAAATGAAAAATTTCAGGTTCTTACTGGATTGGTGAATGAACAATAATGCAGCGACAACAAATTTTTATCGCTATTTTTCGCGTATTAGTTTTTTGCTTCTTGAACAAGAACATTGCAAGTGTGTTAAGTGTTAAACTATAAATCTGATATTTTTTTCCTCTCTTGGAGCTTATTTCGAAAGACCTCAGAATAGATCCCCGTTAAAAAATTCGATTTTTTAGTTTTCTACTAACAATTTACTTGTTGCAGAAGTTGCAGAATTAAACACTTTAATCATAAATTTTTTTTCCTGATTCTCTGATAAACAACGTATTTATTTACAACAATTTTTTAAATAATAGGAGATGAACATTGGAAACCATTTCCATGTAGCTTCCGATAATAAAAAACGGACCATTAAATTCATAAAAAAGATTTTCGGTGTTTTCAAGCATGATTTATACGAAGTTGACAAAGCAGCTGATAAATTCATCAAAACTGACAAGTTTTATCAAACATTTTTTTGCTGCGACACCTGCTGTTCTCGTTAGTTGAAAGTCAAGGCGATATTAAGCCAAAAAAAAATTTTTCTGCTTATTTTGTACTACATGAAAGATTATTTTTACCAACAAATAAAACTTCAGACGAAAAACTTATGAAATTTTACACAAAGTCATATCCCCCCCCCATCGCAAAAAGCTATCTACGCCACTGTATATATATATATATATATATATATATATATATATATATTTATATATATATATATATATATATATATATATATATATATATATATAACTGAGATTGAATTCTCGCACATCACTTGGTGAAACATCATAAAGAATAATAAAGTATAAACTTTAAAATGAAAACACTTGGCTTATATTCCACAATATAAGTATCTAAATATTTTTTATCTTGTGAAATATAAGCCAAGTGTTTTTATTTTAAAGTTTATACTTTATTATATATATATATATTTTTTTTTCTTTTTTTCTATGAATCCAAATAATCTTTTCTTGTTGGAAATTCATATTAAGAAATAGGTACGAACACGTTTATTTAAACTGAATTTCCACCAATTTACAATTGAATGACAATTGTTTCGACAACACAGCGTCTTCATCAGATTTAGTTACAAACTTCGTTGGTAACTAAGTTATATCTACGTAAAAAGGGTATCGGTTGGAAAAATTCAACCAAATTTTGATACTTTTGTTCTACAACGGAAACAATTCCAGGTACCAAATTTCAGCTCATTCGACTCGATGGGAACCACTGAAGATGTCAATATGTACCGGGGGAAAATATATACATGCATATAGATATATATATATATATATATATATATATATATATATATATATATATATATATATATATATATATATATATATATATATATATAAATATATATATATATATAAATATATTAATATATAAATAAATATATATATATATATATATATATATATATATATATATATATATATATATATATATATATATATATATATATATATATATATATAGATATAGGTATACCTACTTACATATGTAATTAAAACTCAAATATCATAGTCCATAGTCCATTATTTTTGGAAAAAATACGAATAAAAATCCTACATATAAATCCCATAATTATAACGAAAGGATGTGCACCATATTTCAAAGAAATACGACTGTCTCTTAAGCATAATATTTTCTCCCATTTAACTCCAGCCTTTTCCTGCTAATCATCCCAGTTGACATCATTTTCCTGTTCCACCATATGCATGAAGACCTAGATAGGATGCTATATAGACGGGAATCTAGAATTAGATTCCAGATGATCCTGGAGAACATCTAGTAACATCAGATTGGGACATTATACTCGTTGAGGAGCAAAAGGAGAACGGCGATTTGGGCAACATTCCTCTTACTATCCTCCTGGGTGGTGTAAACGAAACATTTGAAGTTTATTGTTATGCGAACACTTGAAAGACGGTGAAGCAAATTAAGATTGCGGTGAACACGATGTTACACGCGAAAGTAAGATGGGTTTAAGGTGAGACCCAATGAGTTTTTCTTTTGAGACTATGTTCGCAGTCATTTAAATGTACCAGAAAAATAGTTATTATGTGTGACACGTGATGGAAAAAAAATTTCAGCAAGTCAAAATCGCAAAGCCACGCGAGTGATTGTCCCATTCTCGTAGTTTGTTCTTACTTGTAAGATGATATGTAGGTACAAAACGTACAAAACGGCATACGGTTTTCTATTACTTTCATATTTTTTTAATTCTCATATCTAGAACTATAATATTCAACAAACACAAACGTTAATCATCTTAACAGACCGTTTTATTGAAAAAAACAGCATGTCCCTCAATTGCGTCCATAGGCTTATAATTTCAACTAATAAATCTTCTACAATACAGAACAGAAGCTGGCAAGCCTGTACTATACGGACAAAATGGGATAGTCTTAATGGACAAAATGGTGAATATCATAATAAAACACATATTGCACAAATTAACTATTTGTTATTTCGGCAAATTCACACAGTCATTCATAGCCCAAAGGGAATAATTCGCACAACGTAGCCAGCCTTCTCCAGGTTTTGAGCGCGAAAACAGATCGTTGCAATAAATGCACCCACAGTCAGCATTTTCATCTTGCTTCTGGGTCCCAACAGGTTTTCTTCATTCTCTAAATCGAAAGATCTTCATGATTTCTTTCTTTCTCTTATTAGGTGTATTTTTAGGAACAAACTTATTCTTTATTTCAGCTATTATGGAGTCGACGATAAAATTGTGTGTGACTTTTGAGTTTTTTGTTTTCGTTTGCCTTAGCTATACTGATAAATCTTTCTTGTTGTACAGCCGATAAAACTTCCAAGAGGACAGACCTATTAAAATCCTGAGCTGTAGCCGCAGACTCAGATGTGGTTTCTGGTTGGCTCAACTAAATGTATTTGTTTCGTCTAAGGAACCCGTCCAACCATTCTTGGCCAGCTCTCCTTTTTTCTTTGATGAAATTGTGTGAGAATTCATTTTTCTCTGCAAATTGAAAGGCAAGTTCTGGCACAGATGTTCGTGTTGAACCATAAACGTGTTTCGTCAAATTTTAAACGTTTTTCAAACTGGTGGAAAAGTTATCTTTATCTTCCCAGACCTTTTATTGTGATCTGAATAGTGTCTTCAAAGTGTATTCTACAGGATGCCAAATGTTTTTGCTGCTAAAAGCCAACCTATTTCTTCATTTTTGACTAAAGCTATTGTTTTTTTCATAAACTCGTCGCTCCAAGATTGTCTATTGGTCGTACTTTTGTAGTCACGCGGCATGCTGCCATCTTCAAAATGTAATAAAAGAAGTATATAGTAGAAGTTGTGAAGGAAGTAGAAGTAAGTGTTGTTGTCTACCCTGCTATACAAACAGATATGGGCAAAACGGCGTAACTCCATAGTATATCTATGCCATATTGTCCATACATAGTTTTAAATACCTATATAAAATTTAACAAATAATGTCACACCAAAGTTTTTCAAAGCAAATGACTTACCAAAACTTAAAAAACTCATTGCAGCGACAAGAAACTCGTTACAGCCAAAAATCTATTGACAGTGACTGGGAAAAAGTGGATGCGTTCTCAACAACAGTATTTTGACAGTACAGTAATAGGCAATAAAAGCGTGCTCTAAGAGTACATATCAACATGAAGATAAAACCCGCCAGACTTGAAATACACCCGGTATGCCTTTGTACATAGTTCCCTACTTTAGCAGGCAAATTGAATTTAATTATTTTCAAAATCAAAATAATTATCTACAAATTTATTAAAATAATAATACCTTGGTATGAGATATGAGAAAAAATTGTGTCCACACAATAAGAACAAGAACAGATTCAAGGGACAATAACACTATCAACAAATTGAGAAAAATGAGTATTTTTTATCTATGTATTTCTAGTCCTTCATATTTTCATTTTGTTATCTGAACAATACAGAAACATTCGAATCTTCATATTATACTCATAAATAATAGAAAAGGAAGCAATATTCTTCCTCGTTATATCTTGACAAATGTATTTAAGAGGATGATTTTATGGATAATTGGATAACATTGGAATAATAATTATTGCCTTGCAATTAATGAATGATTTATTCATTTTCGGAAGTATTATTACTTTCTATTTCAATTTAATATAAAATGAGTAAAATTTTTAAATGAATGTAAATAGGCAATGTGATTAAGTATATCATACTGTGATTAAGTATATCATACTATTGTTAGAGTTCTAATATTTCAAATGAACTGTCGATTTTCATCTTTGAAAATTTGATGAATTACCACAAAAAAGATTGTCACGGCTATGCTTTAACATTTACGGTTTGAGTATCTGTAGTATTCACTCAAATCTGAAACTTTCCCCCAGTGTACCAAGTTACCAAGACAAGAGGATCATCAATTAATCTCACAGTAATCTAAAGACTTGTGTATTTGGTTCAAAGAGTAAGAGATCTAACAATAGACCATTCCAGAACACGTGACTTTGACAGGTCGGCCATCTCTGCTGAGGGGCACACAAAGTTTGTTTACGGTTCAGTTGCATTGTTATTTCCGTTTGGTTAACATCAATTTTGATCTCCTTGTGTTATAGTTTTTGAAAAAAGTTTTTACATACATAGTTTATGGTATTTAATAATAACAGAAAGAGACTGCTTGTTAGATTATTGCAATAATGTCGCTGTCACGAAGTGCATATTTGGAACACTATCGGGAGATGTTCTTTCGCGTTATTTAAAGAAAATTGCAGTGATAAATAACATTGACCCGTATACCCTCACAATTAGTGAATGTTTGACGTCCCAAACTGATTTACCCACTGTGACCATGCTGGATTTAGTAGGTTATTTAGTGGAAACTCATAGCTACTACACTGACTACACAACTAAGCAGTTGAAAGCTGTAAAAAGCTTGAAAGCCCATGAAAATTACAACTCAGGGGCAATTCTGAAATTTATGGCTATGAACGACGTTAAAAGTTGGTGCATTTGTGAGAAACCAGATGATGGAAGTCCAATGATCCAATGTGATAATGATGATTGTCAAATTCAATGGTTTCACTTTGATTGTGTTCAAATAGACAATTTATTTAATGTAAGTTGGTGTCCTAATTGTATAACATAATTGTATTTTCCCTTTAAATAGAAATTTTTATAATATTTATTTGTTTTTATTTTCTAACATCTTTAAAAATTTCAGAAAAAGATAAATGTTTGAACCATCAGAAATGAGAATTTAAAATACATTAAATTGACTATTATTTTTTTATTAAATATATATCTATACAAATAACAGGTATATGTAATTATATAACATTGTGTCATTGTGTAAACATTCAAAATAATTAAGGAAGACAAAGAAAAATTGCACATTTATTTACCGAAGAGGTATTTGTGATGGACACATATTTATTATTGCACTACAAACAAGTACAATTTTATCTAATGCACTTATATTATCTTCACTAGTGTATGATACCATCGATGTAGGAAGGGTTTCATGCAGTATCATAAATTTTTTCTCTAAATAGCCTATTACTCTCTCCACATGAATTCGAACAGTAGCAATGTTACGTGTTTTATCAAGGTCCAGTGGATGTAATTGACTTTTACCTTTTGTAAAAGCAGGCATTATTAATTTTCCACCTTTTAATCTCACAGCATCATCTATGAGAAAGCCTCTATCAGCTAAAATTATATCATCAGGTATGATATTATCCAGAAACCCACAATTTTTAGTAATATATTTATCGCTACTCCTACCTCCCCATGCTTCAGATATATAAGATATTGTTCCTTGGAGAGTTATACCAATCAAAAACTTAATGGTTTCATGGTGTTTATAATTAGACCAACAGCGGGTTGCATTCAATGTATTGGAAGGTCGTTCTGTGAATACTTCAAAACAATCAATAATCACTGCTACTTTGTTGCCAAATACCTCTTTAAAGCATTCTGGAATATTTTTCTTTAACTCTTCTCTTTCAGGCCAATTTACAAATGTCTTAAGTCTTGAATACAGCACATGTAAACATTTAAAAAAAGTCTCTGAAGCTGTTGTTGGACTCGATATGCGAATTGATAACTCAAATATTTTAATGGTAAATTTAATCTTGATTTCATTAATGTGAGCAATAATTGTTGAAAAGTGGTTAACACATTATTAGGATGAGATGGCAGGTAAGGTAGCAAGTCTTCGTGAAGTATAAACAACATTTCAGCCAATCCTGTAAAATATAATGTTTTTGAATCATTATTCCTCAAAGAATTTTCATTTAATTCCATGGTGTCCAGCTTTGACTTCAGGATGCATATTTCACTATTACGAAATTTAAGTACCTCCATTGAATTAGATAATGCTTCTACAGTTAAATCAGTCTGAATAGGAATACCAACAAAATCACCTTGAATTTCTGTAGCTGAAATGTTTTCTTCAGTTGCAGTAAAGTTATACGAACAGCCTGGAACACTTTCTGGAGCAATAAGATCAACAGTTTGCTGAGAATTACTAGAATTGTCCTGAAAAAATTTAGATATGTCAAAAATAATATATTTAAGATCAACAGAAGAAATAACACATACCTCTTGTTCATCATATTGAAGTCTAGCCCTTTTACTAGTCCGCTCATACCTTGTTACATCTGATATTGATTTAGGAGCCGCAGATAAATATCCCATATTCTGAGTTGGTATCCAATCAGGGTTATTTTTATCCTCCAATTGAGCAGGTTTCCCTGGAATATGAATAATTTTCAATTATGTGAATAGAAATATAACAAGAATCTTACCGTACTAATGAAATGTCTGGAACATATACGACCATTTCTAAGCTGCGTTTCTGTTAAAGGACCTCGTTTTAAAGTCCGTATCCATGCCTTACGACGTTCACTAGATAATGCGTTCAAATAATCTCCACGATTTGTTAAAACGGCAGGAAATCTAAAAAATGATACCTTGTCTCTTTCAGCTCTTATACCGCATTTTAGAACCGAACAAAACGAAGGCATTTTCAATAATATAATAATAAGTACTGTAAATCACGAAAGTGTGATTTATTCTCAAAAAGTACTGGTCAAAAACTTAAAAATTGATGTTAACCAAACGGAAATAACAATGCAACTGAACCGTAAACAAACTTTGTGTGCCCCTCAGCAAATATGGCCGACCTGTCAGTGACGTCATTCTGGAATGGTCTATATTGTCGAGTCCTATAAATTAAGGTTATAAACTGACATATCAATTACATAATTGCTGATTTCTCCTTAGTGGACAAAATTCTAATTTTCATAAAAATACAGAAGGATAATAATACTTCACCTTTTCGAAAATGTAATGTGTAGTTATTACTCGTAATATAATCCTGCGAGACTTGCTGACAGTTAACTATGAGAAGAGTATTTTGATTAGTGAAAGTTCCTTCGAATTAATAATTCAAATTCATGGATCTAGCTTATAAATGTATCCATTGGTTATATTGAGAATATTTTATCATCCATGCCAAATCAATACAGAATAGGTTTCAAAGTAAATTCTAAAACTCGTACTGTTTACAACTTCAAATCAAGAGGTAGAAGACAATGTAGATATTTGTCTTTCAGAGAAGTGAATTCTTCATACGTTTACCTTAACTTTGTCTAATCTCAAATATTTTCAATTATTTTAATTGTATTGTGAATTGTTTCAAAATATACTCGTTCGTATTCTTCTACCTTGAGAGATTACATAGAACATAATTATGAATAAGATATCACTATAATACCATAAAATGTTATCAGACATGAAACATATCTACTATGCTACACATGTTACATAACATTGTAATACACATTTCCGTTTCCTAGTATATTACAGGAACAGGACATCGAGCTCCAAATTTTTAAGTATTAAGTATATTATATATAATGAGCTTCATGTTATATAGGTACTACGGTGTTACATGACAATGTGACGGGTCAAAGAAATCGATTTTTTTTTTAAATTTCGTCAAAGTAGGTATATATGTTCAAAACTATACAAGAAATTCTCACTCAAGATCTCAAAAATTGTACTGAGATACACGTAAAAGAGCAGGTAGTCACAGTAAGCGAATATAGAATGAAAACTGCGTTAAAATTTGTATTGAGGAAGACAGTTCGAAAGTAGACGTTCGAGCATTGAATATTATACGATATAACACGTTATTTAATTATACAAGAATGTCGCTACATACAAATTAGAAATTTAGTATTTACGTTCCCCACATGTCCAACTTTAAAAAAAAATTCGTGCCATACTGTAAGAAATTGTTCAAATGTTGCATAAAATTTTACAATTATTTAATTACATTGTACGTATATCGCCCAGTTTAATCATAAAAACAACTACTAGACCAAATTTTAAGGTGGAAGAAACAGATTTTCGAATTTTAAAAAATTACATGTTTGAGGGGGTATGGCGGGTATTTTGAACCGTTGGAATGGTATGGCGAGGTGATTTTCGCACAAGATTAATAAAAAACAATTGTTCAGACAAAAATCAGCCTGTAAGAAATAAATTGAAAAAAAAACAAAAAAATAACATTTTCAAAAAAGTATGGCGGGCCTAAACACCCACCGGAGAAGTATGGCATATAGCGAGCGTCGGATTTTTCTCTGTTAAAATACCGATAAATTGAGGTAATTTTGTGAAAGAAATTGTTTGACACCTCCGGATTTTCGAGCAATTTCAATTAATTATTCTGCAATTGCGTCCCGCGCACCACTGGTCAGAACCTCATTTTCCTTCAATTTATTACGTATATGAACCCCCCTAAAAGCGCCATACTGTGAAAAATGACTTTACAAATCCTTCCAGTATCTATCGGTCTTACATGAAAAAGGAATAAAACAGAAACTCCAAATACGTCCTACGCTATACGTAAACGACTCTTCGAGCTACCTGAAAAATCGCGTGAGCATCAAATCTCCGTCACTAGGATCGTACTTTTCGTGAAGGGCATCGCGTAGTGATGGCGATGCAGATCGAGATGCGATTCGAACAGAAAATAGTATCCACGGCGTGAAGCGCATATTAATTGGAAAAGAAGGTCGAGGTGCTATTAGAACGGAAAATAGTCGCCGGCCATGTGAGTTGAGAATTCACCCGGACAATCATCAGCGCGAAATAAATCGCATGTACAAAAAAACATGAAATCTCTATATTAAAATGGTGGCAGTTGTGGAAGAGTTGAAGCCTACAAACGATCGTACCTCAACATCAACTCAATCCACGTACCAGTGCCAGTTTTACCAATAGGATGGAGTAGGCTGCAGCCTATAAGCCCCAACCAATCAAGGCTCCCACCAAAATGTTTATATTTTGAAATTTAATAAATTGAACATTTCTTAAAGACAATCCATTAACCATAATCCATGTACTTATATGTCCAAATGACACTGCCCTACGTACAAATTTTCATCACTCTAACAAAGGTAGAAAAAATCCTTTTTTTAGCTTCGTATACCCTCTAAAAAGACCCTCTAAAAAGACCAATAATATAAATCCGGTTTCGGATTTATATCTTTAGCCACTGGTTTTGAAAAATTTGCACCCGTGCACCTCACCGCCACTACTTTCCCCAGAGTTTGAAAATGCCAATATTTTACTGAATTAACCCATATTTTCGTTCTGCCTCCAAAATATTCCTAGCTCATTTGGTCTGATGGGATCCGCTAGAGTTGCCAATATACCCCGGGAAAAAATACATATATTCTTCACTTGTCACTTCCGCACTTCACTGTTGACAGTGCAATACAATAGTCGCTTATTTTCCGGAAAAATACGACTAATAATTAGCCGAGTAAATTAGACAGAACATTCTTACAAATCTCTGAAATTGTGGAAGAAATTAAGCGAGAAGTAAGAAATACTAAAACTGGGCTTAAATCGGTCACTCAGCTTCTAGTTCACGTCTGGTTGAGAAGTAGCCGTTTCCTCTAGTTCACGGCGACGAATATCTGGGTCTCCGAACTTCTATCTCAGCGTAGGAAATGAACTCTTGAGTTTGACCCGTGCGAATGTGCTTTTTAGACTGTGAAGATGGTTTCCGAAATTGCGGGAGTGTTAGGCGATCCTCGACGATGAAGAGTACGTAGAAGTGCTTGCAAACCGGCCCGTCCTCGTGAAAATGAATTTTTACGTCGGTTTTTTATTGGTGGCTATCGGACTGTGTGGAAATTGTGAGTATTTTTTCATTGATTAGCGTTCGATATTTTACGAAGACTGGGAATCACCATATAAAAATACTAGATGGACAGTAAGTGAAAATAAAAGATAATTATGTAACCGTACCTTAAAATTCAAGAATAGTCAGGAATTTAAATTATTCAATTATTTTATTTTATAAGGAAGGACCAAATTTGAAATTTGCAGAATTAAAATATTGAACATTGAACTCTACTGTAATTGTTGGATTAAATAACAAAAGTTATTTCCACAAATGAAGAAGATGAAACAGAAAAAAAGGTTCAATAATATTGACTTGAACACGTCTCAATTTAACAATAATTTTTAGTATTTGAATAACAGGAAAATACAGAAGAGTCTGTATAGTCGGTTTTCACGTTTAGGTACCTGAAATGATTACGTTTCACATTTCAAATGCGAAACCTTGTAAATTTCATTAATTGTATACCTAACAATGGAAAATTTTGATTTTTTCTTGAATGTGACATATTTTGAAACATTAAGGCCTTATGAAACTAACATTACAAAACATACCTCATCGAAAATGTCGAGATTTCCTTGTTTAAAGTTTTCAAGATTTCGAGAATTCAACATTGGAGAAACAAAATCCGCATCTTTTTACCACCTATTATCAAATACTACGCACAGAAAAAAAGTGTAGAAAATGAAAATTCCTATAAAACGTAGAAATAAATCAAAAATCCGTTTATATATATATAAGCCGTTATCCGGTTGAATTAACAAGGGTAGCGAACTTATTCATTGAATTTTCATATAAATATTCCAATTTCAAAAAACAACCTAAGTATATATTTTTTGTAAAACTGTCATTGTCTTTTTTTATTTTATTAATTGTTTTGATTAGGTACTTTACTTTATACTTCGGAAATAATTGAATCAATTTGAATTTTCAAAGATCATTTCTATAAGTGTAGTTGCTGCGACCTGGTCACATCTCATGTATATGATACTTGATGATAGATTTATAAGAAGAGATTTTCTAGACTAGAATCACGTCTATGAATACATGAGGTTTCATTTCAGTTCTAATGATGAATTTATTAACCAAAACAATATAGATTTATGTCATTTAGTTTTTATTGACACGTTTAAACAATTAAGCATTTTGAAAATCATTTTTATCTCAATACAAAAAAAACTAAATTCAAGTAGTTTTTTATGAATGGAATTGGAAACGTTGCAATTTTTCTTACATACCCACACGTTTGCGTTAGAAATTGTAGATAATAATGAAATTCATAAGGCCTCAGCTATGTCAGTGTGAATTATATTCATGAAAACGAGACAGAATAGTTATTTACCTAATCTGTATGATTATGTCTTTTCTTTCAAAATCAACTAGAACAAAAAATTAATATTCACCTAGGCAAATTAATATTCACCCATGAAGTTTTCAAGTAACAATCTTACTCATTTCGAAAATTCTTGATCAATCCCTGGTATTACAATGGTTTCATTTAAAATCGTTACGCTAAATTTCATCAGCTTGGAAAGGTACAAGAAAATTCACTATCTTGTTGTATTGTTCCTCAAAGCAACGCATTGAACATTGACAACAGTTTGAATTAATTATACGTTAGATATGATTAGGTAACTATATTTTACTCAAGTCATTGTTTCTTAAAAATACAGTCGGACAGATAGAAATATATATGCAATAGAATCTCGAATCAACTATCGAATATTTCATTCATTACTGAAATTAATTTCATAGGCATCTTTTGTTGCAACCGTATTTCAACAAATCTATTTTTTTGAAGCAAAGTTAACCAAAATCACTTTAAAAACTGTCTTGCAGTATTGCGTCAAATACTTAATCCAGTTCTCAATTTTAATTAAGTAAGCATCATCAGGCGTTTAGGATAAAACTCAATTCGATTAATATTGTGCAACAATAACACTATTTTATGAGAGTGAAAAAACTAACTGTTATATCTTTAACTACTTTTTAGGTAATTAACAATGGTTAGTTTGAAATAAATATTTTATATCTAAAAAGCAGAAGAAGAGCAAATGAAACAAAGATGTATCTAGTACCTACTTATCGAATTGATAAGTTAATTAGCGAACATAATTTGATGAAAACTTCATCAAATACTTTCACATTGAAAACACTGAATATTATATTCAGAAGTAGGTACTTACTTAATTACTAACGAAAGTGAGTTTGAAATGAATATTTACAGAAGAAACGCAAACAAAGCATTTAAATATATCATAGCAGGTCCTTTCCGTACCCATAACACATTACAAACTAAATTAATTCTTCTGATCTATGTATCTCTTTTTTCGTCTCAACTATAAAGAACCTATCGAAAAGGAAGACAAAAATAAAATATATATATATATATATATATATATATATTTATTTGAAAAAATAATAAACAAATGTAATGTCGAGAAAACTTAACAAATACCTACCTATCACATATTATACCTAACAAACAACAAATGTATTAATTAAAATATCCTCAGAAACATTGTATAAAAATTTAACATTTTATTGGAATTTAATCAAAAATGTTTGGAGATGCTTTGAAAAATTCAATAAAACAAACAAAGTTAGTTAAAAACTTTCTACTTTTATGATAATGCTAGTTGATTTCTTTTCGTAAGTATATTATGATTACAGCAGAATGAAATGAAGCAAGTGCCTACGTCAACTTAAACCACTCACAATTTTACAGTATTCATAAATTGTATAATATATATATATTTTTTAATTTCAGATGTATTATGCAACATGTGGAACATATACGATTTGAAATATTGGCGTTGCCTCCTAAAAAAAACTAACAAATGTCCTGATAATGATATCAAGTTTTATCTTTACACTCAGTAAGTAGATATAATAATGGAAATATAACAAATACATCAATATATTAACTAGATACAAACAATGTACTGTTATTCTCGAATACAATGACATTCAGAGCATATTTTAATAATGTATGATGATAGAAAATGAATTATTGAAATTTGATGATAAAACAAAATTTCTTGTGAAACATTAACCCGTAAATTTCAATATAAATGATTCCTTATTGTGTTTAATAAAATCAAAAAAGTTTATAACTCGTTCGGGCATTATAGGATGCATTTTACAATGATTGTAATATAAATTAAGTTAATCAATAATTTGTATTATAACACAAAATATCCAGCTGAAATTTCATTAATGAAAACCTTCAATATATATTATAATATTTCAATATGAAAAATAAAAATGATATATATATATATATATATATATATATATATATATATATATATATATATATATATATATATATATTTATACTTTTTCATTACTTTATTGTTCCTGACCTTATATTTTAGTATTTTATAATTATTTCATGGATTGTTTTTTGTGTTTACTTATAATTAATTGCCTGAATTTGTGTTGGTAATAATATGTATAAGTTGTGTAAGAATAAATAAATAAATAAATGAATAAATGAATGAATAAAAAAATGAATATATATATATATATATATATATATATATATATATATATATATATATATATATATATATATATTTAGATTTTAGCTGTTAACTAATAATAATTAATAATTGTTTGTCCGCGTGAAATTCACTGTAGTTCATTGGTTCTTTTTGTGTTGCTAAGTGGGAGATGTTCCTAGAGATTGTTTGTTCTAAGAGATGTTGCTTTTATTTTCAATCTCAACTATTTGTGTCTTGAAGAAGGTTATAACAGTAACCGAAACGTCGACATAAATAAATGAAGTACACACTAGGCTATTATTAATCAGTGTCAACCCCTTATTAAGTCTTAATCTATATATATATATATATATATATATATATATATATATATATATATATATATATATATATATATGTATATATATATATATATTGTATAATATACAATTTTCAATGTTCAGTGTTAATAAAATTTTAGAAAAATACAATTGTTATTGTGAATGGTCTACCAGCAATTTTTTTATTCAATTATTCTCACAGTGAAACGGGAAAAACAGGAATGAGGATTGACATCAGAAATCCCTACTCGTTGACACTTTCTGGGTGGCATCCCAATAGAAAAAACGTAATTATAATCCATGGATTCAATGGAACGGAAAGCAAAACACCCATGACAATTCTAAGGGATGGTAAGTGGCCATTCGTTCATTAATTAATCTTATCGTATCGTTGTGCGAGCTGATTACACATATTATGAAGAGATAGATATCAACAGCTCACATATTTCTATGCATTTCTATTAATATACTGGTAATTGACGGTCCTTCCATTCACATTCACCAAACAATGGTGCCAATACTGCCAATCCACAGTTCGAAATCTCGAATTATTATCTATGAAGTATCAACGGAAATACACAGCACTAAATCCTTATAACAAGAAATGATCATAGCTTTCGTTCCTATCAGCGATTTAAAGCGATAAAGAATACTATGGTTATAGAAATGGTAATTTCCCCTAATAATGCAGTCATTTTAGAAGTTTCAAGCCCCAATCTGCGGACAAATTCTTAGTGAGCTGAATTTTCGTACACACCTTTGTTACGGCATTTTACTGAATATGTGAAAATCGACATTGATATGCCAGCTGAAAAAGTTACAAAGGTCAAAACGTCGCGAAAATCAATTTCCCGCGAATATCTCGCGAACACAGTTCGACAGGCTGTAACAGGTTTAAAGCGATCTCGGAACAATAACATGCGAAACATCTGCCAGGGGAGCTCGTTTGTTAATAAGTTTCCAAACCTCAATAATACCCGAGCATCAGACGAAAGTTTTTAATATAGGTAATTAAAAACATGAAAAAAAGCAATAGAGTTTACGCCTTGGTAGGCATAGTCGCTTTTTCAGCGCTCCACTCATGAAACGGTTGATCTTAGAGAAAAATGCACAGGGCATTTTTTGTAGATAATTGTACGTAGAAAACATTGTGTAATGACCTCTATTGACCTCCGAGCAATAGGTCGCCAAATATTCGAGGAAAACCGATTTTCGCGACCTTTTGACCTTCATAACTTTTTTAGCCGGCACGATACCAATGTCGCTTTTTCAAATACCCATAAAAATGCCGTAGTGAAGATGTATGCAAAAATTCTGCTCACTGGGAATTTTTCCGCAGTTAAAACCTATAATGACTATAATAATATATCAGTAATAATATCAGTAATAAGTAATATGAATAGTTCAATGAAGAATTAAAAGTAGCAGTTAAAGTGCGTACCTAAAACAGTTATTCAGATTAAAATGTGGTGGAATTTGGGTTATCTCAAGGTAACGAAACTATCAAACTTTGGGTGAAGTACGCGATTTTTTTTTTAATATTCTAATAACTATAATATAAGTAATAGTTGGACATACCTAATCATTGGAACTAATGATGGAAACGATTAGCTAGTGTATAACAATATTTATATTTATATATTACTCTTAGTATTAACTAAGAGTATAAGATATATGTCATATTAATATCAATAATAGTATTAAATGAACGAGTGTAACTACAATTTAAATGTGGTTATTCATGTATTTACTATTTATTAGTAGAGACGTTCCAATGCGATTACTGATTACGTCAATGCCCTTTTACTTATATTAGGTGTGGTTCTGAATCCAATATGTAAATATAACCATTGAATGCGGATAGTACATACCTACCTACTATTCGTTACTATTTATATGATCGACATTTTCATGGGAAATTATAAGATCCACAGCCAATGTACGTCCTTCCAATGCCTCATTTCATAAGAAGGCTGACATATTCTAAGAGAGTTTCTATGTTTTCAACTGGATTAATCATTAATTTATAAAAAACGTAAAATTATAACCACAGCAATAATTTCAAGCTAATAGATAAAACTATTGTTTAAGTAGTCATTATTTCCTTCTGAATGCATTATCAGAGAGACTGAAAGAAAACTATTCGAATTTCATTGTAAACACAGTGGCAATTTCAAGTGTAAATCCATCGGAAAGGAACAGCTAGGTCAAGGAGAAACTACTTCTTCGTAAACGAAACGACCGTCTTGGAACGGTGCTATACTGGGATGATTTCTTGTTCAATTCATTCAGATCATGAGATGTGCGATCTAGCGTAGAGATTCACAATTCATTTCCAGATCGAGGAATGAAAGAAACATATAATGTAACCTATCGATTATATCTGAATATAATTAACATACCTATCCATTATTTTTTCCTGATATTAAATCCTGCTTATATTCAACGGAGACTACAGAAATATTCCTTGCTTATGATTTGCAACTGTAACACATTATCGAAGTTTATATGACTAATAGTAAAAAAGAGCCATTGTGTATATCAGTAGTTTGCTATCAATGCATATCTCGTAGTTGAACAAAAAAATAACAGACAACTATATCTATCTTATTAGTCCCATCGGTTTTGTGTACTTCTCACCGTAGCCACAGTGAAGAAGTTGGATTTAAAGCCATTACAAAATTTTGATTTTAATATTAAAAATGAGAGATGTGCGTCATCCGACTTTCCTTTGGCTATATATTATGTATTAAAATGAAAAAAATTAATGTAAGAACGGTAATAAAATTGTGATTAATAATTTATATGAACTAATTGGTACATTCAATCTCAGTTATGATTGGTTTGTGAAAACTAAAGTAGAACACATATGTAGACGAACCAATTTCATGTAAGTGTGTCGAAAAAACTGCATCGCTAGTAGAATTTTTTAAATTTATATTAGGATGATTGAAAACGTATTTGAAAAACTCGGTTGTTCATAATCGGCCAGCCGGATTGGTCTTCTGCCTATACATGACATTAATATAATCGACCCATGAAGTTATCGATATATTTGAAACTAAATAGGATAGAAGATTTGAATTATCTTGATAAATAAATCCTATCTCTAAAAATGATTTTTTATGTTATAATATACCTACCTAGATTTCATTCAAAACAGAAAAAGTCGGTAAAAACTGGAGCCATTAATAAATAAAATTTTCTATTTATTCCTTATATAAATAAAGTCACTGAAAAGTAAATAATTTGATATTTTGAATTCAATAATGTTTATGCAATACCAGTACCTTATTCGATCTGCTCGTCTTTTTTTTATTTGGATATTTGGGAGGGTGGTACTTTGACTGAACCCTCAACGAAAAATATTTTCCTGGTTCAACTGTGCAATATAATATGTTTAGGTATTATGAAACAATATCATTTGAATGACTTCCTTGCAGCATATCTCACCAGAACAGATTATAATGTATTCACGATAGATTGGAAACCTCTAGCTCGATTTCCTTGCTATCTATCTGCCCTATCGAATACGAGACTGGTTGCCCAATGTACTGCTAAGCTCTATTCATTCATGATGGACAATGGGGCTGCAGCAGAAGACACCACTTGCGTGGGACATTCCCTTGGGGCTCACATATGTGGAATGATAAGCAATCATCTGAATATTAAACAACACAGGATTATAGGTATGTGAAAAAAATATATATATAAAAAAATAAATATATATATATATATAACTTTTTGATAATTATTAGTAATAACATAAAATATGTGAATCTGAAAAAACTCGATTTTATTAAAAAGTTAACGTTTCGTTTCTCAAAACTTCTTCAAAAGTTTTGAAAAAGCCACGAATGTCGTGGCGAAACGTTAACTTTTTAATAAAATCGAGTTTTTTGAGTTTCACCAAGCCTGTTATTACTAATAATTATCAAAAAGTTAAAAATAGTTCACAGGCAACAACAATTCACATAAATAAATAAATATATATATATATATATATATATATATATATATATATATATATATATATATATATATATATATATATATATATATATATATATATATATATACAGGGTGATTCACGGTCTATGGCACATTAGACGCTTCTGGTGAACCATACGACGGATCACTTTGAAAATTTCATGGAGGGCATAGTCTGCCCTTCTATTAGAAAGTAGTAGCAACTTTGATTTTTCAATTGAAACACCCTGTATATAATATCATTTTCAGAATCTCCAACAATTTTCCAATAACTTTTCATGATATTTCCCTATAGCTATATATTCCCTATAGCTATATATTACCGTACCAAATAAAAATTATTTTCATTTTTTTTCTTTGGAAATCAAGACCTATTAAAACGCTGATATCTTTGAGTTGAGAAATACTATGATATCGAAAGTTGGGTTGGAGTTTGGTGATACTTAGAGGCTTTCTACACTTCTGCGTTACTTTAATACAGTATGGTAAAAAATTCAGTTATTTTGTTTGTTGAAAAAGTGACTGAAAGTTAATTATTTCAAATGGAATGCCCTGTATATTATTGAAAATTCGGAAAACTGCTGGAATTTGTTTTTTATCTATGTATATCATGCCTATACCTTACTAGTCAGGTTTCGGACTTATTAGCATTTATTTGTGAAAATGTTCCTTGTACATGGTGTCCTCATTGGCTCATTCGGTATTTGGTAAGCATGCCATGACGACTATTTGACAGTAACGTTGTGACAATCTACTTATAATATCGATATTTTTGGCATCTCAGAAGTTGCAAATACCATCAAAAACGATGGAACAAAACTATTCAAACGAAGTTCTTATGAATTTGTTTATTATTTTTGGACAGTTTGATGAAATTATCAGCAGAACATGTAAAAAATCAATAGAATGTATCCGAATCTACCGCCAATAAACCTTAAGAAATTTATATGAATTCAGAACAATTTCAATGCGTATGGATAAACTTTAAAAAAGCACCAAGAGACTTGATAGTGGAAATATTGATATAAATAATTATAAAAAAGGATAACAATTATGTGGAATGTTTCACAATATGTTCGAATCGCTGGCCGTTCACTTTCAAGCACTTCAAAATGCGGGCGTTGACTGATTTCGACGTGGCAGATTTGATGTTTGGGTAATACTTTGTAACAATTCGTCTCTCGAACGCACACCAAAAATAATAAACAAATTCATAAGAACTTCGTTTGAATAGTTTTGTTCCATCATTTTTGAAGGTATTATCAACTTCTGAATTGTCAAAAATATCGATATTATTAGTAGATTGCCACAACGTTACCGTCAAATAGTGATCATGGCATGCTTACCAAATACCGAATGAGGACACTATGTACAAGGAACATTTTCACAAATAAATGCTAATAAGTCCGAAACCTGACTAGTTAGGTAAAGGTATGAAATACATAGATAATAAGCAAATTCCAGCAGCTTTCCGAATGTTCAATAACATACAGGGCATTCCATTTGAAATAATCCACTTTCAGTCACTTTTTCAAGCAAACGAAATAACTAAATTTTTTAACCACCCTGTATTGAAGTAACGCAGAATAGACTGAAGTGTAGGAAGCCCCCAAGTATCACCAAACTCCAATCCAAATTTCGATATCATGGTATTTCTCAACTTAAAGATATCAGCGTTTCTATAGGACTTGATTTCCGAAGAAAAAAATGAAAATAATTTTTATTTGGAAAAAGTATCATGAAGAGTTATTGGGAAATTGTTGGAGAATCTAAAAATGATATTATATACAGGGTGTTCCATTTGAAAAATCAAAGTTGCTACTACTTTCTAATAGAAGTGGCAACACCGCATTACCAAAAATATTTTAGTTGGGTAGAGAATGTCCGACTATGCCCTCCATTAAATTTTCAAAGTGAACCGTTGTATTGTTCACCAGAAACGTCTAATGTGCCATCCACCGTGAATCAACCTATATATATATATATATATATATATATATATATATATATATATATCTCTAAATATATATATATATTATATATATATATATATATATATATATATATATATATATATATATATATATATATATATATATATATATATATATATATATATATATATGTATATATGTATATATATATATATATATATATATCACGATCCATCCTTATTGCGTCCCACAGAAACAAATGAGATAGATGTATATACCTACACTGCGTATATTGAAAGAATGCATGTATTTTGGCTAGATAGGAACTTTCGTATCAGAGATTTCTTCTTTTACTCTAGTCGTGATTGCTTACAGAAATCTAATCTTGTTGCGTCCTTTCAAAGGGAATGTTATGAGAGCCAGATTCGAAAACTATTTAATTGCTTCTGAAGTGATAAAAAAAGATGAAGCAACACAATGTGCCCAACTTCTTCACTACATTGGGGAGGAAGGGTTCAGAGTTTTCAGGACGTTTACAATCCCAGAGGCCGATAAAAACAAATTAATTAAACTACTGGAACTATTCGAAGAACATTTTCTTCCGAAAGAAAATATTAACTATCAAAGGTACGAGTTTTTTTCCTATCGGCAACAACAAGGCCAACCAATGGACCAATTTATCACACAACTCAAAGAACGGGCAATGAAATGTAATTTAGGCGACCTCCAAAATGACTTGATTAAGACAATGATTATTTGCGGAGTCACAAACTCGCAAATACGAGAAAAACTGTTACAAGATAATCCAGATACCTTAGAGAGAACAATTGAAATTTGCTATGTTATGGATAAATCAAAGAAGGAATGCCATGCAATGGAAAATTCAAATTCAGTAAGTGTACCAGTAGATGTTATGAATAAACACTCACGAAACAGAAACCAAATTCCAAATAAAATGATAAAAGACTGCAAGAAGTGTGGCAGAAACCATGGAGTAAACAAATGCCCTGCATATGGACAAAAGTGTTCATATTGTAATTTAGAAAACCATTTTGCTAAGGTTTGTAGGAAGAAAAATAAAAAGGTTCTTGAAGATAATAAAGATTTACATCTTTCATTATTAATTTATCGAAATACGCCTATAGCTGGTAACACTTCTCCTGCAGAAATTTTAATGTGCAGAAAATTAAGAGGTATTTTACCCTGTACTTCTCAATCACTTGAACAGAAAGTAGTTAAAAATTATAATGAAAACTTACAGAAATCACTGAAAAATCAACAAAAATACTATAGGTAATCAAAGTGGTGTCAAAAAATTACAATCATTAAAAATAAAATCAAGAGTTTTTGTTCAAACCAAACCTGGTAGTGTTTGGACACCAGGCATAATTTTAGAGCAGATTAGAGAACGTTGTTACAAAGTTAAATTAGATAATGGTTCAATTTTAATTAGAAACCGAAGATTTTTAAAACCAACACAGAGTAAAGTACCTAATGAAAATCCTTCCATTGTTAAAAGGGCAAAGGATCTAGAGTCAATCAAAGATTATGAAACTAAAATATATATAGATTCAAAACCACTGAATACTAATGCAGGTATTGTAACACCAATAGCAAATGATGGTTCTTACGAAACGGTAGAAAATGAAAATGTTAGTTCCGATAATAATGAAAGTGTTAGTGCAGATGTCTATGAAAGCGCTAGCACGGACGATGATTATTATTATAGCAGTGATAGTGAGAGTTCGAACAATACGGAAAAGCCGCAGGACAGTGAACAGTCATTTGTGTGTAGAAAAAAGACTAGTTCGAAGGGACGTAAAATAAAGCCACCTGACAGGCTCAATTTATAGAAGGGGAGATGTAAGGATGTAAGGTTGGTAACCATGAACGGTTGGCAACAAGGTAATGCTTATGTCATGTTATGGTTGCCAGTCGATAGAATAGTATTAAGAGTATTGTAATGGAGGTTAATAAACAAGTCTAAGAAAATGCTTTATTAATTAATCAAGGATAATTACAGTCATCAGACCTGTTACACTCTAGTCGTGATTGCTTACAGAAATCTAATCTTGTTGCGTCCTTTCAAAGGGAATGTTATTGCGTCCTCGTACATGTATATTATACAATATTGCATCCGGCGTAGTTGCCAAGTTTGGGGAATATATTAATTGAATTCATGAGTAGAAATTAATACAATATATTAGTTTGAGTCTTATGACTAATAGATCATTAAATTTTGATACACAAATAAAGATAATTATTTAGTTACATTGTGATGGGATGCAAAGGGAACCATAAGAATATCGAAAAGTAGCCTAAATTATCATGAAACCGCTGTTTTTGAAACCAATTGTTTTCAATGTATTCTTCAAGATGATGATTGATTATTTCGGGATCGCCATCATATTATTAAATAAATGAAAATGAATTGCTATACCAAGATAAAGGGAATTGGTTAGTATATTTCTATTCAATTCAACTAAATATCCAGTTTTTCACATGATAATATGAAGCTGAGAGTAAAACTGACAATTAGATGATACAAAAAAAAAATCATGAACCTGATTATTACATTAAAAAGGAACCATCAAAATTTTTTTTAACTGAACATGGGTCCCATTGTAAATTTTTTATGTAGAGCGTGTGAAATAGTAAAATATACTTTACTATTCTCCATTAAAGATGGTTTAGATAATTTCATCAGCCTCGTTCAGAAAATTACCTACCTTGTTCTGAAAAGAATGGATTGAAACAAAATTTATATAGCGTCTCAATAATTTGAGATCAATGACAAGAGGAAAAACAATTATTTTATTCCATTTCTTCAGACCTAGGCGATTAGAATCCTGAGAAAATATTTCAAATTTCCAATTTGACTCGAAAAAATGAATTAGCGTTTTCAAGCTTGATTCTATGTTACCACATTCAATATTCATATGAGGACCATGTTTTTTGTATGCATATGTTATGTCAATGTCGCAATACTGTTTCAAGGATATATTCATTGCAAATGTAGGTGAAAAGTATGTTTCTTCATCGACGTTGTATTTCGCTAATCGTTTTGTTGCTTCAAGAAAATTATCAAAATATTTCGGCTGCAAAGCTGAAAAAAAGATTTTCTATATGGTTCTATTTTTTCATTTCAATAAGAACTTTAGCCAGTTCTTTCAGTTTACGAGAGATAACCTGAATGAAATGCTTCCTATAAAAATTGAGGTACCTACCTTGAGCCGAGGGCGCAAATAACAGTATCTTGTTTGGTTTTTAGGGACACCTTATCAACACCATTATGAGAAAATACCTCGTTCTTTAGTCGTTTAATGACTGTTGTGTTATGAAGTAGTAGAGTATGACCATCAGATTGAGCACTTCCTTCTGGCTGTTTATTGTGACATTTGTTTCTATATCGATATAAGAGCTTGGATGAAAAAAATCCCAAACTCATAACATGGCAATAATGAGTACTCTGCAGATCTGAGTAAAATTATAAAGTATTATCAACCTTTCAACTTAAATTTCCTTCTGGCTATCAATAGTTTGGAAGTATATGAAGTGCTTTATTCTCATGTCAAATCTATAGGTTTGAGAATGTAAGGACATGTTACTGGTATATTCCTACCGTCTTTCCTAATGTAAAATCCTCCATTACCGTAGTCTAAGTCATGTATGTGTATGAAGAAAAAAAAATCGCCTTGATGGGCTCCTTGGCGTTTCTGTGTCCCTGTTAAATCCTATAGTTATATTCCCCCTTTACTGTTTGAAGTTTTTGAATTTTTTGTGTGATAATGGTTGGCTAATGACATATGTCAAGGCCAAAACTAGGTACTACATTAGGTAGTTGCCTATTGAATTTTAAAAAAATGAGTACTTTAGAAGGTCAAGTACTCTCACTGCCTTGATAATTTTGCCATCAGAACTTCCTAAGTTCCTACAAAATTTCCTTTTCATTTGAATATGTCCAGTAACTGTCTCGTTTCTCTGCTGTTAGGAGGCTCAGATAATATTCGCTGTACTTTTGTTTCCGCTGAGTGCTTTCTATTTATATGACGAGCAAAATTCAGCACAGACATTTCACAAAAATAACAGAAGTCCGATTTTCTTTGGTAAGGTTCCTTAGTATGTGATATTTTGTAATATTTAAGAGTTTTAAATAGTTGATGGAATCCGTCGTTACTACGTGATAATTTAACATTATTAACAAAACTAAATTTGATTTTACTACGTTTATTATCACAAAATATTTTGAAAAATATAACACTGCGATTGCAATTTCGGTCACTAGACCATCATCGGGCAGATTGAGTTAAGACTCAATCTGCCCGATGATGGTCTAGTGACCGAAATTGCAATCGCAGTGTTATATTTTTCAAAATATTTTGTGATAATAAACGTAGTAAAATCAAATTTAGTTTTGTTAATCATTTAAGAGTTTTCATAGATTCTGACGTATTTGGTTCAAGAAGCTCCATTATTCCAACTGGTGGTTGACTATTCAACATTTCGATTTGCTGTTGGTATATCTGGATGATCTTTCTCTTCAACTTTAAATAAAGCAGTCAGGCGCAGAACTAATTTTCCATTCGTTTTAGACCTCCTAAATCAGCGATACTCAAACTGCGGCCCGCCAGGCTTTTGAAAGTGGCCAACCCGTTTTAACTCCAAATTCTATTAACCTATTAACTATTTAAATTTCCGAGGAAATAATAGGCGCAGTTTTTTTCTTTACGTCAAGAAATAATGCTGTTTTTACAGCAAAATGATAAAAATTATCCTGAACTGCAAATAACAACACCGCCATTTGTTAGGTTTTCTATGCGACATAACTGACAAACTCACAGCCTTAATCGAAGCTTGCAGGGTGAAAACAAAATAATTTCACAAATGGTAAATACAATATTTGCTTTCGTAGAAAAACTAAGTATTTATTACGAAGAAATTCAAAACAAAGTACTTCAAAATTTTCGAACACTTACAAGTGTTACACAGGACTGTATTGATATTTCCGAAGAAAACTGTTTGATAATTTCAAATTATATATATGCACTATCACACGAATTTAAAGGGAGATTTAAGAGAAATTAAAAATTTGCTACTGCTTTTAGAAAAATTATGGTACCTAGAGCCGATAAGTATTTCACAATTGGCTTCAGTTTTGGATTGTAATTATGCAGACTTCTTTGACGAGTTCATTGAAATGAAGAATGATACAAAGTTATTTTTAAAGAGACGAGAGAGAAGATGGAGTAGGTACGCTGAATTTTGAACAATACTGCCCGAATACTTTAAGACTGTGAAAAAATGTGATCCAATTCTGCTTATGTTGTATTGCATTGACATATCTTTGTGAATCATCTTATTCCAGAATGAAATATGCAAAGAACATATATAGAAACCGACTTACGGATTCTCATTTCGATGACATTAAAATGTTCCAAATATAATAAATAAACAATTAAACGTAATAGGTTTTTTACCAACACCTACAAATAACAGATGTGATTTATGTAGGTAGCGGCCCGCACGACATAACTAAAATCTGAAAGTGTCCCAAGAAAAAAAAAGTTTGAGTATGGCTGTCCTAGATCGTGATTTTCGAAAAAAATTTTATGTCTGATATATATATATATATATATATATATATATATATATATATATATATATATATATATATATATGTGTGTGTTCGTTACATGAAGCATCAAAATTTTTCAGAGTATTGTTGGAGTTATTTGCTACCTTGTCTCTTTGGACCCTGGGTCCTAAGACTCACGGTTAAAGAGATATAATTTTTTGAATTTTTTTTTCTCAAATTTCCCAAAATTCTGCCCTCAAACCCTCATAAGTTTTTTATTAATACCTATAAAGGACCAATTTTCTCAACAGAATATTCTGTAATGTGTGCTTGTTCAAATAGTTGATAGTTTTCATTACAACTGTTGGTACCAAAAGCGCATACGAGGATTTTTATTCCACAAGATTAGTGATTTTGTAAAAATAAATTAACTCAAGATTTCAATGCTGAAAAAAGTAGCAACAATTAAGGGCTTCACGCTCCTTGAGAAATTCTTTACTTAATAAACTTTTTAACGGTATGCTACATAAGAAAAAACATTTCTGCTTCAAATTGCGGATATTCCTTCAGACAGTCGGAAATCGTTCGGACTTAGCGGGGAAAATAATTTTATTTTTATGATCGTTTATTATTTGAACAAAAATTAAACTAACAGTAATTTAATTTATAACTGCTCTCTAGTTATAAATTTTGTTCGAACTGTTCTCCCTTGTTTCTAATGCACGTCTGGCACCTCTTTCTTTCTTCATCCGTTACTTATTTGTTGAAGCAGAAATATTTCTCTTTTCTGTTCGATCAGAATGTGATTTTCTGATCGTTTATTCGAACAAAAGTTACTACTTATAATAATTCAATGCCTGTCTGCACTCTTGGTATACATTTTGTTCGACAAAATAAATATTTCTTCTTCAAAAAAAAAATTTTCCAGCAAAATGTGCAACAAGAGAGCAGGTAGGTATTAAATTATTGTTATTAGTTTATCTTTAGTTTAAATAAACGATATCAAAATCACATTTTCTTCGAGAAAAAAGAGAAATATCTCTGCTTCAACAAATAAGTAGCTACCGTAACAGCTGAAGTAAGAAAGAGGTGCCAGACATGCATTAGGAAGAAGGGAGAACATTTCGAAAAAATTTTATAACTAGAGAACAGTTATATATTAAATTATTTTCAGTAGTTTAACTTTTGTTCAAATGAACGATTATGAAAATAAAATTGTTTTCCCACTAAGTCCGAACGTTTTCCGTCTTTTTAAATATTAATCTATTGTTAGTACTTTAACTTTTGTTCAAATAACTGATCATAAAAATAAAATTGTTTTCCTCACTAAGTCCGAATGATTTCGGTCTTTCTGAAGGAATATCCGCAATTTGAAGCACAAATGTTTTTTCTTATCAATGTGTAGCATACCGTTAAAAAGTTCATTGAGTAAAGAAGTTTTCAAAGGCGAGTGAAGCTCTCAATTTTTGTCACTTTTTTCAACATTGAATTTTTAAGTTGATTCATTTTCACAAAATCACTAATTTTGGCTCCAGTGGCTCCCATCGAGTTGAATGAGCTGATTATTATTTGGTGCCTAGAATTGTTTCCATTGCAGAACGAAAGTATCAAAATTTCGGTAAATTTCTGCAAGGTAGGTATTCCTGGTTTTCATATAAATATCCATCTCGGTACATATTGACATCTCTAGCGGTTCGTATAACACAAAATGCACTGAAAGAAATTTCTGGTAAATTCAACAAAAAAATTGCAAATACAACAGAAATTTCTGTTCCCACAGTGACTGCAGTGCAGTCTGTTAGATCAACGATTCACTTTCTGCTAAATTCAATTTGTTAAAGTAACAAGAATTTGTTGAAATTAAAAAACGAGTTCTACTACTATTGCAATCACGAATTGTTGAAGTTGCAACTTTGAATTGCAATTTCAACATTTTTAACTACATAATTTATCATCTCATTATGTTCTTTTAACAAACTGAATAGTATTGGATGTACCAAACATGCTGCTGTTACAACAGTATGGCCTGTTGGGAATAACACTTCGATTACAGTTTAGTCTGCTATTCCAGCAGTTTGATATGATTAATTGTATTCGTATTCTGTTAATTCTGCAGAATGTCTCGCGAATGAAAATATATAAGTCTGTTGAATCTACCAAATTTCATGCTCTTTGTACAAGATGGTTTGTAAAATTCACAGCATCTATTGTCATTGATGCAGGACATTACCGTTAATATAACAAGATATATTTCATTCATAGTATTTATATTGCTTCATACAAATTACTACCCACACACACACACACACATATATATATATATATATATATATATATATATATATATATATATATATATTATATATTATATATATTAATATATATATATATGCTTATGTAGTAATGTGAATGAAGCAATATGAAATGCAATGAAATAAATATATCTCGATTATATTCATAATAAGTCATCACCAGGAATATGAACGAATGCTACAGAGCATCTAGCAGCTATGATATACTTTGTTCTACCATGATATACTTTGTTCGAACTACGATGTTTGGAAATTAGGAAATAAAAGTATGTATGTGAATGTAAAAAATATAATTGATTTATCAAAAAGTAACAAAATGAACATAACATCCCAATATCGCACACGTTTTCAATACAAACTTTTACAAATATGTCTGAGTAGGTTTTACATATATTTACCTATGTATATATATATATATATATATATATATATATATATATATATATATATATATATATATATTATATATATATATATATATCTATATATATATATATATATATATATATATATATATATATATATATATATATATATATATATATATATATATATATCCATGTGACATTTTTCTTGATTTTCAAGCAATAACAGGCACTATCGCTTGAAGAAATGAGCCGTTAGAAAATGATTGACGCTTCATTAGGTGTTCTGTTTAAGAAATTAATGGCCATTTTTTCTGAAGTGCAATACGTAAAGAAGAGTCAAACTTTCGCTAATATATAATTTGTTCAATTAATGGAGCATTTTATTGCTAAAGAAATTCCAAGAAATATTTACAAATATTCCATATCAAGAAAATTATCAAAAAATATATTTATATGTTTATATAGGTACATAAAATAATCTGAAGTAATCCATCTTAACAGATGATTCTTTTCTAAACTACTAATGTAAAGTTATCACAATTATCACAAGTACATGTTTTCAGGAACGTAATTTAGTGAATAGATACAAAAAAAATAGTTATGATTACTTACTCAAGCATAACTAAAATAAAAAAATTTATTATAGTAGCCTTGCCTTCATAACTTTTATCAAGAATATTCCCATGTTCTTCTTCGTTTGACTTCACACTCACAACATAAGTCTCTTGAATCAAATGCAGATATTTTTGATGGTCCCTCAACTGCTTCGTTAGCATTAAATTGATGAAATGGTGCTGTTCGCCTTCAATCCTCAGATTGGATAAAATGCTGTCTGACTCAGTAGACTCCTAGAAAAAAAAATTCCATTGTGACACGTCATTTTATTCGGAAGACTAAAATTTTCAGAACATATCGATAATTTACTATGAAATACTAAAGAATTTTATACAACAATTGACACATTCAAATAATGCTATTTGAAAATTAAAAAAATCATAAAATTGAAGAAAACTGTCTATAAAGTATGAATTCTTTGTGAACAATGGAAATAAGGAAAATAATTTGTTGAGACCAAGAACACTTCCATGAGACCTCCTTAGTATTGCTTTATCATGAAGGAATGATTCGTCAAATATATTTTTTCATTTTTAATTATTTGGTTTTCATTTATGACAATAGTCACGTGTAAACGTAGATCAAATTTAAATTTGAATAAGTATAAGAAAGGGTGTTTCAATTCCTCTAATTCCTATTACTATATTAATAACTCAATTGCAAAAATTAATCGAAGTGGCATACCTTTTCAGAATTTGGCCCTAAAGATGTAACTGGAGGAAGAATTTGAAGGATTCATCTCCAATTGTTTTGATTGGCAAGAAATATCGTCCGGTCCCCTGCTAATGGAATGTGGTCTTTCAAAACGTCGTTTTGCATCATTACTAATGCTTTTGGCGTGACTCCATTATCTGCACGAAAAATACAACGTCAGTAATTTTTGTCTTAATAACAAAATACACATTTGCTGGATGATATTCAGAAATTTGCTTACAAGTTTATCAGAACACTTACCTCTGAAAATCTCGACATAGTTTGTCAAACCCCAAGCTTTGAGAAAATCCTCTGTATCTGTATCGGCCATTGTTACGTACTCACTCAACTCAAAACGAACATGAATGTTTTAATACAGCCTCCGAGTTATTAGTTGAGGTTGAGAAAAGACGCGAACTGATATGCCCATGCGCTATAATAGCAGCGTGACCGTGAAAATAACAGATTCGTTCTGTACAATTTACAGAATAGTTGTTGTAGTAACAGAATTCATAATTTGACTGAATATTCTGCACGCTGTACGATTTGTTTTGTTAAATCTGCATGATTGTCTGCAATGTTTACCATCATAAAATGTTGAAAGAGCAGAATGAACTTCTAGGAAATCTGCAGCTCATCCTGCAAGTATTACAGATTCAAATCGTTATTATAGTTAGTTACTTTAGCAGAACTAGTTCCATGAAATCTGCATTATTCAGTTATTTTAGCAGTTGAGATTCGTTATGTCAGCAGAATGATCTGTTGGATTTTAGCAGAACTAATCTGTTGAATGTTATTGCTATTCGAGCAGCTGAATTGCTATCCGTGCAGTATTCCCCCTAGCAAAATGAGACTTGAAGATTTGACAAACTGATTTGTTGCATATACCTAATACTTTCGCTGAATTCACAGCAGTTTCGCTATTTCAGCAATAATACCTCCAGCAAATAGAACTGCTAAATTTTTTTTTTCCGTGTGAGCTGAATTATTTCTATCTGGGATTGTTTTCGTTGCAGAATAAAACAACCAAAATTTTCCAACTGCCGTCATTATTATATTTTTTTTCGTGGTTTTTGAAAATTTGCCGAACTCCACAGTTTCTGAAAATTGTTTTCTACGCGATGCATTTCGCAAGAAAAATACGACTTTAGTGATGGAGTTCATTTTTTTTATGATACATTAACATTCAGAAATACATACAACCCTAAATTTTTACCCCTCTACCATCAACCCCTATTTTTTATTTGTTAAACTCTTCTGAAATGGCTCAACCGATTCTCATGAAATTTTGTGTGCATATCGGCTAGGTCTGAGAATCGGACATCTATTTTTCATCCCCCTTAATTTTTTAAAATTTTTCGGACAAAATTTTAAGTTCTATTTTTCTTATGATACAGCATTCAAAAATACATACAACCTTGAATGTTCACCCTTCTACGATCAACTTCTATTTTTTTATTTGTAAATTATGAACTTTAATTTTTTTGGAAAGGTTCTTATCTTCATTTTGTCATGACTTAAAATGAAAAAATTCACATTACTCTCAACTGTTTACCTTTCTACGATCAACCCCTATTTTTCCATCGCGATTTTTTTTTATTTTATTCACAGATCCGCAATAGGGTTGCAAGATGGAAATCGAAAATAACAATAGTCGGTCTGAGAATAGGTCGTACTATATTTTTCATACCCCTCAGTGATTAGGGGGACCCCCCCCCCAAACATTTATATAAATTTTTGGACAAAATTTTGTTTTTTATTTTTTTATGATGTTGCATTAAAAAATACATACTACTCTAAATTTTCACCCTTCTATAAAAACCCATATATTTTAATAGCCATTTTAATAATTTAAACAACGTTTGCCGGGTCAGATAGATTGATAGAAAGATAGTTAGATATATAGATAACTATCTAGATAAATAGATAGAAAGATAAATAACTATCTAGATAAATAGATAGATAGATAGAGATACATCGATAGTTAGATAGATAGAGATACATTGGCAGATAGATGAATAAGATAGATTAAAAAAACTCTATCGCAGCGAGCTGCATTAGAAGAGCAGGTTTTCGTAACGTATCCAGTTTGAAAAATATATTGATTAAATTATGTTTTTTTCCAAATTCAAAAAAAAATGAGCCCTCTAATGTGTAAACAATATTTATTTCCTCTCCGGGGGATCAACCCCCTAATCAATTCGTACCAAAACCAATCACATCCAAGGTTTCATACGAAACTACGTACCTACTTCAAACTTTCAACTCTTTTTCTATAAAATTGCGCCCTTTATCGTGTAAACAAGATTTATTTCCTCCTCCGGGGGGTCAACCCTCCAACCAATTCATATAGAAATAAATAGCATCCAAGATATCGTACGAAACTACCTACCTACAAAGTTTCAACCCTATGGTACCAAAATTGCGCCTTCTATCGTGTAAACAAGATTTATTTCCCTGGGGGGTCAACCCCCCAACCAATTCGCATTAAAACCTATCCCATTCAATATATCATACGAAACTACCTACTCACAAACTTTCAATCCTATTGCTCCAAAATTACGCCCTTTATCATGTAAACAAGATTTATTTCTTCCCCCAGGGGGTCAACCCCCCAACCAATTCGAACCAAAACCAATTCTTTTCAAGATATCATAAAAAACTACCTAGATACAAACTTTCAACCCTATTGCTACAAAATTGCGACCTTTATCGTGAAAATAAGATTTATTTTCGCCTCAGGGGGGTCAACCCCCAACCAATTCAAACCAAAAACAATCCCATCCAAGATATCATACGAAACTACCTATTTACAAACTTTCAACCCTATTCCTTCAAAATTGCGTCCGTTATCGTGTAAACAAGATTTATTTTGCCCCCAGGGGGGCAACCCCCATCCAATTCAAACCCAAACCAATCCCATCCAAGATATCATACGAAACTACCTATTTACAAACTTTCGACCTTATTGCTTCAAAATTGCGCCCGTTATCGTGTAAACAAGATTTATTTTGCCCCCAGGGGGGTCAACCCCCCAACCAATTCGAACCAAAAACAATCCCATTCAAGATATAATACGAAACTACCTATTTACAAACATTCAACCCTATTGCTTCAAAATTGCGCCCGTTATCGTGTAAACAACGCTAAAATACATAAGCACATACATACGAACATATATGAAATTGAGTTTTTGGGGCCAAGCATTAAAAAAGTCATGAAACGAAAAACTATCTTGGTCCTAGGTCCAACTTTGCTAACCCATTTTAATAAGCAGGTTTTCAAAGTGAAAACGTGCTACTAATTCATATGGCAGAACAAGGTTTGCTGGGTCAGCTAGTATATATATATAAATATATATATATATATATATATATATATATATATATATATATATATATATATATATATATATATATATATATATATATATATATATATATATATATATATATATATATATATATATATATATATATATATATATATATATATATATATATATATATATATATATATATATATATATACAAAGACCAACATATAGCAACTATCAATTAGATGTCAATAAGTGTGCACACTATTATGAACTTATTTATTATTAGAGATTTGATGACTTCTTATAAAACAGGAATATACATTTTTTCAAACGGACCATACTTATTTTCTACTATGTTTACAAATTAACTGCAGATCATGTAAGTTCCCATAGATATTTGCCTGAATTTAGAAATGAACAATTTAACAAATCTGTTTCTTTTAAAGTTGGCTATGATTCTGAAACAAAACTTCATTATTTTATTTAAACTAAAGATACAAACTAGTTCCAATGTGCAATAATGTTGCCGTCTTGTTCAATACACTGTGAGGCATCCTTTGATATGTACAGATTCAGAAGCATTCAAAACTGTTCTGTCATCAATGAATGCTATAATGTAAAGTTCGGCAAAAGTGAAAGTCTAGAGAGAAAACTTTTGAGAAAGTCATGAATTTCATGATGAAAGTAAACTATTCAAATTCAAATGGCCTGTTATTGCTGAAAAAAGGCAAGTAGATATATATATATATATATATATATATATATATATATATATATATATATATATATATATATATATATATATATATATATAAAGTTTGCATTGATACTAACACAAATATTTTGATATTTAAAAAAAATGTGCATACTGCATAAAGTTACATTGAATTAATTTCTCATAAATATTTTACTCATATTTTTTCCAAACATTTGAGGTTTTACCGATCTTCCAAATTAACATTTGTGTTCCGAGTTGTTTACTAAATTACAAGATTTCAAAGTTCTCCATGACAACGAATTGCAGGGGTACGAAATTATATAGAAAATAGCTTCAAATGGCACTATATAAATCAATACATGAGTATTTTGAAAAAATATTTATTCTGACATTGGCTCTGGTTCCGGACTATTTGTAATATCAATTAAAGACATATTATTCAGGTTTGGTTCCTCATTACTAGTTTCTTCAAGCATCACCCTCAACTGATTAGCACTTGTAACAAGTACATGGAATTGTTTTCTTCTTAATTCAAGCTTCTGTTTCAATGATTCCCGTTGTTCATTTAACTTTTTCAGTTCAGACTTCAAGTTTTCCAACATTGCATTTGTTTCCTTTCTAGCAGGATGTCCTACAATAGTGTTCGCAAGCAGATCATACATCAGTTGGTTCTGTTTCCAAATCTTAGCTTGTTTCAAGTTGCTCTTACTTTCTTCGATTGAATCCTTAGTTTTTGCTATTTCATTTTCGAACTTTGTTTGAATCTGATGATACTTTTCCAGTTGTTTAGAGGAATTTTTGGTTAATATCTGAGAACGTTTCACTGAAAATTCACAAAGTCCTATTTGCCACAAGATCTTATCAAACACAACTTGATTGTCGTTTGTGGAGGTGTCTGTAGAGTTAGCCCATTTAGTTAAATTTTTCAACAGCAAATTTAGTCGCCGATCGTCACCAGTGCCATCACCATCAATTAATAGTCTCCTTCTAATAACCTCCTCGTCAGACATCATATGATTTTTAGTTGATAAATACTATATTCACTTATTCCGTGAAAAAACACATCTATCTAGGAAATGAAAATATTCACTTAACTTAAAAACTACAAGCTACAAGTAATATTCAAACCTAACCAAACATACAGTGTCACCACTTCAGTAAAACAAAATTCAAATAACAAAGTCTACTTTGGTGAGTTGTCAAGCATTACCAAATATTCTGAAAAATGATGACGTATGGGTATGTCGAATTGAAGATTGAAAATTTTGCTCGATTGACTACCTGATACTGACTACTAATACTTGAAGTAACTCAATTTCAAAGGATTTTGTCAGATATGAAGAATTTGTATTTCTTAATCATCGGAAAAATAGCAATAATTAAATTTATTTTCTCATTTTTGGCATTGAAAATAATATTTGACAATTTTAGTTGCGGTTTGGGAGCTATTTTTATATTCGGATTGTAAATTAATTTAGATATGTGACTGCTTAGCGCCTACTTGATACATCGTAGTATATTGAAAAAAGGTATTTATAAGGCTGTGTTTGAATATATGTATATATGTTCACTTCAAGGAGTGGTCGTTTTTTATTAATTAGATTATTAATGAGTGAAATATTTCAGTGCACAAGTTGTGTGTGTCCTATTGGATTAACCAATTTTATTATTAGGGTTTTCTAGGTTAATTAGTTCAAAAGAATGAAGAAAAAGAAATAATTGAAATCAGAGTTTTTTTAGGTTTAGATCCAGCTAGACCTTTGATTGACCAATACGCAAGCAACGTTTGGATGCTGACAAAAGATGACGCTCATCAAGTACAAGTAATTCACACGAACGCAGGATTTTTAGGAGAGTTGAATCAAATTGGCCACGTAGATTTTTGCGTGAATGGCGGAATGACACAGCCTGGTTGCAAGGGTCACTTTTTAAGTAAGTATTTAAAAGAATTTGGACGAGTTTGATGACTGTCTGTCAAATAATAACATGTCGCCTCACCAGTACGTGCTGAGTATTCGACTTTCAACTAGGTGGCAACATTTTTGTTTGTAAACTTACAGAACACACAGAAAGTTTATAGGCAATTAATTAATTAATCTAAGGGCTCCTTTACTAACAGTTATATAAAATAGTTTTTGTAGTATCGGCCAGAGAAACATTTTGTAAACACTATATTTCAATTTTTGTTCAGGGATAGCTCGCTGCAGTCACTTCCAAAGCGCTTGTTATTTCGCCAATACAGTACAAAATGGAAGTGTTTCAATTGGTTATGCTTGTAGTTCAAAGTGTCCAAAAAGAACTAATAATTGGGGGATCATTTCAAAAAATACAATACCAATGGGTCATGACACACCTTATGGGTAAGAAAAAATTTATTAAAAATTACTGTATTCTATTCAGAAGTATTTCACATGCATATTTTATTAATAGTATTGTGCAATAAAATATTTTTATTAATTTTTATTTTTCCAGAGCCAGAGGAATGTACTGTGTAGAAACAAAATCTACCGCAGAGTGTCCATTCAATTGAATGAAATAGGTTAACTTCTTGTGTTAATTTATTTATTTATTTGTTTCCAATATAACAAGACGATATTTTCTTTTATTCAAGAAATTTTGCTTTGAAATATAAAAAAAATTGAAGAGAAAAGTAGTAATCCTAAATACAAGCAAAAAGTAAATTAGATACATATATGTTACTATAAACGGTACTTTAACTCACTTCAAATGGTGTTAAATAAATTTAACCTTAATTTTTATAATCTTGATTTCTATCAAGAATGTTAACGATAAAATCAAATTTAGGATAAATGGTTGCTCCTTTTCGTTTTGAACTGATGTATTTGAACTTCAGGTGAGGCTCAATTCGAAAAATACAAAAATTGCAACATTTATTATTAAAAAAATCACACACCACCAGCAGCACAAGTCAACACCGCTTATTAGCCATTAAAAAGTAAAATCAGAAAAATTGTTCACAAGTCTGGTTCATTTATAGATACCAACGACGTAAATAATTGCTTGCAGTTACGTTATTATCAGAAAGAAGGACATCGAAGCATTTAGGATCTCCACTTGAAATTGGGAAAGTTATGAAACAGTGAATGTATAAATATAGTAAAAACCATAATTCTAGCAACGCTGTACCATAACTTTCAATTTGGTCGCTGTCCATAATTCCACATAATTGTCACATTTTTATTTATTTATTTATTTTTTTTCGGAGAGGAAAATGCATTTACGCACTGCCCCAGCGGGATGTGTTCTGGGCTGGGGGGGAGTGTGGGGCTCACAAGGCAGATCTTATGGCTAATTTTGTACTACCCACTAAAAACCACTCCGCGACGGTTAATACCCTCCCGCGGATGTTCTAGGAGGGGGTTTTCCTATCTGTACCACTCCCGGAAAATAGACATGTTTGTCCAGGCGCATCAGGAGCGGCGAAGGAAGTTTCAAACACACATACAGAAACCAACTCACAAGTAACTATCTAAATAACATAAAATCCTAAACTAATACACAAAACCTAGAACGTGACTGAATGTACAAATGTATGTACAAACCCTTTCCCTCAGTCATACTTTTCGGCACGCCTATCTTCCTCCTCCTTAGCCCTCATAATATCCGTGATGCCCTCGAAAATGACATTCCATGTCTTCTCATCATCTATCACTTCCTGTATGATGTCATCGACCGCGGGCATGGCCCCGAGACCTTCAATCATCCGGGCTCGTCTACGACTCCATCTGGCGCACCGCCAAATCACATGCTCAGGGCTGTCCTGGGTACCGCACTCCCCACACAAGTCACCGTCTGTCTTCCCTATCCTCAGCGTGTAAGTTCCGAAAGAGCCATGACCGCTCAGGAACTGCGAGAAGTGATAATTTGTTCTTCTGTGGTTGCAGCTGTACCAGGTTCTCACGTCCCTGATCAGCCGTTTCGTCCACGCTGCTACTTCTCTCCCTCCCAACCATCTTTCCTGCCATTTTGAGATGGTTCTCTTCCTGGCCATCCTTCTATTACCAGGCAGCCGTCCGCCGATGGTGAACAGGGAACATACCTCCGCCACCATCAGATCAAATGGCGGGAAACCAGCTATGACCTGAGCAGCCTCGGCGGATACCGTCCTGTAAGCCGATGCAACTCTCAAAAGGACCTTTCGCTGCATCGATATGCATGCTCCTCTCTGCTTTCCATGCTTCAAGGCGTCCCTCCAGACTGGTGCCGCGTATAATAGCGTACTATGCACAACGCTGCATAGGATTCCCCCTTTTTTATGCAGAGCCCCCCCCCCACGTTGGGGAGGATGCCCTGCAAAGCCGCCAGCTTCTGAGAGGCCTTGTCTACCATGTGCGCTATATGCGCGGAAAAGGACAAATTTCTCTTCAGCACAACACCCCAAGTACTTTATCTGGGGAACCGGGAGTCTCCCCGTACCAAGCACGTCGAAGGTCTGACGCCCAATATACGCCACATCAATGTGACAACACACAAAATTTTATTTACAGGCGGATGAATTAATGAA
>JARQZK010000865.1:57500-180630 GCA_030704885.1 Cynegetis impunctata
CAGTGTTTAAAATTTTATTTTATGGGTGGTTACTATACTTTTAGGACAGCATTAAAGTGACTCACTTTTAATACCCAAGGTTAAAAGTAACCTACTTTTAAAACTGATGAGAAGATATAAGAATAAGATTTTTACTTGTTCTTTCAATGGTGATTGTAGAAAAAATAGTGTATCATATAAATATCATAAAACCAGCACCAATATGGCTCAAAATCTAACCCTGTACACAAAACATAATATTTGAAACATACCAAATTTTTACACCTGTAGTGTTAAAGAATCCTTATGTTACTGCCATTGGCGTCTGAAATTAAGATCGTAGCGCCGAAAAGGCTAATATCGGTACTAGAGCATGGGCCATTAGCTGTTTGTTTACATTCATTGGTAATGGTATTTACGTTCATTTCATTTTGAGTTTTCGAACGTTTAGCTTGGTTGTGCAAATAAACATTCGACAAGCTTTTGCCTCCTTACATTTCGTCTGCTTGGTTCAGCTGCAAATCTTTGCTGTTGTGAGTATTCAACCAGAACATTATTCACAATTTGGTAATTTTTTTTCTTCGAGGTTTGCTGATGGTATTTTTCGCAACACAGACTCCGGATCGAATGGTGCTATTCCAGTGGCTCTGAAAGACGCAATCAAATCTTTATTTACAGAGCCATTGGCGTTTTTCTTATCCAACTCTAGCAAGATCGTACTTAGCAAGTATGGAAAGTCCTTTTTGTCAATGGAAGCCGAAAGCTTATTAGCAGCTTTCCATCCGGTTAGAACGCTTCTCCAGGCAATTTTGAAAGGTCGAAAAAACCCGACATCTAAAGGTTGGGTAATATGTGTCGAGTTCTTTGGCAGACATACAAATGAAATATCATTTTCGGCGCATAATCTTAACACGTTGTTAGTAAAATGAGACGATAAGTTGTCTCCAATTAAGACTTTGTGGCCTTCTAGTCTCTTAGCATGTGGCAAAAATGTGAACACAAACCATCACTAAAAGTTTGGGCATCCATCCAGCCATGGTGTGTGCGGTTGAAACGAGAACCCGCTGCGCAGCATCTTTCGTTACAACAGGGCGGTACTTTTGGGCCTTTCTCGGTTCATTGTAGCCACAACTTCTCTGATTTATAGATAACGTAAGGTGGCAACAGCACACCCGAAGCGGAACCACACATCATAATTGACGTCGCACTTTTCGTGAAGTTTCAGATACGTTCGGGGTACTTAGTGCCTCTGCGGAACAGCATTCTCTATTGACCTGGATCGTCTTGTAGGTTTGTCTCATCATAATTGAAAATATGAGACCTCTGAACTCCATGTAGGGGTTGTTCACAAATTTGTGAAATAATCCGCGACAACTTGCCGTGATACATCGGCTCGAGATCGTTTGATGTTCGCTGCCAATTCATGGGACACATCATCTTTATATCTACGCAGGAGAGAATAGGCCGAATCTCTTCCTGGTAAATTATTTTGAAATGTTTCTACAGTACGACCCGCACTGTCTAGATAGTTTTTGGCATGTTGCCTAACATCTAATAGTGTCAAAGGGCATCATCATTCCTCACACGTGGAAATAGCCCTAATGAAAGATTTCTCTTCCGTTGTAGAAAAAAGCAGACTGGCCACCATTTTTACCAACACGTCGTCCATGATGCCGGTTGTTGAGTGTTCCATATGGAATTTTATATTCTTTTGATGCTTTTCGTATGCCCCATCCATGATCCACAATTTTTTCAAGGGCACGTTCTACGTTATCGTCAGAGTAGTTTTTATAACTTATCGCCCCTTTTTTTTTTGTAAGTTCGGGTCATGGTGAGATCCCTAAAATATAAAAAAATACACATGAGTGCCAAAATCAGCTGTTTTCACTTTCAAAAGACAATCAGTTTGACCCCACACCTGTGATCAATTTCACCCAAACGAGTGATATTTTGAATTTCCCGCGTTCCCACATTAAACATTGTCAAACCGGCAGCATGCAATACATAACCAAACATCACTAAATGAGCTTATGAACAAAGAGTTTTCTACATACCGTGGAAAGTTCTCGGTGCACCAAAAACGACAAAAATATGGGACCACTTTGTCAACTTATTTTTTCGGAAAAAACATCAATATTTTTCCGGACAAAACACACCCAGGTTCTTATTGTTCGTTGAACTAAATGAAACAAGGTTACAAACTTGCTACTTTCGAATAGTGCAACCGCCAAATGCGATAATATTGAAATTTGAATTAGGGTTCAATTTCACCCCACAAAATCAATTTCACCCCATTTTACGGTAGCTGAAAATTGCACATCATTAGTTGGTATAATTCTATATGGAAAAATCTACAAACTTACTGCAGGGAAAATAATTATTCTCAGTAAACTGTAAAGAACAACTCTCTTATGTTCAGTCATTTTTTTCAATCTTCAAGTTATGAATCCACACCTTCCTTCTGTCCATCATTTCCTTGTTTCCCAACTTTGTTTGGAATGCAACTTTGAATTGTCCAGCTTTCGGAAAGGTATGTCAGCTATATTCGGTTTTTTTTTTGCCCAAGATGAACAATAGGATACACAACAATAGTGATTCATCTCTTCTGAACGTTTGTAAACGATCCAAAACACAATTAAAACTCAACAACTTCTCATCTAAAATACACGTAAACAGATGTAAACAAATCAATCTATGACCCCTGCGTTAGTAATATTCGACACCAGTAGGGGGCGTATCGCTTATTATGTTTTATCAATAGGGAGAAAAAATATATATATTAACAGACTTTCAGGAATCTAAACTGAAATGATAATGTAATTTAGAAATTAGCCAAATATAATTTTGGCTTGGTACATTAATAAATTCCTCATTTAATAGGGATGACACATCAGCCATATCGTGATACAAATATTTGATACTTTCTACAAACAAACGAAATACTGTTTAAAAGAGTAATTATTTCACAAAACACCAAAAAATTTACACAAACACAAAAATTTGCCCAAAACCAAGAGCCCGCGCGCCTGCATAAAAAATTAGGTTAGTTTAAAAACAACGTCCGAGACTCCGCCCACAACCATCGTTTTAATTGGCTACTTTAATTTCCATAACGGAATCCGGGCCATGATGTACTCTTGCCTCTCATAAGATAAGGGGGAGTTGGGCAGCTTGGGCTTCATTATGGATGTAAACAGATTAAAAAGTGTTGCAAATCTTGTGCAAATTTCTCCCTAACGCTCACCCTGCAACTCCCTAACACAGGGAAGGGTATGACATAACACAAACATTCACATAATATAACGAGTAGGTACATTGATTAGGTGATAAGATTCAATATGTTGTAATCTACTTCTGAGATTATTCCAAGAATGTAACAAGTATTTCATTTATCTCTACCTTGTTTGTAAAAGTGACTTAAATTTTAATAGGTTTATCAAATTCAAATTCTTCTAATCGACTATACAAATTATTACTGCACTTGACAGTATTCCGCGAATATTGAAAGGATATATGCTGAATTGTACCTACTTCCCACATCCATAATTTGATAAATACGGAACAAATGTTCTGGGGCGAGACAATGACCAGCGGATCTGAGTCTCATTAGAGTAGTTATAAATTTTCTTGTTATATTTGATGCGAGCAATACAAACGGTTTATTTAATTTATTATCTTTGTCTTTAATATTTCTCATAGGTATATGTAAGATTTTCCTTTTGCCTCTACGCCAGTGAATCAACTCTGTTTCCCATTCTCTATGTAAACCCTAGAATTTCGTCTATAAATTTGCTTCGGGCCTACTTTATAATTTAAAAACTTCCCATTACCTCTACCTTTATTGGTCAGTTTTTCATTTCCAATAAATCCTTTATGAATAGGAATACATACATATTTTTATGACTAGGAATACATACTCGTATTACTTTATTCCTCCCACCCATTCAATTTCTCCAATTTTTTGTAACTATTGCTGAAACAATGTGTATAGAGAACATGTTTCCAGTTTTTTAATTTAGTCATTACACTTAAAGAATACGAAAATAGAACAGCCCTCTTAATTATTTTATTTATGTGGTTAATGAGCGAAATTTGTAGTTGATCACAGAAATCGGTATATTTGGACCCAAAATCCGTAGATTTAAACAATCAAATAAAGTTTATTTATGCAGAAGAAACTTACAGACTGAATTGCAACAAACATATATATATATATATATATATATATATATATATATATATATATATATATATATATATATATATTGTTATTTTTTTACGATCTTTAGAATCATACCATCAGTAATCTTTGCGAGGGCACAATAAATGCTTACCGACGCTGTTCGGCTTCTTTTATTGGGTAAATTATTGCAACAACATAAAATAAATTATTGAGCGAAAATACGGAAGTAATTATAAAATTGTGGTTTGGAAAGATTCGTGAAATAAGTAACCTAAAAGTTCTTATAATGACTTCGAAACTAACTTGGAGAAACTTTCTCTTCGAAGTTGATGAAATAAAAAAATAAAATCCCGAATTCTTGTTTATATAGACTTTTTCGAGTTATTAGACACAAGGGTACTCCCAGAAATACTATTGACGGCCTTTTTTGGATTCCAGCTAACATTTCTGCTGTTAAGTTGAGGATCTGACAGTTTAAAACATTGTGGTTATTATTAATTCGACTATTATAAATAAAATTTAGAAAAATTATTTCTTCAGTTGGTTATTAGAGATCATCCATTTGAACACGAGTTTTATCTGTATATTACCTCAACTGCTTTCTGGTGGAGAAAAATCATTCAAAAATTATGGTTCCTGTCAATTAAATTTATTTCACTCCAAAGATTACTTGGAGTACTGAACATTTACCCGTGTGTGAAAATTCGATGATAGGATATTTACAAATAATTCCTAATAAAAATTTGTCTTAGTTAGCGAAGAAATAAAATCAGATTCTGGATACCTACTCAAAATTTTCTACTTCTACCCTATTGAATTAGCCAAAAGGAAAACAAAACTTCAGAAATCTTAGCCAATTTATAAATCAATCACATTTTTTTTTAAAGTATTACAAAATTCTAATCTTAATAATAAAATGAATTACAAAATAATAACCAACAAATTAATGGAAAAATAAATTTAAAAATCATCAACAATTCCAGAAAGGCACTCTTTAATCTTGATAAATTTCTTCTTGAACTCTAAACCGCATCCCTTTGACAGTCTGAAGTCTAACAAAAAACGTCTCTCCATTTTTATCACTGTTACCTTGAAAATCAATTGATTCTTCATGTTATCCACTGTCGAAATTGAAATCTGGAAAAAATTGAAAAACGTTTGCATTGAACAAACATTTTAAACAAGATTGCAATTTTCAAACTGTTGATTTTGAAAGTTGAATATTTGGTGATAAATAATTGAGATAAACAATGATGGCAAACTGAAAATCCTTCAAGGGAAAATTAGATATTTTGAACATCTACCAAAATTATGGATTAATAACCGAGATGTCAAGTAAAATGTGGTAATCTGAACAAGAATGAAAACAAATAAATTGAATTTTGGCGAATTTTGAACATAATTCGAGATACTTACTTCCTATCGATCATTCATAATATGTGATTAACTTATATTTTTATACTGGGTTTTGCTTCCAAAATTTGATTCTTTACACATATGAAACAGTATATTTTGGTAAAATAATTTCACTAATAACATGAAGTGTGTTGTATTTAATAAATTCATGAAAAATTCCAATTTAACTGTCCGAAATTAGTCAGCTTTATTTTTGTATAGCAAAATATAACTTCATAATTACCTCAACTTATCAAAGTAAATTTGAAATACTGATAAATATTCACTTAAAATTTTATGTCTGAATCAGTTTGGTAAAAATCATCAAAATTCTGAGGGACACATCTAGATGATTTCCAAAAGAGTGAGATTTTAATCAATATTTCATATATATTACTTATTTTGTCATCAATAATATGTGTGAGATAAAGAAGTGCATTTTCAGTGTATGTATGCATACCTACTAGCTTGGGCCGACGACCAATTTCCAGGTTCCTGGTGCTCAAAGTGGGCAAAAACTCAACTTACTCTTCTTAAATTTCCAGGGCTGATTTTTATATATGCTTTAAAGAATACGGTAAAAATTGATAATTCTTAGTGCCAGAGATTTCCTGTCGGCGGAAACATTTGCCAAACGCTTTGAAGGTACCAAAAAAATAATGGAATTTTACTTATATTCTCAGTCTTGATTTTTATATATGATACTCAGGGTCTTATCTCAATACCTTCGTAAGCAGCCAGACCGATCGTGAGGGCCAAACGTGCCCCCAGACACACATTAAGTTTCCCTATTAGTATGACCGCAAGGAAATCATTCGCTCGTTTAAGGGGGAGAGTGATTATCTATGCGCGTCGATTTCCCTTCAATTCTTACTTTGAGTACTTTTGTGTTTAGTATATAGTATTTTATCGAGTCTGTTCAAATCAGAGTGTAACGTGTTAGTGTAGCACAAAAGTACGTATACTCAAATGTAGAGCAGGCTGAAGTAGACAGTAAGAATAGAAGGGAGATCGATTCGCATACATAATCACTCTCGCGCCTAAACGGGCGAGTCATGTCCTTGCGCTCATACTGGTAGGGACACTTAATGTGTCTCTGGGGGGATGTTTGGCCCTTACGATCGGTCTGGCTAATTACAGAAGGTATTGAAATAGTACCTAGAGTATCATATATAAAAATCAAGACTGAGAATATAATTAAATTATTTTTTCTGAGACCTTCAAAGCGTCTGCCAATGGCTTTCGTCGAGGGGAAGTGTCTGGCAGTAAGAATTATTAATTTTTATAGTATTCTTTGATATGCATATATAAAAATCATCCTAGAGAATGTCAGAAAAGTAAGTTGAGCTTTTGCCCACCTTTAGCACCTGGTACCTGGAAATTGGCCGTCGGCCCAAGCTAGCAGGTATGCACAGTGGCGGATTTACCAGCAGGCCGAGTAGGCTGGAGCCTAGGGCGGCAGACTTTAGGGGCGGCAAATTTGGGTCAAAATTTTTAACCAGCTAAAACAATAAAAAAATTTCCAATATTGGGAAGTTATTTTTGTCATCCCGATTTCCGAAAATCGACGTTTTGATGTACTAGGAAGCCATTATGAACATTTTTACGATAATGTATTTTATAACTTTTGAACAGGTCAACCGATCGCAATGCAGCGGCGCTCTCTGGAATACCTCTTAGAATACTAAATCCATCTATTTCAAATTCTTCCAGCTCTCTTCCTTATAGAACTGCATGGATTGACCCAAAGAGCATAAGAATTGGTTGATCCATTCGGGAGATATCGTCGAAAAATTTTTCGAGAACTCTGAAAAACGGACGACCCTGTAGGCCGTCCCTGTAACTCGACGCTATTTTTGGGCTAATGGCAAGTTAATTTTTGAGCTCAAAAATGTGAATTTTAATACTTTTTTTAAGCTCTGTTTGAGTAGGAGAAGCTTTTCTTGCTTAAAACGGGTGTAAAATTATCTAAGATCTACCTTAGTACCTACCCAAGAAAAGCTAAACGCCCTATCCCTCTTGTGCATAGAGTCAGAACTGAAGAACAAGATTTCATATGACGATATAATGGATAATTTTGCGAATGAAAAATCGAGCAAAAGGTATTGTAAAACTTTCATAAGTTAATTAATTGAAATTTATCGTCATCATCAACCGGATTATTACCAGATAATTGAATATAATGTTTTTAAACTGGGAGTAAACGCAATAAAAATTATTTAATTACTTTCATCAAATGTAAATTATTGTGTGAGTAGTATCAACGTATACCTTACCCTGCTTTATTAGTAGTAGTAGTACATGATTGAGCTTTTATCATCCCAGAAATAAGCCCAAAAAATATTTCTTATGCAATCTTACCTAAATCGTTGGGTAATAAAACTAGGACTAGGATGTGCCTAGGAACTTACAGATCGATTCCCTAGTTCACAATCATACTAATTACATGAAAAAGCTGGTATAATTAGGACGATAGTGCGAAAATCATAAAGTTACAATTTTATTAACAAAAAAAAATGTTATTAATAGGTATGATTGTGAACTAGAGTATCGAATTGTGAAGGTCGGCAGGGGCGGTAAAATTTGAATAGCCTACTAGCGGAAAATTTTTAAATCCGCCTCTGGGTATGCATACACTGAAAGTATATATGAACACTACTTTATCCCACACATATTAATGCTGAGAAAATAAGTAATGTCTGGGGGCTCTGGGATCTTAGTCTAAATTGTTTAGTTTTCTAAAATTGATTATGAATACCAAAATATTAAAAGCATACGATTTTGTGAAATTCAAAAGAGACTTTTTTGTACATAAACAATTGTTGATGTCAATTGTCCAATTTATTATTGATGTAATACTTCTCAGCTCTGTGGTAACATATTAGACTAATGATCAGATTTTATATTATTGAATAAATAAAAAAATACAGCATGCTTAGGTACGGTCATATGATCCAAATGGAGCACTGAAATATGCAATATATAATCTATGTTATTGTTATGTGTAAACTTTATTTTTCTCCAAATGACATTGAATGTAGCTTTTTAATAACACTAAATAGGCCTAAAAGGGATACTTTTACTGCCTAGGCAGAATAAGTCATTGACTTTTAAATGAAAAAATGACACAAAACTGATTTTATTCACCAAACGTCATCAGCGGTAAACATAGTAACGAAAACCCATTAAGCTTTGATGAAACGCAATAATTATTAAAATAAGTATAAAAAAGACGATTTTTCGTGAAATTGGAGCAAATTTGGAGAAAAAAATTATATGTTTCACACGGCACAAAACCAGATTTAATGCCTTGGCTGGTTTCCTAGCCTCGGCTATGAACCACCAGCCGCAGCATTAAATATCGTGCTTTTGTGACTAGTAAAACAAATAACTATTTTCTGAATGAATTGAAATTAAAAAACAATAATTTTGTTACTCAACATATTTTTCAAAATGTATCAATTTGTAAACTTCTCAATCTGATGCAAATTAAATCTAAATTCAACCTGAGGAATAAAAATATAATAGGTAAAATAATCAATCAATTTACAAAATTATTATTGATTTTGTAATAAAAATTATATTAACATGAAATACTAAATATTTGCTACAATTTTAACGTCAGTGGCGTAGCTTGAACAATGAGCGGCCGGGGCAAAAAAACATCCGAAGCCCAATCCATCCTCACCGAACCTCACACAAAAAGGATATAATATGCGAATTCGCGGCGACTAAAACTAGAAAAGTAAAGTATTGAGCTTTTTGATTCTCATAAAAAAAATTTTTTAATTTGCTAAGATAGTATTCGGGAAAAATTTTTAATCTTGATTATTAATGTCAATGAATTTTTTTGTTTTAATTTATAATGAATAAAATTTTTTTCTAATAAAAAATGTTCGTAAATCATTTTTCGATGTTAATAAATAGACAAGATCGTTTTGCCGATCCATAACCGTTGCCCTCTGGGCGACGGCCCCTTTCGACCCATTCCCCAACGGCAAAACTACTGTTTATATTATATCAATTTTTTTAAAAATCATCAGTATATTCTCTCCAGTGAAAAAAACTACATACTGCGTCCAACAAAAACTAATATTAATCATAATCTCACCAATCCAGAACAATCAATACTCCAAGTGTAGTGGAAGGTATCTAAAACTGAACATAAAGCTTCCACTGCCTTTTCTTCAGCCTGGGAGGTTACAAAAAATCTGGTCATTCTCTTGATTAAATGATCAAAATTATCCTAAGAAAAAACAAAACATTACTTATTCTCATTTTTCAATTGAAACTTCACTAGTATTGTCAGAAATTCAATTTTTAAAAGGCGTAATTTTAATATGAAATAAGCTAAACATAAAGAACTACTCCTGTTTTTAAATTAGTGGAGCTTTATAACAAACGAATGCTGCACCTAAAAATATCAAGAATTCTAAAATGATACCTTAGTGATAGGGGTTTGTGTGAACTGCAACTGTGATGAAATAATGAGATCTTCATTGTGTGTAGGTTGAGAGAACCAAACAATGTCCTTTTTGTTATTAATCTTAGTTTGTTGATCAACAATTTTCTGAAGACACAAAGGTCTAGTAGGCAAATTAGGTTGTGATAAAGTTACATGAGGAGTTTCTCTGTCTCCGTTCAAAGGTTCCATCATTGAAGCACGTCTAATAGCTAAAAGACCACTTGGATCACTGCTTCCAAAACTGTCAGTACTATCTGAAAAATTAAAAATACCTAAATAAAATCTTGAAATTAGCTTTCAAAATATTAGGTTCAATATAAATTTATACAAGCATACTATCAACTATTTTCAGATTCTGATCATTTATGTAATTTATCCCTTAGGTTATGCCTCATAGGTATGCTGAAAGGCAGTTTAGGAACCCCTGGAGCTTTTTTTATTTGTTAGTGTTTAAAATAAATATTAAAAATTGAATCTTATAAGTATATATTAAATACCCTGAATGTGTATAAAATCAAAAAACAGTTAACCTTTGAAAGTATCTATACAATTATTTGGTGAAACAATGCCTATTATAGGAATATAGAAATAAAATTTAATCTTTGTTTATTTCATATATCTACTGCTGGTTGTTATATATAATATGTTTTCAGTATCTTTTTGGTTGTATTCTACGAAAATAAAAGACCAATGCACTGTATCGAAAGTCAACAGTCAAATGAGGAGAAGGTTTTAATAGTTGTTTTAGACTTCCAAGAACGATTTTTGAAAAAAAAATTCCGGTAAATATTGGCATCTCAAGCAGTTCCCATCAAACCAAATGAGCTGAAATTTCTCAAACTTTGGACATAGAAGTTATGAGATTTTTGAATGGTTTTTAGATTCCAAAGTACCTTCAAATTGGGTTAACAGGTTGAAAAAGTACATAGATTGTGCTAAGGAAGTGCCTTTTTCGCTTAGATTAAGTTAGTGTTGAGGGAGTGCACCGTAGTAGTTTCAACTATCTTAATTTAGAGATTTCATATTTTTGTGTATTTTCATAGCTTCTGCTGTTTGCAATTTGGTACGTTGATCCTGAAATGCAATGAGCCTTATAAACTTGTTTCACATTAACTATATAATCATAAATACATAAATTGTTTGCTAGTCCTAATTTGAACCTAATCAAACTGAAAAATCGGAGAAATTAAAAACAAACAGTCTTAATTACTCATATATACATACCTTTTCGAAATTTTCCATTCTGATACTTTGATGATTCAGTGAAGTTATTGCTTTGGTAATCTAGCTTTATGCATATAAAATCAAATCATCATACAGCTAAAATACCAAAGTAACAACAACACTGTGTATTCTCCACATGATAGGTCTTGAAACAAACATATCATAGAATAATAAAATATTCTCGAAAAATTTGAATATGTATATTAAATAGTTAAATGGAAAATTATGGGTGTCCTTACCATAAGAAAAGTCGTAAGTCATCCACGGATGCCGTAATACTTTTTCCAGTGAGATTCTTTTGGATGGGTTCAAATTCAGAAGACTAGTAACTAAACTCAAGGGAGTGTTACCAAGTCTATTCCATGGGCTATGTGATAGGTAGTTTCCCTCCTTATATCGCACAAATTCAATATACTCATCAGATGGGCAATTCCATAGCAATTCTAGAAGGAAAAACGGTGATTCATTGATGAAAAAATTTTTATGAATTTTGAAAGAATTGGAGTTTAAAAGTTTGTTATAATTATTTTTTAATTGGCAGACTATAATTTTAAAGTATTGAATTTTTCATAAACGAATAAACCTTCAAATCATCCGATCTATTAAAATTGCATGTTAAAGTAGGTAGAACACATTTCTAGTGATAATAAGGTATTGCTGTTTTGAATATAAAAGGTCAAAAATAATATTGGTACAATCAATAAAATACATATAATACACGAGAAAGAAGGGTATCTCCAATTTTAATTGTAATTTCAGACTGAAACTATACCCCAACATTACATAAACTTATATAGGTATTAGAAAAATAAATATATATATATATATATATATATATATATATATATATAAATATATATACATATACATCATATACATATATATATATATATATATATACATATATATATATATATATATATATATATATATATATATATATATATATATATATATATATATATATATATATATATATATATATATATATATATATATATATATATATGTATCTATGTTCAGAAAGATTTCCGCGGTCGGAAGTATTTGAAAAACTTGGTTCACGGAATGAACCGCGTAAAAGATTTGAAAAATCTCGACGTTTCGGCTCCTTTTGCGAAGCCATCTTCAGGAGAATTAGAAGGGAAATAATTCAGACTCGTGGCCTCAATCTGCCTACTCCACGAATCGAATTTAGGAGGAATCGGAAACAATACGATTGCGTGGTCTCAACCTGCCTACTCCACTAACCGTATTGCTTCCTGTCAACTCTGAAGTCTCAATCTGCCTACTCTTCAGAGTCAACTGACGGGCCGATCGTCGCGTGGCCGTATTTATAGGGGAGGGGGGTGGGTACTCACGCTCATCAGTGCGGGATGCACTCTGATTGGGCGTTACATGGCGACCACTGAGAAGTGGTTTCCATGCTGATGGGAGTCTGTGACTGTCATCTCTGGTGTTCAAACAATTTGGACGTTTTTCTATTTCTACAGCTTCACGGATAATTCGGGATTTGAAAGATCGGACGGGAGCAATAGTTCTTGTATTGGGGAAATCGATAATGTGGCCTGTTTGGGTGTGATGTTGGGAAAGGGCGTTGGCGATATCTGAGTGTCTTACCGAAAGTGAATGTTCAATTGTCCTCGTTCCTATATAGGACAAACGAACCGACGAATTCAGGTCCGTGCCAAGGAACATTCACTTTCGGTAAGACACTCAGATATCGCCAACGCCCTTTCCCAACATCACACCCAAACAGGCCACATTATCGATTTCCCCAATACAAGAACTATTGCTCCCGTCCGATCTTTCAAATCCCGAATTATCCGTGAAGCTGTAGAAATAGAAAAACGTCCAAATTGTTTGAACACCAGAGATGACAGTCACAGACTCCCATCAGCATGGAAACCACTTCTCAGTGGTCGCCATGTAACGCCCAATCAGAGTGCATCCCGCACTGATGAGCGTGAGTACCCACCCCCCTCCCCTATAAATACGGCCACGCGACGATCGGCCCGTCAGTTGACTCTGAAGAGTAGGCAGATTGAGACTTCAGAGTTGACAGGAAGCAATACGGTTAGTGGAGTAGGCAGGTTGAGACCACGCAATCGTATTGTTTCCGATTCCTCCTAAATTCGATTCGTGGAGTAGGCAGATTGAGGCCACGAGTCTGAATTATTTCCCTTCTAATTCTCCTGAAGATGGCTTCGCAAAAGGAGCCGAAACGTCGAGATTTTTAAAATCTTTTACGCGGTTCATTCCGTGAACCAAGTTTTTCATATGTATCTATCTATATATATATATATATATATATATATATATATATATATATATATATATATATATATATATATATATATATATATATATATATATATATATATATATATATATATATATATATATATATATATATATATATATATATATATATATATATATATATATATATATATATATATATATATATATAAAATATATAAAATCAACAGACAGAAGAAAACACTATGATCAATAAGAGAAGGTTTAACATGCCATGAAATGGTTTCTGCTTGAAATTTCTCAGATTGTTTTCAGTAAAATAAAAAATATAAATACAAAGATCCATGGAGAATGATAGAATGTTAAAATAATAAAAGTCTGATGGTATAAATCTTTTTATTTTTTAAAATTATCAACTTTCATGTGAAAATTGTAGTTACGATTTATCAATTGTATGATATTGTACTGAAATATGAAATTCAAACAGAATAACATAATTTCTCAATGGGTGTTTCAATTTTCTCTTTGATAATTGAATGATTTACATACTTCAGTAGATACTCTGATGAAAAAAAATTCCTAATGTAAGTAATAAAATATTTACTAGATTAAATTAAAAATCAACAACAAACAATCAATGCTTACAACAAAACGATTCATATAAGTTGATAAATAATAAGATTGGACACATTTCATATATCATGAAATGCATTATGTCAAATTTGAAAGTTTCTAGATAGGTCAAACTTGATGTAACATAATAAGATTGGACACATTTCATATATCATGAAATGCATTATGTCAAATTTGAAAGTTTCTAGATAGGTCAAACTTGATGTAACACCAAGAAGAGTCAAATCTATTAGACTGAGAGCCAGCGTTCCGCAAACTTATGGTATAGTAGCAAAGTCCTTATTAATGCTAGGTATACTATTTCACCTGCCGAAGGTGAAGTGGAGATTCACTATTCCCATCGAGGGTTCCTTTGGGCGTGTCCAGAAGTCGAAAGACATCAAAATTGACTCTGAAAACATGATCGCAGCATGTCTGCTGTTTTGATATCTTAAAATATATGTTTTTCATGTAGAAACTTAATGGCAGACACTTCTTCCGGTTTCTACTATTAGCACGACTGAGAAAGTATTATGTGTCTGCCTGGATGTCAGAAACGACCTATCTGTCTGGTTTTTTTGAATATGTGTATGTAATAATAATATAAATGACATACATCATTTTTAGCTTTGCTGAAATAACGGAAAAATGTCAAAATTTTCGCAGCTTTGAAATTCTATAAATATAGAACAAAGGAACCCTTGATGGGAATAGTGAATCCCCACTTCACCTACGGCAGGTGAAATAGTATACCTAGCATTTTTCATGTAATTGCTAAAATAAAGGTCAATTCCTACATATAAATCAAACTGAACAACTACTCATAGTTGATACAGAAAAGAAACAGATATTTCTGTGATTATGAAAATTACAAACTCTTAGAAAAAATTCGGATATCTGCAAGAGCACTTTACTTTTTTGTACAAGCCATAAAATATAATCCAACTATATTTATTTTAGTATTAAACATATGTAGAGTTGTTAATATACACGAGAACATTTAGCCAGGTGTGTTTTTTAAAAATGTCAGATGTTATTCATTTCTAAACTCTTCAATCTCATCCAGTGGAAAATTTATATAATTTATATTAGTCTTTTGAATAAAAAAAATTATTGAATTTCTAGAATTTAAATGGATGTACTCACCCCCAGCCAGCATGGCAACTAAAACACAGCCACAGCTCCAAATATCTGCCGGAACTGCGTTATATGGTCCTAATAGAACTTCATGTGCTAAATATGGTTTCGTACCACACCTGAAAAAAATCACTTGAGTCTAGGTAGCTTCATGATTCATTATCTTCACCAAAATTTTCCATGTTTCCAAATTGATTTTTGGAACTTGAGGAACATTCAGAACAGGAAGAATAGACTATGCTTGAAATGTTATGCATGCTGAATATAGCTGGTTATGATGTGGAGTTATAAAATAATTTTGAATTAGAGATATACGGAGATTCATTTCTTAATGAGAATAGAATAGAAACAAAAATGTTATTATCGACTGTAATTTTTTTCTTAAGAAATCATTACTGCTATAATCAATGATTACCTTCTAGATTTTTCAACAAAAATAAGAAATCAAAATAATTATTAGTAAAATGAAATAATTTCATATAAGTATTTTCATAGTTTTTTATATTTTGCCAAGATTCATAGTTAACATTTTTCACCACTTATTTCATACTTACCTTTTATCTAGCATTCTTTCTTTCCCTTTATGCCTGAAAACTGTTGCTAACCCAAAATCTGATATTTTCAAAGTTCCATTTTCAGACAATAAAATATTTTCAGGCTTAATATCACGATGTGTTATACCTTTGTTATGTAGATACATTACTCCCTGGATTAACTGTTTCATATAATCTTGGGCTTCTCTAGCTGGCATTCCATGTCCAGGTTCTATTAGACAAAATTGAAAAAATTTTACTGTGAGTTTACTTTGATGAGCTAGGTAACTTAATTAAAATTCAACTTACCAATCTGTTGAAATAACTCTCCTCCAGCCGCATATTCCAAAAATATATAAACTTTAGCAAATTCCTTTCGTATTCCAAAATACCGAATGATGTTCTCATGATTTAACACAGAATGTATTGTGATTTCCCTTTTGATAATAGATTCACTACCTTTGAATTTGGCTACATCCATTATTTTACATGCTATTTTTTCTTTGGTCTTTTTATTTGCTATTAATCTAACTCTGAAAAATATTGCCACAGAATAATATATAAAAAGCAAAACTTCATCATAAATAATTAAAAAATTTTCTCGTTAACAAATCACTCTCTTTACTCACTCTCCATAAGCACCTTCTCCTAAAATGGTATCATAGATGAGCCAGTCTTCAACAAATTCTCTCACACCTCGCTCTGTTTCCATTATGGCACTTAATCTACAAAATAGAGTTGCAAAGTATATTTGGAATTTCAAGGATTTAAATTGCCTGCAGATTATTGTTGCTGAGAATATTGCTACTTTTTTAATGTATCATAAATAAGATATGTGTAAGAATTTGGAACACCATTCAACTTAATTGTAGGTTGAGAATTTTCTTAAAATTCTATTTAAAGAAACGAAAGTTATATACGCCTTTAAATATTATTCACAGGTAGTAAAAAAGATGAAAACTATATGTATTTATTGCATTTGACATGCTATTCGAGGCCAACTAGATTCTTACCAAATATATAAAGGTAGCTCTTTCAATTCAAGTTTCCTATGTTAAAAACTAATTATTATCTAAACAAATTTAACACATAGCGAACAAATATTAATCTTCTTGGAACTCTCTAATCATCATTAAATATTAAATATTACAATCTAACAACTAATATGTTTTATTTTTACATTTGATTTTTCCGTAACATCAGCGAAATCGAATCGCAGATTTGGGAATTACGGAATTACGCGATAATCGTGAATCGAATCGCTCGGCGCTCTTTGGAGTTTCGATTTTACTTTAGTTTAGAGACACAGAAATCAATAACTTTCTATGGGCAAATAAGCCGGCTAACAATTATGAAAAGATATTTTACGTATTCATTAATTCAAACATGAGTAGAATTATCTGATTTTACCTAATTTATTATAAAAAATATATATATATATTGAGAAGGGAAGAGATGAATAGTACGAGACGTAACTGGCTGTGGAAGTTATACTTAGAGGACGCAATATCATAGTTCATAGAAATGTACATGTTAATCCAAATTCCAATAAATTCATGACATCTTGTCTGTGTGCGTATGTAAAATTTCTTTTTCAGTCTTTGCGTGTTTCAAACATTCACAATGAAGGCGAAAGGAGAGGTTTGTTATGAATTTACTACTTTTTAATTTAAAATAATATCGTAAATTGTTAGAATGCAAGTTTCGGAATATGTATTGAGAATAATATTTTACCATAAACTTTTTTTAAGTCTTTGTACACGTGTTGCTAAAGTTAGGTTATCATTGTTTCAGTTGAAGGAATATGAAGTTATTGGCCGTAAATTGCCGAGTGAAAAAGAAAAAACTACTCCTCTATATAAAATGAGGATATTCGCCCCCGATCAAATCGTAGCAAAATCACGATTTTGGTATTTTTTACGTCAGTTAAAAAAGTTCAAGAAAGCAACTGGTGAGATTGTTTCCGTCAAGCGTATTCCAGAGAAAACTCCTATTAAAATAAAGAATTTCGGTATCTGGTTGCGTTACGATTCTCGTTCAGGTACACACAACATGTACAGGGAGTACCGAGATCTTACTGTATCTGGAGCTGTAACACAGTGCTACAGGGACATGGGAGCCCGTCACCGAGCAAGAGCACATGCAATTCAGGTAAATTATTAGTCTTGTTCTCATCATATTGATGTGTTCTAATATATATATATATATATATATTCATATTTCATAAAAATGAATTCACGGTACCAATTTGACATAATAATAGGCAATAGGTGATGAATTATAAAAGATTTGAATTGAAAATATTTGTTTGTACTAATGTAAATATTGGATTACTAAATATTGTTTGGTTTCACTACAAAATTCGATTTATTATTGAATCTTCATTGAATAAACAGAAATATCAAGTTTCATTATTCTATCTTTGATATTGGTGTAGTTATTTTCTGCAGATTTACAAATTCTTCAAGACATTAAGTCTACAAAGCTTTAATTTCTTTCATTATAAGGCAAATATTAATTTGTTTATTTATTGAACTTTTAATCTTTTTTTCAGATTATCAAAGTTGAAGAAGTAGCTGCATCAGCAACTAGAAGACCACAAGTTAAACAATTCCATGATTCAAAAATTCGTTTCCCTCTACCCAAGCGAATTCAACACAAATCTATGAACCGCTTCTCTGTACGCAAGCCGAGAACTTATTTCCTTTAAGTTGTTGATCAGTTTAAGCTATAAGTAAAGCGTTTCTAATGTATGGTATTTTCGTTTTTTTTAAATCTCATTGGAGTCCCTTTTTTATTTGATAATTACATTGAATGGACTGATCTAATTTCATGAATACAATGGTATAAATAGAGAATCCACTAATATTAATATTTCCTCAAAAAAAGGTACCCAAGTATATCTGAAATTGATTGGGGGGAAAATCTGCCAATACATAGAATGATTTCATCAGTGTGTTGTGTAGACCAAATTAAATTAGTTATTCTCAAATTCTCAATAGGGTTATCATCCTTTGAATTAGTTTTGAACAATACGAAATAAACAAATTGGACATTTGTAGTAATTAAAAACTTGTAAATTTGAGGATTTTATGTTTCATGTACAGTTTTCTCTCACTTCATGTGATGTATGTCGAAATTAAATATTCTTAAAATAACGTGAAGTTTCAAATGGATATGATTTATTGTATAAACAGCGTATATGTTTTTTTATAGAAAAATCTTGTTAATATGGTGAGAAACGCACGAAAATGTGTCACTCATCTGTAATCCACGCTCTGAGTAAACTATTAGATTCATGAAGTACGAATCGTAAATTTTTTTTTTGAATTGAAATGATTCGTATTGTGATAAGTTCATATTTTTCTGAGTTTTATATCGTGTCGTCAGTTGTGAGCAGAGCAAGAGTACAATTGTGTTGATAAATAATAATAAAGGTTTTTATTCCGTAAGAATGTCATTACATTATGGAATAAGTTAATACACATATATACCTAATATACAATACAACATCTCAGTACATATGCTAAATATACAATACTACATCTCAGTACGGAAAAAACTCCTTGAGACTGTGAAAACTTTTATCGACTATATATTCTTTCAGTCTTTATATATTCATATTTTAAGAATTAATGCTCAGACACCAACAAACTATCGAAATTTGATTAGATTTAGTAAAAATTTTAGCATATCCTAATTTTTGGAGAAGGTAGTAGCGATGAGATGCATGATCAGTGGTGGAAAGTGTGGAAGTTATTTACAAAAAAAAACTCGGTTTTAGGGATTTTCGGAGAGAAAATGGGGTTAAAAGATTTTTGCATCCCGTGATCGATGGGCCGGTTAGAGTTACTGATACCAACTGGGGGTCTGTCGTCGTCAAAAAGTTGTTCAATATACTCTTCCCAAACATTGCTTTTCAATATCCCTAGAAGGCTGAATTTTGAAAGTACTTATTTTGCTTAATTTTTGTTATTTTATACAAACAAATTCTCAAACCCTCAACTCGATTTGGAAGGGAAGTAATAATCAAAGCCTCTATGAAAAGACATGAAATCTCTATATTAAAATGGCGGAGGTTAAGGAAAATTGTAGAAACCACCAAACGACAACCTTAACACCCTTAACAACTCAATTCACTGTAAAACCATCTGGAGGAGCTGCGGATATAAGCAAAACCTCAAAAACATGAAATTATGGCGCCGGATAAGGAAAAGCGATAAAACTGTCAAAGAATTTTGCCGTAACTTCAACTTAATCCATGTACCAAATTTTTCAAAACCTCAAAATCTATATGAAAACAGCGGCGGTTAGAGACAAAAGGCACCTCTCTAACATCAAATTAATCCGCGTACAAATTTTTAACTATCTAACATAATTTGGGGATGCAACAATCTTTTAACCCCATGTTCTCTCCGAAAATCCCTAAAACCGAGTTTTTTTTTGTAAATAACTTCCACACTTCCCACCACTGATCATGCATCTCATCGCTACTACCTTCTCCAAAAATTAGGATATGCTAAAATTTTTACTAAATCTAATCAAATTACGATAGTTTGTTGGTGTCATAGTTGGTGTTATATAAGTGAACTTCGAAAACCAACCAAAAGGTATCTGTTTGTGAGGCTGCAGTCAGTTTGAGTGCAGCCTCACAAACAGATACCTTTTGGTTGGTTTTCGAAGTTCACTTATCAACTGGTCAGTCACGAGCATTTCAACTATATATATATATATATATATATATATATATATATATATATATATATATATATATATATATATATATATATATATATATATTTAATATATATATCTATATATATATATATATATATATATATATATATATATATATATATATATATATATATATATATATATATATATATATATATATATATATATATATATATATATATATATATATATATATATATATATATATATATATATACAGGGTGTACCAATCTTACGACAAACTTCGGTATTTGGGACATTTTAAGAGATATCAAAAAATGTTTTCAACAAAAATGGTATATGTCTTTAAGGTCCATATTTTGAAATTATTTCGACTATACAGAGTGTTGCATAACTCCGTTACAAACTAAACATATGGTTTTTTAAATGGGAACCCCTATATATTATACCGAATTCGGATTACTCACATTTTTTAGAAGCTTTTGATATAAGATTTTGCTATGTTATACAGAGTACTTCAAAAGATATGGGCACGTTTATATGAAAATCGTAGGTAAATCAACGCTCTGTAACTTATTGCGCGTTGAAGAAAAAAATTTTATTTTGCCCAACAGTGTTTCGTAATATGATTCAATATCTACGGATTATATTAAATTTGAATTATTTCTCATTTTGTATACAGGCTGGACGGAAAATTGAACCTTTCATTTTATCTCTTATTTCAAATGGAATACCTGTATTTTATAGCACAAATAGAATCTTCTATTATATAACTTTATTTTTTGTCAAGCATTCCCTATACCCAAAGTTAATAAAAACAGAGTTATTTTGTAATATTTATTGTGAACTATAATTATTAACCTTATATGTGAAAGCAATGAACGTTGAATGTAACAAAAAATCGTATATAATAATAAATTTTAATAAACAAATTATTCTTAACAAAACAAGTCACCAAAAGTATAATTCTAACCGTAATATTAAACTAAATGTTCAAAGTCTTCCCGTTAACATCAATGCAATGCTGGAAACCATTACATTTTCTCAGTTAGCGTTGAAATTGATGTTAACGATGAACAGCACTTTGAACATTTAGTTTAATATTACGGTTCGAATTATACTTTTGGTGACTTGTTTTGTTAAGAATAAATTATTTATTAAGATTTATTATTATTTGGGATTTTTTGTTACATTTAACGTGTATTGCTTTCACATTTAAGGTTAATAATTATGGTTCACAATAAATATTACAAAATAACTCTGTTTTTATTACTTTTGGGTATAGGGAATGCTTCACAAAAATTGAAGTTACATAATAGAAGATTCTATTTGTGCTATAAAATACAGGGTGTTCCATTTGAAATAAGAGAGAAAATGAAAGGTTCGAGTTTCCGTCCACCCTGTATACAAAATAAAAAATTATTCAAATTTAATATAATACGGAGATATTGCATCATATTACGAAACTCTGTTAGGCAAAATAAAATTTTTTTCTTCAACGCACAATATGCTACAGAGCGTTAATTTACCTACGATTTTCATATAAACGTGTCCATATCTTTTGAAGTACTCTGTATAACATAGCAAAACCATAAATCAAAAGCTTCAAAAAAATGTTAGTAATCCGAATTCGGTATAATATACAGGGGTTCTAATTTAAAAAACCATATGTTTAGTTTGTAACGGAGTTATGCAACACTCTGTATAGTTCGAGATAATTTCAAAATATGGACCTTAAAGACATCTACCATTTTTGTTGATATCATTTTTTGATATCTCTTAAAATAACCCATATACCGAAGTTTGTCGTAAAATTGGTACACCCTGTATATATATATTAATATACCGTAGATGCGGGTTACTTTAGCTCTAGGGGGTAACTATGGCTCAAAACAAAACAAATATTCAATTTCCCGCCTCTCAGTAGCAACGACAGTTAACGATTTAGTTCGACTCGTAATTGTTAGATGGCGTTACTGGCGCCTATTTTTCATTACTTACAACGTCATTCATATGTTGAACTTACCTGCTGTCAGTGTAGCCAACTCTACAGTTTTAACTGTAGATTTACAGTTTTTACAAAATGTTTCCAGTTTTCAGTTTTGGCCTCCAAATCTACAGTTTTTTATGGTTCCGTACCAAAGGGTGAAAACAGAACCCTATTACTAAGACTTCGCTGTCTGTTTGTCCGTCCGTATGTCTGTCGGTCCGTCCGTCCGTATGTCTGTCTGTCGCCAGGCTGTATCTCAAGAACTGCGATAGCTAGACAGTTGAAAATTTCACAAATTATGTATTTCTGTTGCCGCTATAACAAAGAATACTGAAAACAAAGTGTAATAAATATTTAAGGGGATATCATAATGAATGCAGTACATGTTTTAATTCCAATAATTTTTCAAATCGTTTCGATAATTTGAAAAGTTTAATTTACAATATTTGTTTTATTCAACACCACCTTTGCATGAAGTTTGAAACCATAAACTAAGAAAAAACTGTACATTTACAGTTTTCAAATTAATATCTACAGTTTTCTACAGTTTTTGCTAAGAATATATATAGTTTTTCACTAAGTTGGGGTTGGCAACACTGCCTGCTGTCATCAAGTACTTATTTGACATCTGCAAACTTTATTGTGTATCGGAGTTTTTAAGGTAAGTTAACTTCAATATTAGATTTGCTTGGGTCGGAAATGTGTTTAAAAGTACTTTAATACTAGAAAATTTTGTTTTCTTGAAAGTTTAGTTACTGATTTATTATGAACTAAGTGTGGTGGTTCTTTGACTCATATATTCGGGTTAATTTAGCTCTTGAGCCAAAGTAACCCGATCATATAATTTTAGCCAACATGGAGTGAATAGGTAACTTAGATTTGTAACTTTTTAGGTCATTCCGATGCCATCAAAGTATTGGCGGAAGCCCGGCAGTCGTCGGTATATTGACTACACGGAAACAGAACTGCAGGAATGTTTGAATGTTGTGAGATCAAAACTAATGTCTCAAAGGGCAGCCGCACAAAAGTACAAGATCCCTTGGAGCACCATCAAAAATAAATTGAAAGGTAGGTTCAGAAACAAACCAGGCCGACCAACAATATTCTCAGAACAAGAAGAGAACGCATTTGTAGCTCATATAACTGCACTGTCTGAATATGGCTTTCCCTTGACCGATATTGATTTAAAAATGGTTATAAGAGATTATCTTATGGAATGTACCACAATTCAAAAATAATGTTCCTGGCAAAGATTGGATACGATCATTTCTGAACCGACATAGAATACTATCTCGACGGATGGCCAATAATATTAAAAGAGTGAGGGCTGAAGTTTCAGAGGACATAATAACCGAGTTCATTGAAAATTTGAGTAAAGAATTGGAGAACGTACCAGCAGAAAATGTATACAATTTTGATGAAACAAACCTTTCCGACGACCCCGGTAGAAAAACTGTTTTATGCAGACGAGGAACCAAATACCCTGAAGTAATAATTAACGCAACCAAAGTCAGTTTTACGGTGATGTTTTGTGGTAATGCTGCTGGTGAAGAGGTACCGCCTTATATAATTTATAAGTCCGAACACCTTTGGTCAACATGGACTAATAATGGCCCAAAAAATGCTAAATACAACAGGACCAAAAGCGGATGGATTGACTCAGTTACCTTTGAGGACTGGTTTCTCACACATCTCATTCCTATTTTAAAGAAGAAAGAAGGACGGAAGGTGGTTATTGGCGACAACCTGTCGTCGCACATGAATCCTAACGTCTTGTCAGAATGTGAAAAACATAACATTAGCTTCATTTGTCTGCCCCCTAATTCAACGCATATTTTGCAACCATTAGATGTTGCTTACTTCCGGCCACTAAAATGCAAGTGGCGACAAGTCCTGTTGGACTGGAAAAAAAGTCAGTCTGGAAGGTTGCTTCCTACCACACCAAAAGACCAATTTCCTAATCTATTGAAACGTGCTATTGACTCATTGACTGAAACAAAAGAAAACTTAATGGCGGGATTTAGGAAATCAGGGATATTTCCTATTGATAAAGAACAGCCTTTAAGCCGACTGCCAAGGCAGGATCGAATTGTTGATGCAGAACTTATCGGAGATTCATTCATGCAAAAGATAATGCACAATCGGTCCAATATTTGTCCGAAAACGAAGACTGTAAAATTAGAAAAATGAAGAGAGAAGTTACGAAAAAACGTCAGAAACGAAACGAATCAACATCCTCAACAAGTGTCAGTGATTTGGATATGAGTCTTGCATCTTCTACTGAAGACCAAGTGATGTCTTGGGGTGATGAAGATGAAGAGTTTCCAATTTCAAATTCAGTAAGCATCATTGAAAACCCCAGATTAAGATATGAAAAAGAGAGCAACTTACCTGCGTTCCAAGATGAGGCCAACACGCCGACATTATGTGCTGAAAAAAACCTAATCTCACCTGTTATCTTATCTGAAGAGCTGGCTGCAAAAAGTTACGCTAAGGAATATCCAGACTCGTCTTCAAATCTGCTAGAAAAGTTTCTTGAACAGGACGCTACAAATTCTCAAACGACAAATGCCAACAAAGAACGGCCTGATATGACTGTGATTCAGTTTGAAGAATTATCGATGAAGGCTTCCATTGCTATAGATAAAGATGTGGATTCTCACGATAAGATTCAGGCTAAAAATATATCGAAAGGAGACTTTGTTCTGGTCAAGTGGAACACACGAATATATCCTGGCCAGGTCACTTCTGATGTAAGTGAAGAGGGGGCCCTCGTGAGTTTCATGAAAAGAGGAAAACTGTTTTGGCGGTGGCCAGCCTATACGGACGAGCAGCTCTTGAATTGGGAAAGTATTATCTCTAAGATAAAAACTCCTAAATTTGAAAAAAGGGTTGGTTCTCAATACCTGAATTAGATTGCTAACTTCTGAAGAAAATAACAGAATATTCCTTAAAGTGCAAAACTAGTTTCTAAGTAGGGCATAAGAGAACTCTATTCTTGAAGTTTTTGTTAAATTAAAGACATTGTATGATAAATTGCTTTGTTTTGAATTATTTCAAAGGCCTTACTTTGCCCCAATACCTACTTAAGTATAGGTTTGGTACCAAAAAAACTTGCGATTCAAAGTATCACTCTTCGAAGAACAACTTTGGCTCAAATTTAAAAAAAATAAAAATTACATTTTTACAAACTTTTTGCTTAATGTCTAAATACTAATAACTAGCTTCCATCCCTGTATGTCAAATAAAAATGCTATAACACTCAAAGGCTATCACAGTCCATACATTTAAGGAATTTCTTAAAATATAAGAGAAAAGAAACCAAAGTAACCCTCAACTACGGTATATATATATATATATATATATATATATATATATATATATATATATATATAAATATATATATATATATATATATATATATATATATATATATATATATATATATATATATATATATATATATATATATAATATATATATATATATATATATATATATATATATATATATATATATATATATATAAAAAATATATATATATATATATATATATATATATATATATATATATAATATATATATATATATATATATATATATATATATATATATATATATATATATATATATCATAGTATATACACCAAAGAATTAACAAGAAATGTGAAAGAGGCATAAGCGACTAGCAATTTCGGTTTAGACAAGGGTTAGGTACACGAGAAGCGATAGTCGCAACACAGGTACTTGTTCAGACCTGCAATGACCAGAGAAAGGATGTGTGCCTATGTTTCATATACTACGAGAAGGCATTTGATCGCCTACAACAGGGGTCACCAATTAGTTTAGTTCGGGGTCCGTTTTACGAAATAAAATGGCTATCGTGGTCTGCACAACACGTGATCGTCACAGCCTCCGTATATGCAGGGGATACATTTTTATTAAATAATTACGTAATCTGTAGTGCAAGTTGCTGTGGTCTCGCGGTCCGCACAAAATGGATCGGCGGTCCGCCATTTGGTGACCCCTGGCCTACAACATCACAAATGAATGCAGCTCCTCAACAGGCTTGATATAGACCAAAGAGACATGAGATGCATTGATAACCTATATTGGAATCAAACAGCGCAAATAAAATTAGGGAGTAATATTTTCAACACCACGCGGATTAGAACGGGTTGCGACAGGGATGTGTGCTGTATCCATTCCTATTCAAGTTATATTCGGAAGCAATATTCCAAGAGGCTTCGGACGTGTAAATGGGAGTCAATGTTAATGGAGTAAAGATTAACAATATCAGCTATGCTGACGATATGCATCATATGTAACATGGGCGACCTACAACAACTGGGCGTAAATATCAACACCAAAAAACAAACTTTATGATTATCTCCAGAAACCTAAAAATGTTCGAAAACTTCATCATAACATTCAACGCTAGGCCCATAGAAAGGGTAGATCAGACAAGGAAATAAAATGTCGTTTTGAACAAGCTCGACATGCATTCTTGAGGTTTCGTAGAGTACTTACTTGTTCCGATTTCGACCTTAACCTGAGAGTTAGATTCATGAAGTGCTACGTTTGGTCGGTGCTTCTTTACGGTGTGAAAGGCTGGAGATTAAAAACGACTGCAATTAACAAGTTGGAGGCTTTCAAGATGCGGCTGTACCGAAGAATCCTTAAGATACCAACTTGAACGGCTATACTGACGAAAAAGTTCTAAGAAGTGTCATCAAATAGCATGAACTGTTTGAATTAGTTGAGAGAAGGAAAACATATCTGGGGCATATAATGCGAAACACGAAATATACCAACTCTTACATCTGTTGATCGAAGGCCGAAGAGGGATCGGAAGGAAAAAAATGTCGTGGCTGCGAAATATCAGACAGTGGACAGGGCTGCACGATGTACAATCGTTGATACACACCGCTAGGAATAATGACGCAATGGAAAATGTTATCGCAAAAATCCATACATCCATTAGTGGATGCGCAGTAGAAGAAGAAGAAAGGACATTTGGAGGATGTATGGAGCTGAAACCCCGGATCTGAAGGAATTTTGCTCCCCTAAACTCCCTCCAAATTGAGTAAGAAAATTTAAATTTGGTACGTGGATTGAGTTCATGTTTAGGAAGTATCATTCAGGGGTTTCAACTGTTTTCTTAAACAGACCCCATTTTAATGTAGATATTTAATTTTTTTAAGGTTTTGCTCACCTCCACTGCCCCTCCAAATTGACTTAGGGGGTTAATAATTGGTATGTAAAAAGAATCAAAACGGGAGGAAAATACGAACTCAGTGACTGAGGTCTGCTGTTCAAGCGTTTCGTTGATTTATTCATTTCAAGATCTTTCTGATATTTGTATATATCTGATGGTGGTTTACAGATTCAATAATGACACCTAACAAAAGAAGAGTTTACGTGAGACGGGTTAACGTATCATTTCCATGACGTTTGCATTCTTCGTTAAAATGTACCTACTTTTCTGGACAAAACTGTTTTGACACGAAAATTCTTTTTTTTTTTGTCAAACTAATCTGAGAATAGGTACATGGCGATTTGTTTGGAAATAAACTCCCACTATTGAAAAAATAACAACTTTACTTTTGATCAGACTTTAGTTAAAGGAAACTAAGTAATTTTGATTAATTTTATTTCAGGTTGTCCGATATCTTCATAATTTTTGCAAGCTATACAGGCTGATTCATGTTCGACTAGTATACATTTTTGATGAATGTCTAAGGTATTCAGATCTATGTAGGAGAAAAAATATATACAATTATGGAAATTAAAAAAAATATATTTTATTATTTGGAAAATATATTTACAAATGGATTTAAATATTACGAAGAATAGAAAGGAGGAACGTTTCAAATAATAACCTCTTATTATGCATTATCAATAACTAGTGAACACATAATTTAATTGATGCGATTTGATCGAAGTAATAATGAACTTTCATCAATTTTCCTAACCTACTTTCTTAAATTTTTCAATTTTGTACATACCGGAGTTGATAGAAGCCAGAATTAAGGAATTCAGTTCGAAGTATTTAAAAACTAAGTTGACAAGCTAATATGATCCTAACGAAGTTTTATAATAAAATACAATATTTCCATTGTTGTAGTGAAAACTAACTGATATCATTCATTGAATGCATTCATTTCAACACGTTTATAAACTAGGCGCAAACAAATTCTTAGAAATTGCATGGCACTTTTTCTGGGAAATAATTTTCAATCATCCAAGAATTCATAGTTAAAAGGAGAAAAATAATAAGGCTCACTCAACATAGATCTCAGAAAAAGTCACTAACTATAAAGTTAGCAACCACTGATGGAGAAATGAAATTCACAAACAGTCATTAACTCTAAAATTAGTAACCACTGATTGTTTAAAGACTGTTAGATGCAAGAATAGTTGAGTACTTAATTAAATGCTTTTTTCTACCCTAAAATATATTTGTTCAAATTATTCCAACTATATGAGTAATCGATTTTAAGGTGACCATAGTTGCTAAGACCAAAGTTGTTTGGTTTTTTAATACTGCTAGGATCGTCATATATTGGATAGTAAATCTCTTCTTTAATGGATTTTTCTTCGGGTCTGTTATATATTCCTGGTCTGTAATCATCAATTTCATACCTAGAAAATGAATGATTTATAATACAGATAATATTAAGAGTAATGATGTAGCAAAATAAGAATCTACTGAAAATAACAATCTACTGATATTTCAGTAGATTGCAGTTACTATTGTGAGTAAAATTTTGGGAGGTTCTCATTTTCACAGATTTCAACCGGAGTTAGTATCATTTGACGTTTCACTTATCAAAGTGTAAATGAAGAAGTAACAAATGGAAACATACACGAACTTAAAATGAAAGAATTTCAACTAAATTAAAAACATCTCGGCTGGAAGACTGAGGTCGATAGCCATTTGATTTATAATAATCAATAAAATTGATTTCTCTCACTCTCTCTAAAAACAATTCTCTGAAATAATTGCATTTTAAGATTCGTATAGGTCAAATTGAAATATATTTTTATGTTATTACTTACTCATCGCCGTAAGCAAAACTTATACTTCTATCGCGGTTATTGGTGTGCTTCCTTGTAGAAGAAGGTGGAGGCTTTTTGAACCTATTATTTCTACCGTTATTGTATGTGAACGAACTTGCGTAGTTGTAAGTAGGCACTCTAATTTCTGAAACAGAAAATGTTATATTATAATAACCATGTGTGTCAGCTTTAAACAGTTTCAAAAAATACAAACGTTTACGTTATTTCAATATGATAAAAAAAAGTTTTGTTCCAAGATTTCTGATTTTGTTTAAACATTTTGTGAATTATATAAGTGATATAACAGTTAATTAACGTCAATATAGATTCAATTTTTTTAACACATAACATCAACTGCAATATATATATTATATCTATATATATATATATAATACAAGCCGAAAAATTGAATCCAGTCTACAGCAAAAACCATATTTTTTGAATTTCTGAAATTTGGTGGGAAGTTAAGTCTGATCATGTAGATTCCCACTAAGACGGGGTTTTTTAAAATTCCGCCGTTAAGGGGTTGAAAAAGGGTAAAACGTGTTTTTTGATGTTTCTCGCAAAATAATGGACTTAGCGATCCCGTTCTTCCACTAAAATGTTAAGTAAAATGAACTCTAGAAAGTAGTTTCTCAGTTTTTTGAAATTCTATCATTTAGGGGTGCAAAAGGGGTAAGTCTGTTTTTTTTATATTGGCTATTTCCGGCAAAATAATCGACTTAGCGATTCCGTTCTTCCACTACAATGTTCCTTATAATTTTATTAAAAAACCATTTTCTGCATTTTTTGATGTTGTATCATTTAGGGGTTGAAAGAGGGTGAAATGTGTTTTTCGTATATTGGCTATTTTTGGCTGATTCTCGCAAAATAATGGACTTAGTGATCCCGCTCTTTCACGAAAATATTAAGTAAAATTAACTTTAGAAAGTAGTTTCTCAGTTTTTTGAAATCCCATCATTTAGGGGTGAAAAAGGAGTGAGTCTGTTTTTTTTATTGGCTATTATTTATATTGAAAATTTTAATTTAATACATGTTAACAAATTGGATTTTTATACAAATAAACAAATGATTTGATAAATTTTATCCTTTTTTTAATTGTCTTCACCTTGCTCGAAAACCATAAAGCGCCACGAGTACGTGTTTAAAAAAAAATTATTAAAATATGAATTTTCCCAATTACGAATATGTAATTAATATGTATCTTATATAAATTCATACGTATACATATATGGATACGCGGGCGAAGCCGCGACGGGTCCCGCTAGTATATATATATATATATATATATATATATATATATATATATATATATATATATATATATATATATATATATATATATATATATATATATATATATATATATATATATATATATATATATATATATATATATATATATATATATATATATATATATATATATATATATATATATATATATTATATATATATATATATATATATATATATATATATATATATATATATATATATATATATATATATATATGTATATATTATATATATATATATATATATATATATATATATATATATATATATATATATATATATATATATTATATATTTTGCAGTTGATATATGTAGGTATATATACCTATATATAAAACAGTCATCTCTCTACTCTAATATTACCATTTCTCAATTTTCATTGGAAACCAGAAGTTTACATAAAGAGTTTAATGATCCAGAATCTATATGGAAGAATCGAATAGAATATGTGTTTTGGACAATTATGAACTTTATGCATCTTTGAAGCAGGAAATCATAACAAGTTATACCACTAATATATTATTGACATACTAATTTTAAATTCGTGTTTGAAGAAAGCGCGTCCGAAATTCCGAAATTTATGCGGTCGTCAGGGTCTCAACAATCGATAAGAAAAATACAGATTATATGAGTTATCGGTCTGCAAATTACGTAACGAACCGTTTCCATTCCGCATTCGTTGGTGATGCAATCTTTACAAAGATGGTTATTCAATTGCTATGCAAGAACGTTCGATCAAAAACAATGAAATAAATTATTTACACTCCATAAACGGGCAGGTAATGTTTTCGTTAACGGTTGATGTGATTCCGGCAATAACACTTCGAGTCATGAAGATACCGAATTCATTTAATTCGTCAGTAAATTTATGTAATAAGTGCTCCAATGTTCGTGTAATATCTAGTCAGTTTATTGAATAATCGAAACAGGGAATTTTACCATCAAAATGAATTCTTAATTATTATACGATTTAATTCATACAAATTTAGGACATTTTTCTTGAAAGATTCATGATGTTGATGTTACTTTAATGCCATACCTGTTTTCTAATGAACTAGCTGAGTAAAGTTTCGTTGTTTGTTTGAGTATATGCAATCCCAACGTTGAAACTTTGCAAAAGTTTTTCTCTTGATTCTGAGCACACGATCAAAGTACTACAACTCAGTAATTCAAAATTATCAAAATTTATTTCAAAGGAAGCTGAATACATGAATTTGAATGTCAATCCTATCCGTAGATATCTGTTTCGGCATTGTTTAGCGTCATCAGTGTTTTCAGCCTAATACGCAACTGTAATTCAAGTTGTCTGCTTTTCGAAAAGTGTTAGTTCCTCAAGTTGAGTATGGGTAAACCAAATACGATAATCTTCTTCAGTGAACAACTATGTATAGCTCCTTCAGAAGTACCTATTTATGAAAATCGCTGATGATTACCTATAATGAATATATATATATATATATATTTATATATATATATATATATATATATATATATATATATATATATATATATATATATATATATATATATATATATATATATATATATATATATATATATATATATATATATATATATATATATATATATATATATATATATATATATATATATATTATATATGTTTATGTGTGTGACTATACCTATTTTTCTATAGTTTTTCACCTTTTCTGAATATTTATGTATTTTAGGATTGTTTCTCATTTCGGAAATTCTGTATTAATTTTGAAATTTTATCGGACAAACCCAAAGTAGACGGTTATATTGCATATATAAAACGAAAAGTACCTATATATATATATATATATATATATATATATATATATATATATATATATATATATATATATATATATATATATATATATAAATATATATATAAATATATATATATATAGAGATATATACATATAATATATACATACATGGGCGCCGGCAAGGCAAGGGGGGCCAAATCGGGCATTTGCCCCCTCCTGGATTGAGAAAAAACTAGTTGAATTACAACAAAATCAAAATCATACAATCATTTTTCAAAAAATATAAAATAATAAAACATGTTGTTAATACAAATACACAACCAGAGAACAAAACATAAATATAAACATATTTTTTCAAGTTACTTATTCTTTGAACAATAACTGCATCCTTCTGGGGCGAAGCCCGTATTTATTAATTACTGCATCAATAAGTCCGGAAAGTCTATCATGCTTCATAGTCGATCTTAGCCATGTCTTGACTCTTCTTAATGTGCTGAAGGACCTCTCAACGGTACAGGTTGTGGCTGCAAGAATTAATCCAATTTTGATTGCTTCCGTTAAAGAGGGCATATTGCCTAATGAACATTTAAGCAGGTCGATATATTTTAATTTTTCGATTTCCGGAGGAGCAAGTTCAGACAACTTTCACATGTCATACCAGGTTTGCGCCTCTGACATAAAATTATCCCAAAGCATCACCAAGTCAAACCCTAACTTTCCGGCGTCCTCTTCTGCTTTTTTAGTATATTTTCAAATTCTGTTCTGCAGTTCTCTATGCTGTTTGATTATGTTCTTCATACAATGGATTTCGCTATAAGATATTACCAAGCTTACCCCAGCAGGCACATTTTCACGTTCAGTATTTTTTTAAACAAAAATCAATAATTGGAATTTAATTATTTTTTCAGGTATTAACAGACTTATACAAAAAATCAATTAAAACTAGCATCAGAAATAAATTTAAAAAGGTAAATTTTCGCCAGCGGCGCTTAACCAGGAAGACACCCACGGGCCCCCTTGTCTTGACCCCCCTGTCCTACTGGCTGGCGGCGCCCATGTATATATATATATATATATATATATATATATATATATATATATATATATATATATATATATATATATATATATATATATATATATATATATATATATATTTATCAGGCGCGGATCCAGAGGGGGGAACTGGGGGAACGTTCCCCCCCAAATAGCCTGGGTCCCACCTAATTGTTTTGATTGGGAGCTTCTCGATTTACCATATCCCAAAATACCAGTAGCTTCTGGCTTTCGAAGATCTAAAAGTTCCCCCCCTCCAAAAATCTGGTTTGGATCCGCGCCTGATATTTATACATATTATCTGTCTATATAATGAAATATTGTTCGTTGGTAATCGCGTCAATGCAATTGGGTTACAACTGAGAAAATGAAAAAAAGAAGTAGGTATTCACAACAAAATAAGGAGATACCGGGAGGAAGGTTGAGCCCTACTTTTATAGCTTATATGGCCAAATTATTCAGGATTATAGAACAAAAAAAAACGTGAGGTCTATTATGCACTAAAAAAATATGCTCATACATAAAAAGGAACTATCCAAACAAATAAAAATTGAAGTATGTAAAAAAATCTTCAAATCAATTCTTACATATAACTGCGAGTCATCATGGTTATTGACAAAGAAGGACAAAGGCAAAACTGAAGCAGTGAAGTTGAAATACTTGAAATTAGTGAAAGGAGTACCTACTCAGAAGGGGCAAAATTAAAAATGTTAATATAAGAGAAGAGTTGAAGGTAGAATTCATAGAAAAAAACCAACTTGGTGGGGCTATTAACAAGATTAGATAGTACCAGTCAAAAGAATTTGGTACAGTGCCAGGAAAAATAAAAAGAGGAGAATCTAAAGAAAAATGGAACAACACTATAGGAAAGATCTTAAGAAGAAGGGTAAAAACATGAACAAAATTAAAAGGGCTGGGAACTTTTCATAGAGAACTGAGGAGCTTATATGGAAATATAATACTCTTATACTCTGAGCATCTAGAGAGAATAGATTATATATATATATATATATATATATATATATATATATATATATATATATATATATATATATATATATATATATATATATATATATATATATATATATATATATATATATATATATATATATATATATATATATATATATATATATATATATATTTATGATGAATTAGGATTCTTATATTCTTTGATTTTTTTTTGTATTTTGTTTATCACTCTCAAGAAAAAAAATTATTCAGTACACAACGAATGGAAAGTTCATTTCAACCTATTTTCTCAAATCACATCTTTTACACTTCATTAGGGACAATTTAAATACACATAAACATTCGTTTTTTAATGTAATACTTGTTATTGAAAAGTAGATGTTGAGGACTCTATATCTAGATTTTATATTTTTACATTTAAAAGTACACTTGCAGAGTTTGATGGATTGGATGTAGTTTTATCTTCATGCATTATTTCTTCTACTTATATATTCTTTTTTTTTCAATTATTAAAACCACATTGTTTTACCATCAAAATTATCTTTTGTACCATCTATGGCACGGAGTCTTGCGAAAATAAAATAGCTGAAGTACTAGGCGAGATTAAACATTCAGAAGATGGAGTATCAATATCGAGGAGGCGAACGTTGATAAGCAGTACGCTCCCTACCGTTGTCGAATATTACTAACGTATGGGCCATAGATTGCTTTGTTTACATCAGTTTACGTGTTTTGTGTGAGATGTAGTTGTGTTTAATTTTATTTGGGATCTTTTATAATCGTTTAGAAGAGACGAATCACAATTGTATATCCTATTGTTTATTTTTGGCAGAAAAAAAATCCCGAATATAGCTAACATACCTTTCCGAAAGCTGGACAATTCAAAATTGTATTCCAAACAAAGTTGGGAAATAAGGAAATAATGGACAGAAGAAAGGTGCGGATTCATAACTTGAAGATTGAAAAAAAAATGTCTGGACATAAAAGAGTTGTTCTTTATACTTTGTGAATTTTTCCATATAGAATTATACCAACTGATGATGTGCAATTTTCAGCTAACCGAAAACGTATGGTTTTTGAATTCCAATGCTGTTCCCACGAAAAAACTTAAACTTTTATCCGAATCTGAACCTGGGCCATCATCCAGAGATTCTAGATAATTGTATTTTCTTTCATGTAACAACCAGAGATACTATTAAAACAATAATAATAAATAATATTTATTTGCACAACCAAAATAACAGTTTATCATAACATCAAGAATATGAAATAAAACGTGACTCTATAGCTAAGTAAAAACTAAAATATTCAATTATATAACAAGGAAAACAAAGATTCTATAAAAAAACAATTACTCTCAGAAGTCCACCGTACTTATAGGAGAGCTGTTATTCGTCAGGAAAATTTAGAAAATATAATAACTCATTACGTTCAAACCATGCAAGCAAAGTATTCATGTTAATTCTTCTTTTATTTCATGTTGTTTCTTTCAGTTCTCCTGGTAAGTACTTAGTTTTGTGCATTATACTAAAAACCTCTTCAGTTGGTAATGTCAGCTGTTTTCTTGAAACTTTTGAAAGTTTTCTTACTTTTTAAACAAATAGGTGTACTATCATACAGCCTTTTCATGATATATACATAGTTTCTCTAACCAATTAATTTATTCGTAATCTCCTTTATTTTATTATTGATTATCATGTTTAATGATAAAAACTCATAGTGCAAATTTCAACTTAAGGTAGGTAGGTTATCTACTGTTGAACCTAGGTAATATTGTCCTCAATCGAAACACACTAAACCACTGGAAAATATGAAGTCCAAAAAAACACAAATTATAAAGCTTAACGTTCGAAAACACAAAATGAAATGAACGTCAATACCATTACCAATCAATGTAAACAAACTGATAATGGCCCAGAGAGTAGTAGGTACCGATATTAGCCGTTATGGCGCTACGATCTTAATTTCAGTCGCCAATAGGGAACAGCATCAGATCGGCTGAGAAGGCACGCTGCCCAAGAAGGAAAACCAAAGATGAAAAGATCAGTCAGAATACTAAAGAGCTTATGAGAACAAGAAATGAACTAAGAAATAAATATGCGAAAACTCGATAAAGAGAGCTGATGAAGCTGTGAGAAACGACGTTAGAAGATTTAATTCGGAGAACATAAATAAGATCATACAAGAAAACAAAGGCCTAAAAGTATTCAAGAAAAAATTGTCACAAAGCAAGAAGGATATCTGCAAGCTGAGAGATAAACGAGGCAATGTGAAAACAAACAGAGAAGAAATCCTTAAGATAGTAGAGACATTTTATACCGAATAATATAAAAAACAAACAGTAGAAGAGCCCTTTCCGAGATGAAAAACAACAAGACTCCAGGAGAGGACGGATTAGTTAGCGAAGCAATTAAAATGGGAGGAAACAAGCTGCTGCAGGCTATAAAAACTCTTTTTAATGCATGCCTCTCAAATGGAGCTACACTCTCTGAATGGAATAATGCAGTTATAATATTATTACACAAGAAAGGCTACATAAGTCTCATGTCACGCGTATATAAGCTCTTTACTGAAATAATTACGAAAATACTATGTCATGATTAGATTCGTATCAGACAAGAGAACAGGTTGGTTTTCGGGCAGGCTACGCATGAATGACCACCTTCAGATTTTGAAGAGCCTTGTTGAGAAGTGTGTGGAGTACAATAAACCTCTAGTATTTCACTTCGTAGATTATGAGAGAGCATTAGATTCAGTAAACCAACATACAATGCTGAAGGCTCTATCAGACTGCAGAATAGATAGATTATCGGTACTCGACAGTAAGTCATCAAACATATTTATGAGAATGCTACTGCATGTGTCAGACTCCACGACAACACTGACAAATTCAATATTGAAAGAGGTACGTCAGGGTGAAACCATCTCACCAAAACTTTTCAATACTGTTCTCCAGTACATGTACAAACAAACAAACTGGGACAACTTAGGTGTGAATATAAACGGTGAAAGACTCAATCACCTAAGATTTGCCGACGATATAGTTCTCATAGCCAATCGATTGGACGATGCCATCTCAATGTTAAAAATTTTTAATGAAGAGTCAAAGTGAGTAGGACTTAAAATAAATTTCCCAAAAACCAAGATCATGACAAACCTCGTGCTCGGTGAGATCATATACATTGACGGTATCAGGGTTGAAGAAACTAAATCCTTTAAATACCTCGGACACGAGAATTCCATTGGAAGAGATAATCAGATCCTAGAAATTCTTCGAAGAATAGGGCTCGCATGGGCTGCATATGGGAATCTCAAATAACTGGTCAAGGCAGAGTTGCCTAACTGCCTAAAGAGAAAGGTATTCAACCCGTGTGTCCTTCCAGTCCTTACCTACGGAGCCGAAACCCTAACACTGACTAAACGGACAATAAAGAAAATACGAGTTACGTAACTAGCGATGGAACGATCAATGCTAGGAATCTAGATCACATACCAAATACTGAAATCCGCAGACGATCTCGAGTTGCAGACGACGTAGAGAGAATAACTGTACTAAAATGGAACTGGACAGAACACATTGCGAGGTCTGCTGATGACAGATGGACAAGACGAATCCTTGAATGAAGGCCTAGATCGGAAGCCTTCAGAAAGAGAGGGCGCCCCCCCATCAGTTGGACCGACGACTTAAAACGCATTAGTACCAACTGAATGTAGACAGAACAAGACCGAATACACTGTAAATTATTAAGGGTATCCGTACAACGGGCCTAGAAAGTCGCCTGGATGGTCGCCCGTAGACTAGATGGTAGAGTTAAAAACCGCTAGATACTCGCACGTCAACACCGGTAGATTGTAGCTGGTCATGCGGAAATCAACCAGCGAAGTGTGCAGATGTGTGGCTAAAATGGATGATTCGAGTAGTGACAGTAATGATTTTTATTTATTAGAAAACAATGTACTTAGTGGTTCTTACAACAGAAAGCTGAAAAGATTTATATTGTTAGCAAGCCCTTCATTTGTATTGGTTAAAATTTGAAATTCCCAGCAAATATAATCATTCAACTCATTCCTCTGTATGCCTAATTACCGACACTATACAAAGCAAAAATGTTCATTCGCTTGAAAATGTAGTACTTAGTACTACGAAACTGCTGTCCCAAAAAATTTAATAAAAATAGTGATAAAAAAAGTAAAGTATTTCTCATTTGTATTTAAAAAATGTATTATCACAAAGTAACGGGCAAATTCATCCAATATTTAGTATTTCATTTCTGAATACAAAAATAATCTAAAATTTCTACTTATGATCTACATTCATTTCTGCGGCAACACCATCCCATAACTTATCCACAATAAATCTGTTTTGATGGTCTGGATGGGCCTGATTCCAGAGAGGTGGTTTGTTCTGCACAAGATATATCAATTTTTCCACATCCATTTCGCATGCTGGTCACTGATAGCTGGTAGAATGGCAAACTGTTCTTCCAGCGACCAGCGACACAGCCTACAATCGACCGGACCTGCGCGCACGTACTTCGTAAGAAATTACGAAGATAATGCTTGCAGTCACGCGACCAGCCAGGCTCGTTGTGCGGATACCCTTAGGGAGCCCGCGCACTAGGCAGCCTGGCTGCCAAAATAGCGTGGAAAAAAAAATTAACTCGTGGCGGTCTAGTGCGCGGTCTCCCATATGCCGTCATGTGTTTTACTGGCTGCGGCAGCCAAATATCGTGGAAAAATAAATAAACTCGTGGCCGCCTAGTGCGCGGTCTCCCATAAGCCGCCATGAGTTTTACTGGCTGCCGCAGCCTGGCTGCCTAGTGCGCGGGCTCCCTTAGGGTATCCGTTGTGTGTTACTTCGTGATAATACTTTTTCAAATATAAATGAGAAACACTTCACTTTGCTTTTTAACGTCCAGCAATGGACTTCGATAAGCTGATTGATGATGATTGATGGCACACATGCTATAGGTTCCCCTTTCGGAAACAATACCTAATGTTTCAGATGAAATATTGAGAATTTTGAAGACGTTAACCTAATTTAAAACCAGTGTACATAAACACTCGAACAATAGTCAATTACTCGCTTTGACGATCACGAAAGTTTGCGTTTTCTATGTCCATTTTAAAAAGGTTGCAAAATACAATATTGTAATAGATAGCTCATCGTTGCTTGCTCAATAAACCCGCAGGTTTTATTTTACCTAGTTAACTTTCATTCTCAATGTTACTCCTTGTGATTAATTGAAACAGCCTACATTTAAAGAAACTGATTTAATTCATATAATTGATTCTACTGATATGAAAAATATTGTGAAACATAAGCCAAGTGTTTTTTATTTTAAAGTTTATACTTTATTCGATATGAAAACGTTCAACACCTGGTTTCATTATAGGGTTTTTTTTCATTCTGATCGAAATAATTATAAAAATTGGGATCTTTTTTTTCAACTGAAAAGAGAAAGGACATCTTCACTCCAGATTTTCAGATGAAAGAAAAACACAGATTACTTTATCGTGAAAATTATTTTTTTCAAATAGAACAATTAAAGTCCCTAAATAACACAAAATAATTGAGAGATGTAATGGACATGTACAAATGTATATATATATATATATATATATATATATATATATATATATATATATATATACCTATATATATATATATATATATATATATATATATATATATACCTATATATATATATATATATATATATATATATATATATATACCTATAGATATATATATATATATATATATATATATATATATATATATATATATATATATATATATATATACGCCAGTTTAGTGCAAATATTTTTACATTTTTAATATTATATACATATACATATATATTTGTACATAAACACATTTGCGTAAAATTAATATGCTTATGAGAAAAAAATACATATATTTCAGAAACAGTTATTTTTATCAAAAAATTTTTTTTTTTTCAAATTATTTTTAAAGTTAAAATATATATATATATATATATATATATATATATATATATATATATATATATATATATATATATATATATATATAAGTATATATATATATATATATATATATATATATATTATATATATATATATATATATATATATATATATATATATATACATATACATATATATCCAAGGTCGTCAATATGTTTCGAATGATGGTTATTACTTTCTTGAAACACTCAGTATAAAAAATATTAAGAACAAAAAACTTCACTATTTCTTTCAACATCTTTTAGTAGAATAAGATTTTTTTCTGTTGCTAGTAATGTAGTTACCATGGGAACCAACTTTATTTTTTCAAATGTCAACGTAATTTTTTCTGCTCTTGTCTGGGATCAAATCTTTCATTTTTGCTATGTGCAATTTTTTCATGGGGTTGAGTTATGAAAATGCTTTCACATTTGAATGTTACTAACATCATAATGTTAGTAACCGCGGTAGCCCTGCGGTAAGGTGTATCGCTTGTAAACCGAGGATTGTGGGCTCGAGTCCCACCTTGCTCTTGGTTGTGTATTTCCGGAATTTAGAGGTTCAAAAATTAATCTGTTGGGTAATCACTTAGATTCAAGCTGATTGGCCGTTCGGAACCGGCGTTAAACTGTAGGTTCCCTGAGATAAAAAAAAACATCATAATAAGTCACATACTCAGGGTAGACATCAGATAAAAGCAATATCTCTTTGCTAGCAGTGTTAAAATGGTTCAAGTGAAGAACGGAAGAATTCAAATTCTTATAGATGCATAAGGCAATCGCAGAAGAACGAAAATCGAGATCTAAAGTATTTTCATTGAACTCTATCCCAACAGAGAATCAATTACCCAGTCAGTGGTGCTGGAAATACTGAAGAGTTTTAGACAAACAGGTACTGTGAAAAACTTCCCAAAATTCGGACCTCAGAGTTATGCAACCGATGATGAGAAAAGCTTCGATCTATTGCTAGAAATAACACCGTAGAAAATTTCTAAGGGTGAACACGCCAATTCTCATTGAATCACGATATACGTAAAGGTTACACAATATACTAAAAAAAGGAACATGTTCGTCCATACTAAGCTGTCTTGTTGCAAGGACTCAACAACGATAATTCTGATTGGCGTAATGAATTTTGCGAAGTTGTAATGGATCGAATTAATAATAATAGCAATTTACTTCAGAAGTTTTGTTTCAATGGTAGGTTCTTATCATTATTCCATACATATTGGGCACCCTGTATATATATATATATGTATATATATATATATATATATAAATATATTCCTATTTATATATTATATATATATATATATATATATATATATATATATATATATATATATATATATATATATATATATATATATATATTACATACAGTGAAAAAAATTATCAATCAACTTTCCAAGGGAACTGGTTGTAGGTATTCCGCGACGAGAATTCTACATTCATAATCCAACAGTGAATTATAGAAATCGTCAAGTCACCCCGACTCAAATTGTTTCCCAATACAAATCGCCGTCGGGACTACTATCTGGATAACAGCCCAGAGTGCCCTCCACCAAGGATATTGGGAACCATTAATTCACCCCTTAGATCGAAAATGCAGAATCCCGTCGCGAGAATACATATTTTTTAACATGAAATGTCTACTCTGCAACTGTGGCGTATGAGGTTCCAAAGCGCGCTAACTTAGCGTTTTTAAAATCTCTGTGCTCAAGGAAAATTCCTCAATAATTTAAAATTCATCAAAACAACTTTCCAAGGGAGCTGGTTATATGTATTCCGCGACGAAAATTCTACATTAAAAAAATTAATAATAAATAATTTTGTTTTGTATAAATTATTCGAATGCATCATAAAGTTAAGAAATGTTGGTATAGGATATCAAATTTGTAACGAATAGACAGATAACTGTATATTTCCACATAATTTATAATTTTAAATAAATTTTATTGTAAAATCTTTCGATATTGTTAAAAATGAAGTTACTTTAGTCTTGAGTCAGATTGATATTTTTTGAGAAACCTCGTATACGATTGAAAAAATGTGATACTGTATTTTAGGTTTGAGACATGCAGAACTTTTTAAAATTTTTTTTTCATGAAAATAATAGAAAAAAGTTTTTCATATGTTGCGAACTTAAGCAGACACACTGTATATATGTGATTAATTCGATATTTGAATTGCGTCATTTAAGCATATCATGAAATTCAAAGATGCATCAAGTTTCAGCAGTAGTTACTAGTTACATTCAGTTCGATGCAATACTTCTGAAGTAAAGTGCATTTGCGGGCGATTATGATATGAACCATTCTCTTCTTCCAACTGTACAGCCTCACTTTCTCGCATTCTAGACAAAAAACAAAATCATTGGCACACACATATGGGATATCTTATCACAACAGTATCTCCCCAACGGGCTAATAAGTGATATTATACCAATAACGCAACAATTACTTATTGAAACAATCAATGTCAAACGTATGTGGGTCAAACATTTTAGGAATTCAACAAACCAGTTCTCGATTTGAAGATTAAGTTCTATGTTATGAGGGGCGTATATTATCATTCAATGATGTTATTTATTTAGTTTCATCGTCATATGTTCGTCCTGGTAATATTTTATGCTTGAGGTATCAATTCTTATTATAATTACAACGATTTTTCACGACATTCCGATAAAACATCGCCTTTACCAATGAGAGAGATGAACTTTTACTCTTTTCATAGTTTGTGGTCGATAAAGCATATATAACTTTGAGCGGCGATAGCTCCTGTTTTATTTCGAATATATAAATATATATATATATATATATATATATATATATATATTATATATATATATATATATATATATATATATATATATATATATATATATATATATATATATATATATATATATATATATATATATAATATATATATATATATATATATATATATATATATATAATATATATATATATATATATATATATATATATATATATATATATAAATATATATATATATATATATATATATATATATATATATATATATATATATATATATATATATATATATATATATATATATATATATATATATATATATATATATATATATATATATATATATATATATATTTATATATATATATGAAAAACTTGGTTCACGGAATGAACCGCGTAAAAGATTTGAAAAATCTCGACGTTTCGGCTCCTTTTGCGAAGCCATCTTCAGGAGAATTAGAAGGGAAATAATTCAGACTCGTGGCCTCAATCTGCCTACTCCACGAATCGAATTAGAAGGAATCGGAAACAATACGATTGCGTGGTCTCAACCTGCCTACTCCACTAACCGTACTGCTTCCTGTCAACTCTGAAGTCTCAACCTGCCTACTCTTCAGAGTCAACTGACGGGCCGAACGTCGCGTGGCCGTATTTATAGGGGAAGGGGGCGGGTACTCACGCTCATCAGTGCGGGATGCACTCTGATTGGGTGTGACATGGCGACCACTGTCATAGCCAACATTTTCATAGAACATTTCGAAACCCAAGCTCTCTCGTCATTCGACCTTAAACCATCATGCTGGCTACGTTATGTAGACGATGTCTTTGCGATCTGGCCCCATGGCGGAGACTCGTTGCTCCACTTCTTGAATCATTTGAATGGCATACATTCAAGTATCCAATTCACAATGGAAGTAGAAAACGATGGGTCTCTGCCATTCCTCGATGTCATGATCAAAAAACTTCCATCCCAAGGCAACGAACCGACGAATTCAGGTCCGTGCCAAAGAACACTCACTTTCGGTAAGACACTCAGATATCGCCAACGCCCTTTCCCAACATCACACCCAAACAGGCCACATTATCGATTTCCCCAATACAAGAACTAATGCTCCCGTCCGATCTTTCAAATCCCGAATTTACCGTGAAGCTGTAGAAATAGAAAAACGTCCAAATTGTTTGAACACCAGAGATGACAGTCACAGACGGCCCGTACCAAGCTAGTTAGTCGAGTATGTTAGGTACGCTGGCTAGTATTTGGGAGGTCTCGGGTTCAAACCCCGGGGCCGACTGGTCTGCCATGAGTTTTTTTCAGAGGTTTTCTCATGGTAATGTAAGTCACTGCTTGCAAACTTATAAGGTGAATGCTGGGCCAGTATTAATCCTCTGAACCCTTACCCACACTTCCTATGTTCCATAAATTTCCCGTCTCACCTATCCTTAATGCACTTGTACATACAAGTGTATCCTCTGATCTGGCTGAAGGAGTTAATCCCAAACTCAAGCTGCCCGCCTCCCTGACACATACTTCAGGGAGGAATGAAACACGTGTGTTTCCTTTTTTTTTTTTTTGATGATCGGCCCGTCAGTTGACTCTAAAGAGTAGGCAGGTTGAGACTTCAGAGTTGACAGGAAGCAGTACAGTTAGTGGAGTAGGCAGGTTGAGACCACGAGTCTGAATTATTTCCCTTCTAATTCTCCTGAAGATGGCTTCGCAAAAGGAGCCGAAACGTCGAGATTTTTCAAATCTTTTACGCGGTTCATTCCGTGAACCAAGTTTTTCAAATACTTCCGACCGCGGAAAACTTTCTGAACAATATATATTTATATATATATATATATATATATATATATATATATATATATATATATATATATATATATATATATATATATATATATATTTATATATATATATATATATATATATATATATATATATATATATATATATATATATATATATATATATAGAGATTTGGTTTGATTTTCGGTTGTTCCAGGTTCGTAAAAATACTTTAAATTACTAGATTAATTCGTTTAATAGACGTTTCAGCAAACTAAAAACTGCAACACCCACTACAAAAAAAAAATCTAATGTAGTCTACTCAATTCCATGTAAGGATTGCGGAAAACAATACATAGGACAAACATCACAAAGATTGCATGACCGGATAAATGCCCACAAATACACAAAAGCAGCAACTACGGCACTGAACAAACACAAATTAACAGAAAATCATGATTTTAACTACGAAGAAACGAAAATACTAACAACACAAAGGAACAAGAAACATAGAGAAATACACGAAATGTTCCATATACAGACAAATTTAGAGAACACAGTAAACGACAGACAGGACATCAAACAACTTAGTCATTTCTACCTACCATTTCTTAAAAACAAGTCAAACTGAAAAGAATAAGAAAAGAACTAATACATCACCAAGTTTGACATTGACATGCCAGACAAATAAAGAAAATCATTTTCTAAATATATATTATAATAATTGTTTGACGATATTGTTTTATACTCTAGATGTTTTTATTTTTATGTTTATTTTATTGTCTATACTAAGGTGAGCTGTTAAACGTGTAATATTTGTGTAGTCAATGTTGTCTATTAAGATTTTTATATTTATATTTTAGATACTGAGGAAGGGAGTACTACTCCTGAAACGTCTACTAAACGAATTAATCTAGTAATTTAAAGTATTTTTACGAACCTGGAACAACCAAAAATCAAACCAAATCACTATAATATAAACGACTAGGTAATAAGGTGAAGTGAGAAATTTTTAATATATATATATATATATTATATATATATATATATATATATATATATATATATATATATATATATATATATATATATATATATATATATATATATATATACCTACCGTTTGTCATTGAGAAGAGTTGAAAGATTTCATAAAAAAAAACATTTAAAATTATTGGAACATTTACAGTCAACAATAAACTTGAATGATAATGATTTTATACCTGTCAAAATCACGACTTGTGTTTGCCTCTGCTTCCACTGACAAAAAAATGTGTATTAAACCTTTACTAGGAGTATCTGTTTGAAGGATTTGAGAAAACATTTTTTTGCATCGAAACCAAGCGGAATCCGTAATTTTTGCAAGAGTAAGAAAATGTAAATAATTAATCAGTATTTTCGCTAAAAAAATTGACAACCGTATCACCACCCCTAAAAAAGTTCTGAAAAAAATATAGGAGGTTGAGGGTCGTTTACCCCTTCCACAATTTCTTTTGGGTTTTTTCAATCACCAAAACGAGAGTTATCCTCTAAAATAAATTTTCGTCAAATTTCATTCATTTGTTTCACTTTTTTCTGAGAGGGTGTCCCAGCAATTTTGTGACACTCTGTCTATATATATATATATATATATATATATATATATATATATATATATATATATATATATATATATATAATAAATTTCAAATGAACTAAATATTAAATATATATATATATATATATATACATATATATGTTAACGGTATACCTATACACCCCCTTTACGCTCCCCATCATTTGTTACGTCAGGACGGACGAGTGGTAGAAGCAGACATGCGCCTTACCAATGCAGCAGTAACGAACTACTGCGCACGAGAGGAGGGTCAAGACAAAGAGGTCGTCGAGTATGCTGGAACGTATGAACAGGTTGTTAACGTATTGAGCAATAAACGGACTTGGTCTAAATAGTTATTCTTATTTGTGTGTATCAACCCCAGTATTTAACATTTACCCTAGTATTTAACATATATATATATATATATATATATATATATATATATATATATATATATATATATATATATATGAAACAAGCAGAATTATCGGTCTAGCCCGCATATGTCGAAGCAGCCGTTGACACGTGTTTCGGACTCTTTGGTCCACATCAGAACGGCGTAGCCAAGGATGCGGATGAGGACCAAAGAGTCCGAAACACGTGTCAACGGCTGCTTCGACATATGCGGGCTAGACCGATAATTCTGCTTGTTTCATATACTATTTCCCCGCGATAAATTTCCTCTTTGTAGTTTATATATATATATATATATATATATATTTTTATATATATATATATATATATATATATATATATATATATATATATATATATATATATTTATATATATATATATATATATATATATATATATATATATATATATATATAATATTTAGTTAATTTGAAATTTATTATTTTATCGCTTTGTACTACTTTAGAGCCATTTAATAATGAAGTTAACTTATTTCAGATTTTATTGAACAATGTTTTCTTGTTTTGACATAAAAAGGATCAAATTTTGCAGTTTTCCTTAAGCTTCTTATCCCTGTATCCAACTTGAATTACAGCTTCGAATATCAGCTCTATTGTATATTCGATTTTCTGAAAGTCTACTGTGTCAACTGAGATTTTCACGTTCAATTCAACCCTTCGCTCAGCCTTTTGAAAGATTATTGACAGAAATTACAAATAAGAAAAGTGAGATGAAATCTGATATAAAATCATAAATAAAATCATAAATAAAACCAGAAATGAAACCAGAAATAAAACCAGAATTGAAATTAAGGGAACATGTTACACCAAAGACAGGGAATTTTGAATCAACTCCAAGAATAAGTAATATTTCACGAATGATCCTCAAATTGTTCATTGGATTGAAAACCAATGTTTTCAGTGATTGCCAGAAGCATCCAAAAATATTTGACCATTTTTTAGGCGTGATATGGGACTAGGTAAACTGTACGATTGAATTGATTAAGTCTATTGTTCAATTGCAACCGAAATTCTTTGTAGATGAACATAAATGTATTCATGTCGATTTGCAAATTCTTTTTGATTGAGTCATGTGTAAATTGTCATAATTTTGAAGATATTTCGAAAGATGCGTACAAATTTTGGTTTTAAATGAGACTAGGTAATGCTGAAAGATCGATTTGTCGACTACTAGAGTTTTTTTTCAGTTTTATTAATAAAATAGAACTATAATAGATACAATACAATCCTGAAGCAAGAACTAAAGTTATAACTGAAAAAGTTCAACCAGTTAACGAACCATTCTTTCAGCCGGACTCAACTTCATGTCATTTTTTGTGTGAATTGCCTGGAAATTCGATGTATTCCATTCGAATGGAAAATTTGTGAATTAAATGCAAGGACAGTTTACAAAACATGGAATGTACAACAGAAATAAGGTTATTCGAATTTGTAATTTACGTGTGATACAGGGATGAGAAGCTTCTAGAAATAGGAAAGCATTTGATCTATTCTATATCAAAATGAGTACCTACAAGCAATTTTATCTAAGCCGAAAAAGGACTAATTCATTTTTAATTTCCGCCACAATTATCTGTAGTATTATGACAGCAAAACATTGCAAACATATTAATTTGTGAAACAGAATTTTCACATTTTTCACAAATTCTTTTGTAGTTTTTTAAAGAAAAAGTATGAAATTTTATAAAAAATCCACATTATAGCAAAGAAGCATCTTATAAAAAATAAATGAGATTAGTTTTTAATTTTCAAGATGCAGTAATAGATAATTTTAATTTCCAATAAAGTTTGAAATATTTACCTAACAAGAATATATTTGAGAATACTTGACTTCATCTCCTCAACTAGTTATCAGAAACCGTGAGTTTGTTTTATTATACGAATAGTCACTCGTAAACCTAGTAAACATGGTGCATGAACCTACATAACTTCGAAACCACCTAAGCGAAGAATAATCTGATATGAGTTAATACTATGCCGAATCTAATGATGATTCACCATTTAGATGTTCCCCACATAAATGGAAAACGACATTGAGAATCGCTAACATTATTATAAAGGAGAAATTAAAACAAGATCTTAAAGCAGATTAGAGTCAAATTGTAAAACTTATTGTACATCGGCAATGTCATTCCGTTGTAAATTAGGTGAAAAATTATTATAATTTCAGAAGTTGCGATATCGTATTTAGACTTATAAATGGCAAAATTGTTAATTGTTAATTAGTAGATAATAAATTAAAGCTATTCTGTGCATTTATCAACAGGAAAAGGCATTTTTAATTATAAATGTCCTGTGTTATATAATGTTAATTTTGTTCTAGTTTCGTCAGACAATTCTTGGTTCATAACTCTGTTAATAGTTTTGTGATTTCTTTCAACTCTAACGGTATTTCCTTCATGGAATTAAGCTAAAAAATTAATTCTTCAGGAAGAATTATTATTTCCGATTTTATGTGAAATAAGTTCGTTATTAATATGAGGAACTTTCATCTGTCTATGCTAACAAACAGTTATTATCAATTATAGCAAATATTACAACTACAAAGCGTTTCGATCTTTCGTTCATCTTCAAAGCACTTGTCGAACTATGGAAACTTAATATAAGTAACTTTTAGGTACGTCCGCAGATTCGTAAAGTTGTCCTGTTGGTATCCAAGTTAAACATTTTCAATTTCATCTCAGACTTCAAAGATTAGGAAGATCTTATTCAAAAGATCTTATAGGAAATTCTGTTTTTTACCTGAGTGTCTGCCGTATTGGAAATTTCTCTTTGGAGCAACGTCGTAGACAAAATCACTGTGCAACCGAGTCTTCTCATACAACCCCAACTCATCTATGCAGGCATATGTCCCTTGATCTGTCATCGTGGTATCGTACCTGTAGGTGCTCTGGGTGTCGATATATTCTTTAGGGGTCAGAACGGGAACGTAGTCGAAGGAGGAGTGAGCCTCTACGAAATCTCCGATGCTGGTTGGCCCAGACGGCAAATCTACAGAGTCCAGATGCTCCTTGAGGTAGGCGTAGTTTTCCAAATCCCACGGGTCCACGTAATGACCAGATGGGTCCATGGGAGGAAGGGATTCTTCGCTCTCTACATCTGTAGAGGTGCCGTTGCTATTTGATATAGGCATCTTCTGAAAAAATTGAAACTTCGGAATTTTTTTTGCAAGAAACTCAAAACGTCAATACTCAACAAAAGTAGGAATCTTTTGACGTCATAAAATATATTTCATATGTAAATATATCAGATTTTTATTGCTAATCAACTTCTTTTGTTGACTTAATTGGAAACTGCGCGAAAATACTTATATATTCAATTTCATACAGAGTGATTTGAAAAAGGTTTATAAAAATTTGTCACCCTTACATTGAAAAGTAGAATATTCAGGACTTCCTCTTCTGAAACCCGAGTTTGAAATTACACTTATTAAGCAGATTGGATCAAACTTCTTGGGCACTTTGGATCCAGCATGTTTGTTATTAAAAGTTTTTGAATATTACTGACTAACTTTAAGTTAAAATTGGTACAGGTTGAAGAAGCATCAAACAGATCCAATATAATTTCAATAAAACATTTCGTTTCGAAAAGTTATGCATTAAATCACGAGTTTTCAGAAAAAGTGTTACATTTCAGATAAAAATATATAAATAATTTTTCACAAAATAGAATTCTATATTTTTGTTTTCTTAAAGTACTCGTGAAAAATATTGATATTCAATAACTTTCCTTAATACCTTGAGGAATTCGTAAGAAATAAACTAATAGAAAATAAAAATATGAAGGAAACATGTAAGCATCTTTTTGTGTGCATTTATTTTGCTGCTAGGAAATCACAAATTATTTCTTAATGATATTTTGTTTCCGTTCATTTTAAAATTTAGAGTTTTTGGGCTATACACAGTAAGAATGGAAATGATTATGCGATTCAACTGACTTAATGACTAATTGAATAGACAATGTTAGCCGAGAAAAAAAATTATTCCTAATGAAGTTATTGGGCATAAACATTTGATCATTATAGTAAACAAAATAATCTGATGCGAGCTGGTTAAAATATTGTAGTGATAGATTTATTCTTATTTTTACTATTAAATGAAAAAAAGATTGAGCATTGAAGAGGACACAACCTTCATTTATTCATAATTATTATAATATGTTACTTTACTTATTCGTGCAGTAATGACAGTCCTTTGAAATAAATGAACACACTTCATTTGAAAAGTGAATGAAGTATGTTCATTTCATTCAAATGCCTGTTATTCCTTAAAAATCAGAAAGTATATTTATACATATATCTATATATATATATATATATATATATATATATATATATATATATATATATATATATATATATATATATAAATGTATATACATAAATCTGTGGACGAAATCCTGAAGAGTGAAGTGATGGTCAAGAAATGACAATTTGTATGAGGAGGATGAAAATAACTAATATTCAAATATGGCTGCACTGCTTTCAATAATAATAAAAGAAACCAAATTTTCATGGACAGATTTAAAGAGAAATTTCATTATCGTCCAATCCAGAAAGCCCTCATGCATAGCTGAAGATGCCTGAACACTAGAGTAGGTAATCGTAGGGAAACTCAATGTCGCGCAGAACTCTCTGGAGCTTTCTATCCTCGTAATGATACGAAGCCATCATAGGAGAATAGAATAAATACGCCAACAACCCAGGTAACATACATAATCAACATAACTAAGTCGCTTGAATGACATTGGGCAAGACACTTATCAAGAGTAACAGAGGAAAAATGGACCACCGGAATCAGATTGGTGCCACAGACGTATAGAGAGGCCAAAAGGACGTACCTACGAACCTAGAGAGAACCATGTCATTACTTGGTTGTGTGTATTTCCTGGCATTAGTGTGGTATTAGTATGGAATTAATGTGGCATTAGTACGGCATTAGTGTGGTATTAGTTTACCTTTTACCCACAGTGTATTTTGCTTTGATTAAGTATAACCGGCTGATTAAACGAAAGATTAGTTGATAACCAGGATCTATAATAACTAAGTGTCGATCGAGGTGTCGCTTAATTGAAACCTATAATAGTGGGCATAAACGCACCTGAATTTTGACAGTATTACACTCGGTATTACATTTAAGGCCGGCCGCACATTTCCTACAATCGGTTCCGATTGTCTGAAACGATTGTCTGAAACGATTGTCGGATCAGGGAATCTGACGCTCAAATTTCTATACTTTTATACTATCCTATCGCACACCTACGATCCGATATCGGATCGGTCGTCCGACTCGGATCCACGATCAGTGCGTCCTACCAATCGGACCGATAAAAAGTCTGATCCGACTACCGGAAGGCAAGCCGTACATTGTTTTTGCATAGTCTACCGCAAAGATACGATTATTTCTGTCAGTTATTGACAGGGAGTATAGAAAAAGGAATTGTCAAACCATGTGCGATACTGAAAATTTGATTACCACGGTCGAAAAATATCCCTGCTTGTGACATTCAAATAAAATCGGACGTATTTTGTCGGCAGTGTGCGCTAGTGGTCCGATTTGAAATCGTTTCAGACAATCGGACCCGATTGTAGTAAATGTGCGGCCGCCCTAAAATGTATTAAAACTGTCAAAATTAAGGTGCCTTCAATTTTTTAGATTGTCCCAGATTTTTGCTCGCGACCGTAGGTACATTATCGAATCCTATTCAAGATGAAAAACGCAAACCAGACTGATATTCTCATCGCCGACCTGGCGCTACTCCCTGATACCATCCCGATACCGTTTCATTGAAAGTGGACATGCGACAACGTCGCTTTCTTAGGATTCACCCAGACACAGCGCAAATTTTTGTTCATATTTGGTCCTGCTCGGTCCTGCTTGAATGAAGTGAATGCTGGTTACTAAGCGACTCAAAAGTAATGACAGACTAAAAAGATTTATATTTAATAAAAGTGCTAAACCTACTTTAAAAAGAAAGCCCAATCACTCTCTTTGTCGAAGCCAAGTAAAACTCCTAAATTGAAGAACAAAGTCGACCAGTATATATCAAGGATATATCAAGTAATGACAGTAGTGTACGCTCGAGTGTACATTTGTGCTACAAACGAGGATACAGATGCAGATGAAGGTGAAAATATTGATGACAATGTAACAGAAAATAAATCGAATTCACATACTAAAGATTTAAAAATACTTGACATTGGGCCAGAAAACTACTATGCAGTTGCTTACAACAAACAGTGGTTCCTTGGAAAAGTTATTAACATTTTAGAGGGTGAAACAAAGTGGGAATCAGTGTGTTTGGCCTGAAAGGGATGATATCGATACGGTAAAAAAATTATTTTTTTTACGGTACAATTGAACTGGCGGGTTTTGCACCATTCACTTTCAAAAGAAATGATCTTGGAAACATAATAAGATTATATAAAAAAAATATGTAATTTCCCATTAAAATAAGATTTACAGTTAAATATTATGCACATATACTGGTTTGTTGATTTCAGTGCGATTTTGTTGCTAGGCAAATTAAAGTTAAGTTTAAATTTGTCAAGGCCCTCATTCAGCTCTTTCATTTCTGTCCTTTTTACCCGACATAACGGGTACCCATTTTTGGATAAAAATAGACAGTACTATGCTACACGGCCTTATGTACCGTATATCTGTACTTATGTAGGTATTATAGGCAGGATATCTCGTTTTTGTCCGAACGTTTTTAACCGTTGCGTTGGGTGAAAAAAAATTTACGAGATGAGTAGGGGCCTCGGTGGGGACTTTTACAGAATTACAATAATTATAATTTTATCATTACTAATTTTATTGTTATTGTTTGCATTCTTTTTTCAAGGAGGAAAAATAATATATTTTAGTTTTTTTGTGTTACGTACTTTGGCTCGAGTAATGTACCTACTTAAAAAGTAGACACCTTGTAATAGTAAGTGGTGATATCATTTGGTTTCTTTTATTATTTTAAAGATTTATTTTGCGGTTCAATGGAACACGCGGCAATTGGTTAAATTTTGTCACTTTGTTTGTTACTTTTCTACTAGTACTGTAAAAGCAATAGATTGCGGCTCGGAATGAGGTTTGTTTTAATTTTTTTGGTTATCATTTGGGTCGGACCTACAGAGAATAATGTCTAAGTACAATGTAAGCCACCCCCTTGAAAGAGACATCATCAAATTTGACACTGTCATTGAAAAATACTACCGGATACCAAATTTTACTCGAATATCACAATGACTTTGAGATTTATTCGCAAAAAACAAAAATAAGAATTCAACTTTGACACCCTGTATCTCAGAAACAAATAACTTGCGGACATATACATACATTTTTTTTGAGATTCACGAAGCCTGTTATTGCTCACAATTATCAAAAAGTTATACATATATATTATATATATATATATATATATATATATATATATATATATATATATATATATATATATATATATATATATATATATATATATATATATATATATATATATATATATATATATATATATATATGTATATATATATATATGTATATATATATATATATATATATATATATATATAGATATATATGTATATATGTATATATATATATATATATATATATATATATATATATATATATATATATGTATAAGGTTACAAAATTTGTAACTTCCTAAAACTATTTTTGTGACTTAGAAATCACTAAAAAATCGATATTCAAAACAGAAATATTCTGACCAAGATTCAAATCTTTTGCCTTGAAATCTTGTGTGTAAACTTGAAAAGTTTTTGAATAGTAATTTTTTACCTAGGTAAATATTCAATGCAGGCGTATATATATATATATATATATATATATATATATATATATATATATATATATATATATACAAATTCTTTTTTCTTTGTTTTCATCTGCCTAAGATTTGCTTTTGTTGTTACTGATATGATCACACTTCATTGAGATACCCCCGTATACTTTGTCATATTATTATATAAGACTAGTTTAATTAAAATCCACTGCATGGAATTTTCGACATTAATTTAGATATTTTTTTCAGTAAATCGAAACAAATAAACTTTGAGGTGAGGTTTGACATTGCAATTCTAAATTTGCAACGTTATTTATTGCATTATGAATGTTTTATATCGCATCTGAATGTAATTCAACAAAACATTCAGCGTTAGGCTATTTGGATGACATTATTATTGTGAAAGGCGTGAAAAAGTCAATGGAGTATGGTATATATATATATATATATATATATATATATATATATATATATATATATATATATATTAGTAGAAAAAATATCCTACTTTCTAGGTGGGTAGTAAAAATTTCACACAATATTCGAAATAAAGGCGATCAATATATTGTTAATAATTATCATTGAATTCAATATTGCCTTATACACAAATTAATTAGAGACATGTTTTTGTTTTTGTGCTATTGACAGATCATTAATCATTTGTATATTTTACAGTTATTATCTTTAATAAAGTTATTTGCATTGAAATAAACTAATTTCGAATTATGTGGTATTTGCAATAGTTTATAATCAGTAGGATACTAGGATAATACAAAAAAATATAATAATAAAGAATTTTTTATGGATTAGTTAGGAGCTTTTATTAGTTGTTAATATAGAGAACTTAAACGTTAAACATAAAGTTCAAAGTAAAGCGTGTTATACCAACCCTCTTATTAATGCTGTTTAATTTGCACACGCTTTCAAGTGAACTTTATTTTTAAGTTTTCAGTACTTATTTTATTATTGACTAATAAAAGATTGTCTCGGAAATAATTCATTGTCGTCCGATTTACATATGGATGATAAATTCCAGCTATATATATATATATATATATATATATATATATATATATATATATATATTATATATATATATATTATATATATATATATATATATATTATATATATATATATATATATATATATATATATATATTTAAATATATATATATATATTTAAATATATATATATATATATATATATATATATATATATATATATTTATATATATATATATATATATATATATATATATATATATATATATATATATATATATATTATATATATTATATATATATATATATATATATATATATATATATATATATATATATATATATATGTATATATTTATATATTTATATATTTATTTGAATTATTGTTGTCTGCAAACTATTTTCAATTTTTGATAATTATTAGCAATAACAGTCTTGGTGAATCTCAAAAAACTCGATTTTATTGAAAAGTTAACGTTTCTCCACGACATTCGTGGCTTTTTCAAAACTTTTGAAATATTGAAATTTCTTTGACATTTATTGATTTGAAAAAATTTGAATAGTTAAAAAAGACTACTATGTTTCATCAAAAATGTTTTCGGCTGTGGCCGTTCTCTGTTATTTATTACGTGCTACTACTAACAAATCTGTTAAAATTAGATAGTGAGGGAAACCACAGAAACCTTTACCCACCTAATGTTCGAAATAGGTTCAAATTATTTTGATTTTGAAAAGTCAAAGAATAGGGTACTATTTATTCTTTTCAAAATTTTTTTATTACGGCTGTGGCCGTCTTCAGTTATTAATTACGTGCTATTTAGTCCAATATAAACAGTCAGGTCTGTTGATATTAGATGGAAAGGGAACCACAGAAACCTTCACCCACGTAATGTACAAAATAGGTTTGAAATATTTGATTGTTGGATTTGTCTTTAAAAAGACATTACTTGTAATTTTGGAGATCATATGTTCTAAACTTTACTTTCTTCTTAGAAAAATTGAAAATTCTAGATGTTTAGATTTTGCCTAAGAAACAACATAAATCAAAACGAAATAATTCAACAAACAAACTCTAACCATAACAACTCATCTTCTTAGACAAATTCTAAACATCGCAGCCGAGTTGAAAAAAATAGTCGAGTTCACCAAAGTATTTCGCGCATGAGATGCAAACAAAATTTTTTCTACAAACGTCAAAAATATTGTTCTAAAATAAGTAATATGCTTAGCTTAATATGAAAAATAGTATTGAACTGGCTTAAACTGTTTTTCCAAATCAAGTAATTACTGTAACTATGGAAATAAAATGGCATTTGTTGACAATTATTTCAAAGTGACAGTTCTAGATAATTATTTTGGAGTGCCTTTTTATTCGCGTCAATTTCGTGCGTGATACTTATAACTGTAAAATAATGGAAATTTCGAGCGACGATGAAGTAAGCAGTACCCCACCTAACTTGACAGATGCGGCCAATTCAGTAATTTCAAATCTTTTACCGGAGAAATCGAGGCGCCAGTATGAAAATGCATATCAGCAATTTAAAGAGTGGTGTGAAGCAAATAAAGCCAGAAAATATCCGAAAATGTGCTGTTGGCATATTTTGCAGAGAAGTCTAAGAAGCTGAATTCTTCTACGTTATGGGCAAAATAATATATTCTATATTGAAAGCAACACTCAATGTTAAAGAAAACGTGGATTTTAAGAAATTTACCAAGTTGGTTCCATATTTGAAAAAATTGTCAGTTGGAAACCATCCTAAGAAATCTAAGGTATTGACTAGAGAGGAAGTTGAACAATTCATAAGAGAGGCAGATGATGAAACCTATTTGTTGGTTAAGGTAGATTTTTGATGATTGTTAAAATATAAAAATCCCATATAGTTTACATGCAGTGTGCGAAGTAAGTATTTCGCACACTACTTCGCGCACGGTGTCATGGTAGCGAAGGAAAATCAAAAAAAGGGTCGCTTCGCATATCGTTGTCAATGCGCGAACCTTGTCATTTTTTGACGTTTGTAGAAAAAATATTTTAAACCTATTTTGTCCACGACTGTACTATAAATCATGCATTATACGTGTGCTTCCTGAAGTATAATTATACCTATTATTCACTAGTGTGTATAATGGTTTATTATACACTGCATGACGTCACACTCAAAACGTATGTCCAAACTTGAGACTATCATTCACATTGTTAGGATAGTATTGTTATTAGATTTTAGGTTTTATGTAACTAAGATAACTTTTAGGCAAATTATTAAACTAATATTTAATATAATGCCCAACTTATTGAATATTTACTCTAATAAATTATCTATTTCATTTTTATCAGTGAAAGAAAGGAATGGAATCGATGTCAAGTGAAATAGTTGACGTTTACGTGAGTAGGTATGCAGTTTTCAGTGAACACAGAAAATGTTATGTCAACGCTTTTGATAACTATTTTTATTGTTGAAAATGCAGATTATTACTAATTTTTTTGAGGAAATCGTGGACAAAGTATAGTATTCTACTCGCACAAAATTACAATTTTTCACTCGGGTGAAACAAAACTTGAATTTACTACGTTTATTATCACAAAAATACTTTAAAAAATATTACACTTCGATTGCAATTTCGGTTACTAGACCATCATCGGGCAGATTGAGTAAAGAACTCTTCTTAACTCAATCTGCCCGATGATGGTCTAGTGACCGAAATTGCAATCGCAGTGTAATATTTTTCAAAGTATTTTTGTGATAATAAATAGACCAGGAGATGGTGACACAAAATATTAGGTCATTTGTACCAGTATGGCGGTTCTTCTGGGGTCTAATTACGTAAAGTCAAAAAGGAATATGATGGTCATAGTGCTGGTAACAGCGGCCCAATCGCGTGGGCGTTAATCGAACGCGTCGGATAAATAACGAGTGTCGAACGATTTGTTCCACAAAAAAGCTTGTATTTTCAGATAGTCGAAAAAAAAAGAAGTAGGCGGTAGAGCAATGCCATACTTCTCGGGTGTGACTTACAGCCCGCCATACCGACGCGAATACATTAATTCAAATTAAACAATTCAACCATTTGTACCAGGCTAATTTTTGCATAGCTAATCATCGTCGAGTAGCCATTCACGAAAATCAGAGAGTACTGTTAAAAAAAGTTTCAGGGTGGTACAAATCATTTGGCGAAAAAAAAAATTATTCCTTTGCAGTGGTATGGCGGCATTGGGAACTGTCGGAAAAGTATGGCAAGGTGATTTTCGTGAATGACTACTCGACGATGATTAGCTATGCAAAAATTAGCCTGGTAGAAATGGTTGAATTGCTTTATTTAAATTAACCCTCTCGGTCACGAATTAAAACTATTGGAGCGAAAAATCTGAAATTTACTGTGATGCAACTTATTATTTTTTGAAAATTTTTGATGTTAAATTCAGATTTTCAAAATGCTCCGTTTGGGCACTATGACATGTCCCCAATTGAGGACATCATGAGCTGATGGGTACTATGATATGTCCCCAATTGAGGACATCATGAGCTGATGGAAGACAAAAAAATTTCAGAAATATGTTCAGAGGGTTAAATATTAATATGTTTCATTAAAATAACATTACAGGGTATGGTATTTCATGAATGGTCCTTTTTCGAAGTACTAAAATGTATAAAATTTAACTTTTGCAGAAATAAAATAAAAGTGCTGTTATATTTACCTAGATGTTGCGTTTACCGCTAGCTCACAATGTCCCCAAATTAGGACACCACACTTTCAAAAATCGCTGATTACAATATGCACAAAAATCACCAAACACAATAACTTTGGAACAAGTCTACACTTATTGTGAACGTGAACAAATAGTTTTCAAACACGTGGTCTAACGAATATAACTAACAAAAAAATAAACAGTAGAGCGCTACACTGCTGTCACAGCTACCCTACGGAAACCTATATTTCAAATGAATGAATTTTTTTTCCATCAGCTTATAGATGGCAGCACATTTATTCATTTGGAAGTATATGATGTCCACAACTGAGAACAATGTGACAGAGAAGTAAGAGCAAGCGGCACTTCATAGGAAAAAATCCAAAGTAGGTTGTCCTCAATTGAGGACAAGGTGAGCGAGAGGGTTAATGTATTCGCGTCGGTATGGCGGGCTGTAAGTCACACCAGAGAAGTATGGCATTACGCTACCGCCTACTTCTTTTTTTTTGACTATCTGAAAATACAAGTATTTTTGTGGAACAAATCGTTCGACACTCGTTATTTATCCGACGCGTTCGATTAACGCACACGCGATTGGGCCGCCGGTACCAGCACTAAGAACATCATATTCCTGTTTGCCTTTACGTAATTAGACCCCTGAAGAACCACCATACTGGTACAAATGACCTAATATTTTGTGTCACCATCTCCCGGTCTATTTATTATCACAAAAATACTTTGAAAAATATTACACTGCGATTGCAATTTCGGTCACTAGACCATCATCGGACAGATTGAGTTAAGAAGAGTTCTTTACTCAAATGACCTAATATTTTGTGTCATCATCTCCCGGTCTAAAACGTAGTAAATTAAAGTTTTGTTTTTGTTCATCATGTTAAATTATCACGTAGTAACCACGAATTCCATCAACTATATAAATATGTATATAAATATATATATATATATATATATATATATATATATATATATATATATATAAATATATATATATATATATATATATATATATATATATATATATATATATATATATAATATATATCAGTGGCGTAGATAGGGGGGGGATCAAGGGGATCAATCCCCCCCCCCCTGAGCCTCAGAAAAAAGAAGATTTACTAATCATGAGAATATATTAGAAGAATTTTCGGTACTTTTCAAGAATGATTTATACGAAATTGACAAAACAGCTGATAAATTCATCAAAACTGACAAGTTTAATCAAAAATTTCTTACTGCCACACCTGCTGTTCTCGTTGAGTTGAAAGTGTGGAAAAAATATTAAATTCGTAGAGGCGATATTAGGCCTCAATATCCGCTACGTTGCCGGTATCGACGTTTGAAGAGAATAAAAACGATTCAAAGGAGCACGATGAAAGAAGTGACTTTGTAATGACCCTTCTGACTATATGAAATTAATTGCAAATTAAAAACTCATGGTTATCTTATTTTATGTTATTGAATGGTTTGGCTGCTCTGGAAATTCATCATGACATTGGAATCATAGGTGACGAAGTCATAATAGCCCTGTCAATAAAGGCCCGAAAACATGAAACCTAGAAAAATATTATAATTGATTTTGACAGATATCCAGAAGAGCCTACTACCAAGAATGAAGAGCTGAACTGAAGGGTATCAAGCCATTCATCTTGCGCTATCGCGTTCGGGAGAAACGCTGTTTGTGTTACAGCAAAAAAGGACTTTTTGGGGAATAAGAATAGTGAAGAGAACTTGCTGCTTGCTCTGGTGTCAGAACTTTAAACTCATAGTCCGAGGGTAATAACAGAAGAAAAAAATGCCGCTGTAGATATTGCATGACAGCTATAAACCGAATTAACACTACTTATATTGTTGTAGTTGTGGGCTCAGATACAGATCTAATAACATTGTCAATTGCGCTGGCTCCTAAACAGAAAAATATAAATTTTCTAAAAGTGAAAGGGGGTGCTAAATAATCAACAACCATTTACAAGATGGAAGCTTCGATTAACTAGCACCAGAGTTCACGAAAACTTCTACTATTTGCACATGCACTAACAGGTTGTGATACCACCTCTTATTTTTTTTGGCATAGGTAAAATAAAAGCAATAGAATAGATTGAGTCACCTGACACTTAAGACTTGACTGAGTTATTCACATATCTGAAGAGGTATGACGTATTGATGGCTGCAGAAGATAAATTTATACTGGATTCATGTGGTTTGAAAATATATTCAACTTTGAACAATGCCCGATATAACAGATTTACAACTTTGATAAAGAAGAGTACACTAAGATGTCACGTCGACCTGGCAAAACTGCCACCAACCTCTGAAGCGTGCCATCACATTTACTTAGAGTTTTTTACAAGTACAGAGTTGGTTACAGAATAAACTTCCCGAAACAGAGTGGGGATGGAAAATGGAAACTCTAGAAAACAATGGAAGGTTGAAAAAAACACTGAAACCAGTTACATCATCAAGACCATTTGCCCCAGATGATATTTTGCATCAACTGTCTTGTGCTTGCAAACAAGGATGTGAAAGATATTGTGGGTGCAGGAAAGTTAACATAGTTTGTTCTGCAATGTGTGAGAATTGTAATGGGTTGTCATGTTCAAACTCGCCGATTTCTTCCAAAGAATATAGATTAGATCCTCGTGGTTAACAGCTGCCGATTTTGCCATAATTAGTCACGGCAGATCCATATGTGGTGGATAATGGAACGTAAATCGAATAAAATGATTAGGGAATTCCTTGCCTCCGAACCAAAATTAGCATAAGCAATATATGACTTCATATTTCGTATATTTTAATACACTACGACTGATCAACGAAATAGTCAGCCCCCCGTAATCGCAGCTAAAAATTGGTGCATCCTCCCCTCTACTGTGCCAGCCCGCGCGTGAATAAGGAAACCTTCACACCAATAAATTCACAATTAAATGATTCACCATTTTCATTTAAGGTTTTTTCCTGTAAAAAAAGCCTATACGCAAAAATATAAAGTGTTAGAGTTAAAAAAATGTTTTTGTCACGCATTCACATTCATTTATGAGAAAACTATTAGGTTTAACGTAAAAACTAAGAGGACAATTTTATTGTAGCTTATGTTATAACAAACACAACGAAAAAGCATTCAACTTGATCCGATTGTTAGTATCGTAGGTTTAGGGCTTTCCGCAGTTATTGACATTTTCATTCTTTAAGAGGGGGTAAGGATGAAGCTCCAAGGGGATTTTTGTGAAAATGATCCTCTGGTAGTGGTTTATCAATGGAAAAAAATTCAGCTTTACGCTAATTTTTTTCCCATCAAAACCTTTATTGACTGGGCTACAAATGAATGTCAATAACGGCGAAACCTCGATTTTCTGCTCTAATTTTCCCAAAAAAGTTTTCAGAGATGTAAAAATCCAATTTGATATAATTTTTTACTAATTTTCAATTAATATTTTTCAATTCAATTCATTTCAACTTTACTATTCAATTTAATTTTTCTACTTACTTTGTACTACATGAAAGATTATTTATCAACAAAAATAGAACTTTAGTGGAAAATTTCATACTAAGTCATATCCCCCCCATCGCAAAAAGCTATCTACGCCACTGATATATATATATATATATATATATATATATATATATATATATATATATATATAAATAAATATATATTTATATATATATATATATATATATATATATATATATATATATATATATATATATATATATATATATATATATATATATCAGTGGCGTATCCAGAGATTGAGTTTGGGGGGGGGGGTATAGTGGCAAGTTTTAGGGAGTTGACCTGATCTATTTAAAAGATAATCAGCTTAAGCGAAAGCAGGGGAGGGAGGGGTGTTGACTGATCTTTATGATTATCTGAATATTATGTATTTTATGGAATAAAATACCAGTATGACTAAAAATAAACAGGGCCTAAGTTACTTAATGCTAATGCTTAAAATGCATAGAACGAACATAAAACTACGCGTACATAGAAGGGACTTTCTCCAATTTTTTTAATTTCGCCTCTGGCCATTCTCAAGTGATAACTATTGATTAAATTTATTGTTTAAACATGCAGGATTTGAATATTTTCGTTATATGAATTTATCATTCGATCGTAAATGTGGCAATAATGTAAATTATTGATTCTGACAATAATCCGATTAAATAACACGTTATTTCTTCAAACTCAATTATGGATTGAAATAACGTCGGAAATTCCTTCGAAATCGCGTTGAAATTTAAAATAAAAAGGTCTCACTTCGCTGCATTAATTGCAGTTTTCATTCACCTTCTTATTCAGCCCCAAAGGAACAACCTATCAGTAATATTTATACTTAATTTAACGACTTGTACTTTCGAATTGTTTGTATGTTAGAATCGCTTAACTTGGGCATTTTATTGCAGTATGTAACATTGGTTGGCAATTAACACACTTCTGAGCAATTAATTTTCTTTTCGAATTCAGCATTAGTTATTTCAATGGCATTATGAATAATGACACAGTGAATCAGACAACTATTTGAACACATTCGATTTTTGATACTTAGAAATCAGTCTTTTCGGTAACATTAACCTTTCGAGTGGTTCATGGTCTATCCATATTCATATATACCGTTTGTTACGGAATTCAATTATTTATCCTGTTTTTGTAGATATTATATAAGCAAAATCATCGAAAAATCATTATTTTTTCAGTCCCCTTCCTTTAAAGATACAGAATGATATACCTTGGAGATGAATATATATATATATATATATATATATATATATATATATATATATATATATTTATATATATATATATATATATATATATATATATATATATATATATATATATATGAAAAACTTGGTTCTCGGATGACCGCGTAAAGATTTGAAAAATCTCGACGTTTCGGCTCCTTTTTGCGAAGCCATCTTCAGGAGAATTACAAGGGGAAAATAATTTCAGATACGTGGCCTCAATCTGCCTACTCCACGAATCGAATTAGGAGGAATCGGAAATAATACGAGTGCGTGGTCTCAAACTGCCTACTCCACCAACCGTACTGCTTCCTGTCAACTCTGAAGTCTCAACCTGCCTACTCTTCAGAGTCAACTGACGGGCCGATCGTCGCGTGGCCGTATTTATAGGGAAGGGGGGCGGGTACTCTATTGACGTAGTTATTGACGTAGTATTGACGTCAATGGGGTAGTCACGCACGGTATCAGTGCGGGATGCACTCCGATTGGGTGTGACACGGCAATCACTGAGAAGCGGCTTCCATGCTGATGGGAGTCTGTGACTGTCATCTCTGGTGTTCAAACAATTTGGACGTTTTTCTATTTCTACAGCTTCTATTTCTACAGCTGTAGAAATAGAAAAACGTCCAAATTGTTTGAACACCAGAGATGACAGTCACAGACTCCCATCAGCATGGAAGCCGCTTCTCAGTGGTCGCCGTGTCACACTCAATCGGAGTGCATCCCGCACTGATACCGTGCGTGAATACCCCATTGACGTCAATACTACGTCAATAACTACGTCAATAGAGTACCCGACCCCCTTCCCTATAAATACGGCCACGCGACGATCGGCCCGTCAGTTGACTCTGAAGAGTAGGCAGGTTGAGACTTCAGAGTTGACAGGAAGCAGTACGGTTGGTGGAGTAGGCAGTTTGAGACCACGCAATCGTATTATTTCCGATTCCTCCTAATTCGATTCGTGGAGTAGGCAGATTGAGGCCACGTATCTGAATTATTTTCCCCTTGTAATTCTCCTGAAGATGGCTTCGCAAAAGGAGCCGAAACGTCGAGATTTTTCAAATCTTTTACGCGGTTCATCCCGAGAACCAAGTTTTTCAAATACTTTCGACCGCGGAAATCTTTCTCAACATTTTATATATATATATATATATATATATATATATATATATTTATATAATATATATATATATATATATTTATATAATATAATATATATATATATATATATATATATATATATATATATATTAATATATATTTATATATATATATATATATATATGTTGATTTTCAGGTTCTCGCGGAGATAATCTGGTTGTCTGTTTCCGGGTTTGTATCCGCGTATGGGCTTCGTCTTCGTTGAAGTCTGCTCGACGTTTCGGCAAATCACAGTGCCATCTTCAGGTAGTTTCTTGGTCGGAATGAATACACTGAACTATATAATACTATATATTTATATATATATATATATATATTATATATAATATATTTATATATATATATATATATATAATATATAATATATATATATATAATATATTTATATATATATATATATATACTATATATATATATATATATATATATATATATATATTTATATATATATATATAGGGGTTAGGTAAATATGGTAAAATTCCAGAGGTTATTTCTTGGCTTATTTTATGAATATTTTGTTATAATTATTTCTGAAAAACCCTTTTGTTTCGAAAATACGGGGTCAACATAATTTGCGACAGTAAAAACATTTTATTTTCAGAAAGTAGGTACATGTGACGTTGCTCAATCTACAATAAATGTTAGAAATGTTCTAGCCTGGATACAAGCATTCAATCTTCTCGGCATTGAGTGCCGAACTCTTTAAGACACACCAATGTCGTTTCTAATTGTGTTACACACAGCAATTTATCGATTTCGCTAATCGTACAAATTCTCCAATGGAGCAGCGTAAACTAATGCAGTGGCGTAGATAGCTTTCTGCGATGGGGGGGGGGATATGACTTCGTGTGAAATTCCATAAGTTTTTCGTCTAAAGTTTTACGAGAACTAACGAGAACAGCAGGTGTGGCAGTAAAAAAATTTTGATAAAACTTGTCAGTTTTGATGAATTGCTTGAAAAACACCGAAAATATTTTTAATATATTTAGTCTAGTCAAGGAGGCCTCGGTAGCCCAGCGGTGAGGTGTATCTCTTGTAAACAGAGGATTGTGGGTTCGAGTTCCACCTTGCTCTTGGGTGTTGTGTATGTCCGGAATTTAGTGATTCAAAAATTAATCTGTTGGGTAATGATTCAAGCCCATTGGCCGATTGGAATTGGCGTTAAACTGTAGGTCCCTGGAGTTAATAAAAATAGTCTAGTCAACAAGTGCTTTTTTGTTCAACTTCAGCAGTTTCGGAAAAATGAAAGCAGTGTCATTCGATTTGGAGTAGCATGTAGATGTTTTTTGAAAAAATTCGCAAGCGAAAATTGTGAAAGTTATGAACAATATACCTACTGAAAAAAAAGGGGATTGGTTTTTTGCCAATATATCAAAAAATAATGGAGATTTTTGAAATCTGAAGAAAGATTCAAAAAGAAGAAGACATTTTCCAAAAGCAAAACTCGACTTCCGGAACTGTAGAATCTACATTCATAATTTTCTCAGAGAGGTGAAAATACGGCTGAAAAGGGACACTTCAACAATAAACATTATTTAACCATATCAAATATGAAAAGTTGCTGAATATGTGAATGTACAATAATCCGGCGACAATACAAATGTTTCTATTAGTTATGCAATAGTTAATTAACAATATTTTGGTGCTTGAACATGAAAATTGTGATAAGTATAGATCTGAGATTTTTTCTTTCTTGGAGCTATTTAAGTAAAAATAAAAAATTTCAATTTTTCAGTTTTTTATTAACAATTTACGTAGTTTTGCGAAATCAAAATGAAATTTTTTTTATAAATTTAATGGTCCGTTTTTTATTATCGGAAGCTACATGGAAATGGTTGTTTTCAATGTTCATCTCCTATTGTTTAAAAATTTGTTATAAATAAATGCGTTGTTTATAAGAGAATCAGGAAAAAAGTTATGATTAGAGGGTTTAATTTCGCAACTAAGTAAATTGTTAGTGAAAAACTAAAAAATCGAATTTTTTAACGGGGATCTATTCTGAGATCTTTCGAAACTAGCTCCAAGAAAGAAAAAATATATCAGATTTATAGTTTAACAGTTAACACATATATATATATATATATATATATATATATATATATATATATATATAATATTTATATAAATATTTATATATATATATATATATATATATATATAAAAATATATATATATATATATATATATATATAATATATAAAATATATATATATATATATATATATAATATATATATTATATATATATATTATAAATATATATATATATATATATATATTATATATATATATATATATATATATATATATATATATATATATATTATAAATATATATATATATATATATATATATATCAGTGGCGTATCCAGAGATTGAGTTTGGGGGGGGGGGGGTAGTGGCAAGTTTTAGGGAGTTGACCTGATCTATTTATAAGATAATCAGCTTAAGCGAAAGCAGGGGAGGGAGGGGTGTTGACTGATCTTAGCTCATTAATAATTCAACATTTTTATTCTACATGAAAAAAATATTAAATAATTGCGAGGACAAGTACATACAATATTCATCATAAAATGTGAAGATATAAAATATACATAACAGTTAAGAAATAAAATATATATATAAAACTCAAGAAAACAATATGGAAACCCAAGAAATGGGCTATTCAAAATTTGAATGAAAAATATCAGAAAGGTGAAAAAGATCACATCAGGTGAAAAGAGTATATGAATTGGATGTTAGTTGGTTATTGACTCTTACTACTAAACTCACCTGTAAACTTAACAATATCAAATATTTGATGGAATCCGTCATTACTACTTGATAATTCAACATGATGAACAAAAATAAAACTTGAATTTACTATGTTTATTATCACAAAAATACTTCGAAAAATATAACACTGCGATTGCAATTTCGGTCACTAGACCATCATCGGGCAGATTGAGTTAAGAACTGAATACATAATTAAAGATTTGCGCTTACATCTGCAATAGCAGTGTTATATTTTTCGAAGTATTTTTGTGAAAATACTTAAACATAGTAAATTCAAGTTTTGTTTTTTTTTATTAACAATATCACTTCACTATAATTTATAAAATCTTTCTTCACTTAATAATCTCTCAGAAATCAGCAATTTCAAGTTTCAAGTCTCAACTATGAACTGGAAGAAATGCGCATCAGATCAGATATAACGTACGTACCTCACTTCAGGTTTTACCAGATGTAGGGAATTCACATAGAACATAGAACTCGAGGGATGTTAATCTAAATTCAGTGGATTTTATTTCTGTAGATAAGAAATCGTCATCGGCGGAATTCTTTCCATAATCGAGAGTATGTATAACAAAAGTTCTGAATTTGTATAATTTCCATAATTTGTATTGAAGAATTTGGACCAAACGATGCGTTTTTCATTAGTTTTCGTACAATGTTTGATATATTTTATATTTTCAATTTCATTCGAAGATTTAGTGTTGCAAATTCTCTTCTGGGGGGAGTAATTACCCCTACCTATATATACATACATTAGGTAAACATGCTGCAAAAATTAAAGGGGTTATTCCTTGGCCTATTCTTACAATATTTTGTCCCATGATGATTTCTGAAAAACCCGTTTGTTTCGAAGATACAGACTGAACAAAATTTGCGACAACCATATTCGATATTTGTTGAAATCATAATTGTAAATAAAAGTGTGGCGTGCGCCAATTCATCAAGTACAAATACACTGCCTGAGTTCCTGCAGGATGTACCATTGGCGATAGAAATTGCAATGTGTTTTGATTGCTCGTGATTTCTTAACAGCAAAATACGGGGATCTCTGGAATGGTCGAGGTGGGCTACATGAATGATATCTGATGTCATTAGTTCAGTGGCGTAGATAGGGGGGATCAATCTTCCCCATGAGCCTACGATAATTATAATAGATCTGTGATGTGCGAGAATTCAATCTCAGTTAATAATAGAACTGAATAAAAGTCTTCGTATGTATGTACGTATTTAAGTACATGAAATTTACTAAGCACTAGCACCTCTTCTGCTATTATGTACGTGCAATTATAAAAAAATCATCTAGATATGTTTTTGTGGCGGCTGTGCATTTGAGTATTGTATAATTTCGTCGCTTCGAACAGGCCGACCAATCACGAATGGATATAATTTTAACATTATAAAGTAACTAGTAGTTTTGAACATATTTTATTCGTCAACTAAAATCTCCACGCATTTCTCTTTCTAAATTGTCTACTATTATACGTACTATCGAACAAAAGTGCTCGAACTTTTGTTTAATGGTGTAGTATTATATCTAAAGCAGTTTTGTTCATTAGTATGCATAGTTAGTATAAAAAAAAGAGAAGAAGTGCGATGAGGTCTTGGTTGACTTCTTCCTTCGTACATAAAATTTTTCATTTCAGCCATATAAGCTCTTTCAAACCACTTTTTTTGGTCCTAGTGACCGATTAAATTCCTGTTTACATTCGAGGAGCGTGACTTATGCTCATATCATATTCAATCAATATTTAATATTTCGAATATTTTTTAATGTAAAGTAGGTATCAAAATATGAGCTCTTTGAAAAATTGGACTAAATTTTGGCTTTGATTTTCAATTTAATTACTCCATAATATTTTGAAGTTAATAAAAATTGTCGATTTAATAAAAATTTTATTGCGATGGCGTATAATCCATTTCTAGACTTCTACATCATGGATCCAGGAAAAAGATCATGAGAATACAGTCTATTTATAATATTTTTCTTTACAACTGTTGGTACCAAAGGTGCATACGAGGATTTTTATTCCACAAAATTAGTGATTGTGTGAAAATAAAAACTTAAAAATTCAATGTTGATACTTTCGGCCAAGAAAAATACATTTCAGCTTGAAATTGCGGATATTCCTTCATAAAGACGGAAAACGTTTGGACTCAGTGAGGAAAACAATTTTATTTTTATGATCGTTTATTTGAACAAAAGTTGAACTACTAACAATGATTTAATATATAAATGTTTCTGGTGTTTTGTTCGAACTGTTCTCCCTTGTTCTTAATGCACGGCTGGAACCTCTTTCTTACTTCAGTCGTTACGGTAGCTACTTATTTGTTGAAGCAGAAATATTTCTCTTTTTGCTCGTACAAAATTTGATTTTAATATCGTTTATTTGAACAAAAGATAAATTAGTAACAATAATTTAATATCTATCTGCTCTCTTTTTGCACATTTTGTTGGAAAAATTTCTTTGTTGAAGCAGAACTAATTTTTTTTCGAACAAAATGTGTACCAAGAGAGCAGACAGGTATTAAATTATTATAAGTAGTAGCTTATGTTCAAATAAACGATCATAATATCAAATTTTGATCGTACAAAAAAGAGAAATATTTCTGCTTCAACAAATAAGTAGCTTCCGTAACGGCTGGAGGAAGAAAGAGGTACCAGAAGTGCGTTTGGAACAAGGGAGAACAGTTCGAACAAAATTTATAACAAGAGAACAGTTAAATACTAATCTGTTGTTAGTAGTTTAACTTTTGTTCAAATAACTGATCATAAAAATAAAATTATTTTCCTCACTAAGTCCGAATGATTTCGGTCTTTCTGAAGGAATATCCGCAATTTGAAGCAGAAATGTTTTATTATTATCAATGTGTAGCATACCGTTAGAAAGTTTATTAAGTAAAAAAAGTTTTTAGAGGAAAGTGAAGTTCTCAGCCGTTATTACTTTTTTCAACATTCAATTTTTAAGTTGATTCATTTTCACAAAATCACTAATTTTGTGAAATAAAAATCAATGTATGAACCTTTGGTACCAACAAGTTGTAATGAAAACTATTAATTATTTGAACAAGCACACATTACACAATATTCAGTTGAAAAGATTGGGATTTTACAGGTATTAATAAAAAACTTATGAGGCTTTAAAGGCGGAATTTTGGGAAATTTGAGAATAAAATTTAAAAAATTATATCTCCTTAACCGTGAGTCTTATAACCCAGGGTATTCTAATGAGAAAAGGTAACAAATAACCCAAACAATCTCCCAAAAAAATTTGTTGCTTCATGTGCCGAACACCCTGTATATATGTATGTATGTATATATGTATATAAATGTATATATATATATATATATATATATATATATATATATATATATATATATATATATATATTATTTGTAGGTATATCAGCTATCAAATGCCAATGATCCAGGAGGTATGAAACCTATATGAAGAAACACTCCACCCTCATTGTTACCTTTCGATACAGTGAAGTAGCTTATAATTTTCGGAAAAAATCGACTAAAAACGTTGAAATTGTTTGTGTATGTTATGAATAATAACAACTATCCAAATAGAGGAAAATTTTTTTCAGAAAAATACTATATTTTTTTAAATGGCATTGAATTAAGGCAATATATAGAAATATAAATGAATTAAGTTTAATATTTGACCTAACTGTTTTAGTTTGGAAATTCATCTGTAGATATCTCTGTTTTATGTTCAAAATAAGGAGGTTTTATACTTTTTCAGTAAATATTATATTTTTCAATTATTGGTTGAATATTATTTGTAACTACCTGTTCTTGAAATATTCAAAACTAAATAGTATGTATTTTAAATATACTGCATGCCTATGACACAACGGATGAACTGTATTATTATAGAACAAGATAGTGATAAGATTTTTTGAATTCATGGAGATATTCCAAATACTGCTACAATATGAAGAACAAAAGGTCGACATGAGAAAGTCCTGAACTTTGTGAACATAATGTGCATATAAGTGCGTGAACATCTAAATTCCCATTTAATAGCTCAAAAACAGGCAAAAAGTGAAGGTAGGTATCTACCTTTGGTACCAACAAGTTGTAATGAAAACTATTAATTATTTGAACAAGCACACATTACACAATATTCAGTTGAAAAGATTGGGATTTTACAGGTATTAATAAAAAACTTATGAGGCTTTAAAGGCGGAATTTTGGGAAATTTGAGAATAAAATTTAAAAAATTATATCTCCTTAACCGTGAGTCTTATAACCCAGGGTATTCTAATGAGAAAAGGTAACAAATAACCCAAACAATCTCCCAAAAAAATTTGTTGCTTCATGTGCCGAACACCCTGTATATATGTATGTATGTATATATGTATATAAATGTATATATATATATATATATATATATATATATATATATATATATATATATATATATATATATATATATATATATATATATATATATATATTATTTGTAGGTATATCAGCTATCAAATGCAATGATCCAGGAGGTATGAAACCTATATGAAGAAACACTCCCACCCTCATTGTTACCTTTCGATACAGTGAAGTAGCTTATAATTTTCGGAAAAAAATCGACTAAAAACGTTGAAATTGTTTGTGTATGTTATGAATAATAACAACTATCAAATAGAGGAAATTTTTTTCAGAAAATACTATATTTTTTAAATGGCATTGAATTAAGGCAATATATAGAAATATAAATGAATTAGTTAATATTTGACCTAACTGTTTTAGTTTGAAATTCATCTGTAGATATCTCTGTTTTATGTTCAAATAAGGAGGTTTTATACTTTTTCAGTAAATATTATATTTTTCAATTATTGGTTGAATATTATTTGTAACTACCTGTTCTTGAAATATTCAAAACTAAATAGTATGTATTTTAAATATACTGCATGCCTATGACACAACGGATGAACTGTATTATTATAGAACAAGATAGTGATAAGATTTTTTGAATTCATGGAGATATTCCAAATACTGCTACAATATGAAGAACAAAAGGTCGACATGAGAAAGTCCTGAACTTTGTGAACATAATGTGCATATAAGTGCGTGAACATCTAAATTCCCATTTAATAGCTCAAAAACAGGCAAAAAGTGAAGGTAGGTATCTAGCTCAGAGAAATAAAAGTAAAATTAAACAGCGATACGTTAATGGATCATCTTTGCGAAAGTTGTTCTAACGAAAACCGGTTCGAATTAGGTAATCTTTGCGTGTAATAGATAGCTGAAAGTACAGTTGTTTATGAATAGTTTTTTGCACTAGTTTGTTGCACTAACTTCAGCATTATAAGAACTGCATAAGAGATGGAATGAAGTGTATAAGATCATGCTGGTTATTTCACTGAAGTTATCGGGCGTTTACTTAAGGAAAATACACAGATAGCAAAATATTAATTTTATTTCAAAATTTGGAAAAATAACAAGTTCTTTAACTATGCAGTAATCAACATTTCAATACCAAACTTATTTATCTTAAAGGTCGGCGAAATCATTATAAAAAAATCAGGTTTGAGCGCATTGCCCTTGACTTTGGATAATGCCGCTCAGACAAAGGGGTAATGACGGTCAATTATCTTTTTGGAAAAATATCTAGTGGAATCCATTTTCATTACACTAGTATGCGTGAGATCAACCTTATACAATTAGTGTAAAGTCTACAATCAAAAATTAATATCAATTATCCCTATTTGTACGTGAGAGCAAGCCTCATATATTTTCAAAAAAAAGTGTAATCTTCAATACCAGGTTAACTTCAATAATATTATTATTAGAAGTAATCACAAAAAGAAATGGTGAGACTCTATCCATAGGTACGTAAAATACACATGTATCTGGAAAAGTTATATCAATATCAAATACAGAGAAACGCATTTCGCGTTCGTGTGCCACGAGCTCACTGCCCGTACGTGTCGCTGCCTGTTAGATGCCCCCGCTGTCTAGCTTCAAGCAACGCGGAGCGTTCTTATGTTCATTTTGACAACACAGAGGTGAGTGCCATTGCGCAATGAGCGCTATTCCCCCTGCTTACTCTATTGATCAATCCGTATATACATAGGTACCTTACATATATATATATATATATATATATATATATATATATATATATATATATATATATATATATATATATATATATATATATATATATATATTAAATCAAGAAAACCTCAAAAATTGTGGCCCAGGAAGTCTAAAACGGATTTAAAAACTGCCACCTCTCTTCGTTGACTCTCGATTTAGTTCCATTATTTTCGGGGAAAATAACAGGTAAAATGTGTTTTGAAGTGCATAGTTGCATATTAGTATAGGGACTGAATGTTCTATAACCTTATGCTACTTTCTGCGTTAGTTCACAGTCGTCTCATGAAAGGCTAATTTGTTCGAATTCAGGATGGGAAATATAACGTAATTTTATTGTTGATTAATTAAAATCCAGTATATTTCATTGTAGCTTTTAGACATTGCGTTTTTTCGAACAATAATTGTGCAATTCAACTGAAAGTAACTATAATAAAGTCTTTCAATTACCATGTCTCGCATCTTTAATACAAACAGGAGTTGAGTAATTAAACTGTGAGATAGTTTATTTCACTACCTACATCATGTCAACAGATACTGCACGAAAAGACAGGAAGCTTTACAGCCGTGTGTTTAATAAAGAACATTGTTGTAATATATTGATTGCTAATGTTTTCTGAAGTAAGAGGTCAAAATTTTCCATTTGTCAGTCATAATAGACGTTCAAGAAAATACGGAGTTCATGTAATAAAAATCAAATGGAATTAATTATTTGGATTAATTTTTTAAAACGATTCTAATAAATATAAACAGAAAATTGAAAAATATGTGTATGGAGCAATAAAAATCCTCTTGTTTTATGAAAATGATTGAAGCTGGCAAGATATTTTCCAGTACTATTTTCCTCAAATATAATAGACATATACCTATGTACATATATATATATATATATATATATATATATACATATATATATATATATATATATATATATATATATATATATATATATATATATATATATACATATATATATATATATATATACAATTAGAGCAGAATTATCGGTATAGCCCGCTTTTATGGAAGCAGCCGTTGACACGTGTTTCGGACTCTTTGGTCCTCATCAGAACGGCGTAGCCAAGCATTAGATTGAAAACTTGGAGATGAAAATAGCACAACAAACGAAATCCCCTGCTACGGAAGACAATCACACATGTGTGCTGCTCTACTTGTTTATATTTTCCCGCGACTAATTTCTTTGTTGTTATATATATATATATATATATATATATATATAATATATATATATATAAATTATATATATATAATATATAATATATATATATATATATATATATATATGTATATATATATTATATATATATATATATATATATATATATATATATATATATATATATATATATATATATATATATATATATATATATATATATGTATTTCATATATATTCAATTGTTTTTCTTCAGGGGACTTCTGAAGACCAAATGAGGTGAATGAGTATCTGGGTTGTTTCTGAGGCAGAACAAAACCATCAAAACTTGGTCACAATTTAGCATCCACAAATTTTGGGAAGCGGTGCTAGCTAAATGTTCTTAAACCGGTTAGAAAAGTTATGAATATCAATTATGAACACTATATACCTGGAATCTAGCTATCTAGACTTGTTTTAGTGAGTGATGAAGAAGGTTTTTTCGTGGTTAAAAGTTTTTGCTTGTTTTCGAACATTGCACTACTCCACAGCCCCTACAAATTCATATAAACTCTGAAAATTTGTATGTGAATTGAGAATGGGCCCTTTTAATGTTTCAACTTTTAGTTTCTTCCCACATCTCCGCCATTTTCAGGCAAAAATTTCAAAATATTTTTGCGAGTTTCAGATCACAAAAAAGAGGGAAAAATACGAGTTTACTGACGGCGTTTATCTGCTCACAAGTTTTTTGTGCAACAATATGACGAAGCAGTGTTCATTCTTTTTTACATTCTTCCTCCGTACCTACAGTTTATTTGAAGTTTTATGATTAACGAGTATATTTAAAAGTTGATAGGTATATACGAAGTTTCTTATTTAATTCAAATCATTGAGTTGAAATAAATTAATAATTCTTTCTATTTTGATGTTTATGAAAAAAACTGTATGTTAAGATATACATATATTACAAACTACTGCACGATGCGTTCTGCTTGAAACTTCAGCTTCATCGCATGCAACTCTCAAACAAAACTAAAAGTTCAATAAAAATTTTGGTAAATCCATTCTGGTTGTTCGTAACGTTATTCTATTCATTGATAAGGTTAAATAGGGGTAAACTGTTTATTACTAAATGTAGAGAAGTATTCTGCATATTCTTTTTTAATATTCCTAAATTATTCAGTTATGAACTTTTTCTTCCAACATTTCAAATTTCTACCTTTGAATTAAAATTATGTTTTGGCGAATTAAATGCCCAACGTAATTCAAATCTCTTTTGGTACTAGATGAAGTATCTTCATCTATGGTCAGTAATTATTTTTCAAATTGCTGTACGTTCTTTCTACATATTTTATATTTTTTTCACAATTACCGTAGATATTGAATAGGCAATGAATCGTACTATTATAAGTTTATGTTGAAATGGGTCATTGGAACTACTGTGTATTCTGTCAGTATGTGATCGTCTTTGATGTATGAAAAATTCATGTTCACTGTTCAAATTCCAAATCTTTCCTGAATATTTTGATGAAATTTTCTGTTAACTGTAACTGAGTTGTAATCGACAAAGCTCAATATAACGGTTTGAATCTTCTTGCAAAATTATATCATCGATTACCAAACTAGAACTGATCTGTAACAAATCGCTCCTTTAAAATCCGTTGTAATAGATGTCGATTTGTGTCTATTATAAAATCAATTAATCCAACCGATCTATTTCGGTGATGAGTAAAACAAGTCTTGATACGGTTTGACATGAATTTAAGCCCCAATTGATTACAAATTGCTATAGGTGGTCACAATGTTGGTGGCTGCCGACGTAACAAGCTCTTTTTTTATCTGAATGGTTTTCGTAATCAAATGTACCAATTCTACTAATTCGATACCCATTTCATTCATCATTTATTTCAGTATATATAGGTATATATATATACATATATATATATATATATATATATATATATATATATATATATATATATATATATATATATATATATATATAAATATCTAAGTCAAATCCAACTAAAATAATTACAAGCAGCTGGCACTTTCGCTTATACCGGAAGTCGATACCAACTTACTTATTTCAAATAGAACACCCTATATATTTTAGGAATTTCGAAAAGGGCATAAAATTCTGAGTCGAAAATGTGAAGAATACCCTATGCCTAAACCTAGCTGTTTCAGAGATATTTGACATTTTATAGAAAATTTGACAGTTGCAACGGTTTACAAGATCCGGTATAACTTTCTTCCTGTAAAAGATACTCATTTGCTTCCTGTCACATGAAAAGAACACAAGAAGAACTACGTTCTACAACTAAAATTAATTCAATGGTATCATACCAAGTGTTCCGTTTTCCGCGTTACATTTCGTCAACGGCGAAAACTTTTTTAGGTCAAATGGGACACCCTATATTTTTTTACGTCGAATTGTGTAAAATTGAATTCCCTTTTTTCTGATATTAGCATTGTGGGGTTAAGGTTACAATTTTTGGAAATATTTGAGATTTTATTAGAAATTCATGAATTGTTGTAATCATTTCATCAAAATAGCCATGATAAGAAACAATCAGTCATTTTAACTTATGTCAAAAAATGCCAGCACGTTTGAATTATACCACGAAAACTTTTTAATTTGTTTATTGTGATAAAGTAATAACAAGAACTTGCAGCCCATTTGTACTCGATATCCAGAAAAACAGAAAATAACACCAACACTGTAACATGCGTATTAATCGAATTGAAGATATGGCATGAACTAAAATAGCAGAAATAAGATCAATTTGAAATATCATTTCATTTTAATTTAATAAATGCTCAAAATTCCGCCCTCGAACCTCGACACATTTTTCGCACCTTCGGATTAGTTCCTCATGGGTAGCTCTTCTAATTGAATCCTGTGATATGTTTTGAAAGGCATTTCTTACTCTCTGCATACAATCTTCAATGGTTGTTAATGGGCTCTCATAAACTTCATTTTTAATAGTTCCCCAAATAAAATAATCCAGAACTGATAAATCGGGCGAGCGAGGAGGCCATAAGAAAGGTCCAATAGTGGCAATGCATTGATCATGAAAAATGTCTTGTAAATAATCATTAATTAAATATGCGTTGTGTGGAGGAGCACCGTCGCGCTGATAAAAATTGTTTCTATATCCGGCGAGAGGCAAATTTTCTAAATAGTTATTATTCAAATTTTGTAAAATATTCAGATATCTTTCACCTAAAAAAAACAAAAATTCACCTATACATATTAGCAGAAGAGAAAATTTAATTTACCGTTTAAATTTTCCTGATAGAATTGTAATGCCACCACTCCATCATTTCTTATGGGACAGTAAACATTGAACTGCCAACTTTTCTGAAAGTTTCGCTCTCTGAATATATGGGGATTTGAGTCACTCCAATAATGCGAATTGTGTCTATTAAAAAGTCCATTTTTGGTAAATTTTGCTTCATCTGTCCATATAATATTTCCTAAATAAGAATCATCACCCTCAGACCTTATTGGAATGAACTCATAAAAACTCTGTCTTCTCAGGAAATCTGTTTCCTTTAATCCTTGAACCATATGAAATAATAATAAGATTCTATGAATTGAATCCTTGCATAGTTCCGATTCCAGAGCAGCTTGTCTTAATGACATCCATGGAAATACATGAAAATATCCCAGAATGACTATTTCTATGTTTTCGTCATCACCAATAGGCTTTCTCCTTTGAATTTTTGCCTTGACACAGCCATTATTTTAAAATTTTTCCAGTTTGCGTTTTACAGTGTTTGGTGACGGTTTCTGTCTTTCTGGATATCGAGTAGCAAATGTGCTGCAAGTTCTTGATATTACTTTATTACATTCTCCATAAATAATACACAAATTTCGTAGGTATAATTTAAACGTGTTGGCATTTTTTGACGTAAAATAATGACTGATTGTTTCTAACCATGGCTATTTTGATGAAATGTTTACAACAATTCATGAATTTCTAATAAAATCACAAATATTTCAGAAAGTTGAAACCTTAACCCCCACAATGCTAATATCAGAAAAAAGGGAATTCAATTTTACACAACTTGACAAAAAAAATACAGGGTGTTCCATTTGACCTAAACAAGTTTTCGCGGTTTGAAGTTGACGAAATGTAACGCAAAAAACGGAACACTTGGTATGATATTATTGAATTAATTTCAGTTGTAGAACGTAGTTCTTCCTGTGTTCTTTTCATGTGACTAGAAACAAATGATTATCTCAAACAGGAAGGAAGTTATACCGGTTCTTGTAAACTGTTGCACCTGTCAAATTTTCTATGAAATGTCAAATATTTCTGAAACGGCTAGGTTTAGGCATAGGATATTCTTCACATTTTCGACTCAGAATTTTATGCCCTTTTCGAAAACCCTAAAATATATAGGGTGTTCCATTTGAAATAAGTAAGTTGGTATCGACTTCCGGTATAAGCGGAAGTGCCAGCTGCTTGTAATTATTTTGGTTGGATTGGCCATAGCAACATTAGTAATCATCTAAATTTTCAAAATTCAGTTCCCGGTGCGACACCCTGTATATATATATATATATATATATATATATATATATATATATATTTATATATATATATATATATTATATATATATATATAATATATATATATATATATATATATATATATATATATATATATATGTATGTATATTATATATATATATATATATATATATATATATATTTATATATATATATATATATATACCTACATATACAGAATGTTTGTCACATGAACCGTCAAAATTTTTTGGGCTACTTTTCGAACCTTGGACCATAGGTACTATAACACGGTTAAGGAGATGTGTTTTTTGATTTTTTTCTCAAATTACCCAAAATAACACCTTCAAGTTTTTTATTAGTTCTTGTAAAAGCACAATTTCTCTCCAATATTCTAAAATGTTTGCTTGTTCAAATAACTTTTATTTTTATTCCAACTGGCAGCACCTAAGAAACATCGGAGATGTTTTATTCCACAAAATTAGTGATTTTGTGGAAAAAAATAACAATAATTGAGAGCTCCATTTTATTTTAAGAACTTTTTTACTCGATGACATCTTAAACGGTATACTACCCCTTGATGAAATAAACATTTTTGTTTCAAAATAACGGTATTCCGTCAGAAGGACAGAAATCCGTTCGGAATTGGTGAGAAAAACAATTTAATTTTCATGATCGTTTATTTGAACACAATTAAACTATTAAGTAACATGAATTTTATAGCTAACTGTTCTATAGGTCACAAAATCACTAATATTGTGGAATAAAAAACCTCGTATGTCCCTTTGGTACCGTCAATTATTTGGACAAGCAAGCATTACAGAATGTAATGAAAATATGGTGCTTTTACAGGCATTAATGAAAGACTTTAAAGAGGTTTAAAGGAGTCATTTTGGAAAATTTGAGAAAAAATATATCTCCTGGGTGGAAAGGTAGCAAATGACTCCAACAATATCCCAAAAATTTTTGACATTTCATATGCCTATATATATATATATATATATTTATATATATATATATATATATATATATATATATATATATATATATATATATATATATAAATATATATATATATATATATTATATATATATATATATATATTTATCTATATATATTTATATATTTATATATATATATATATATATATTATTATATATATATTATATATATATATATATATATATATATATATATATATATATATATATAAATATATATAAATATATATATATAAATATCTGAATTAATAGTAGCAAACAAACAGCTTCTTGAGTTTTTTTAGTACTAAAGGTGAATGTTCAGTCAGTTTCATTTATTGTAAAAGTAAATAGTAGTGTTATTTCTATATATATATATATATATATATATATATATATTTATTTATTTTTTTATTTATTTGAATTGTTGTTGCCTGTGAACTATTTTTAACTTTTTGATAATTATTAGCAATAACAGGCTTAGTGAATCTCAATAATCTCGATTTTATTAAAAAGTTGACGTTTCGCCACCACATTCGTGGCTTTATCAAAACTTTTAAAAAATTGAAATTTCTTTGACATTCATTGATTTGTGAAAATTTGAATAGTTAAAAAAGACTACTATGTTTCATCAAATTTTTTCGGCTGTGGCCGTTCTCTGTTATTTATTACGTGCTATTCAGTCCAATATTAACATTCAAATCTGTTATTATTAGATGGTAAGGGAAACCACAGAAACCTTTACCCACGTAATGTTTGAAATAGGTTCAAATTATTTTGATTTTGAAAAGTCAAAGAATAGGGTACTATTTATCTTTTTTTCAAAATATTTTTATTACCCACTTCAGTTATTTATTACGTGCTATTTAGTCCAATATCAACAGACAGGTCTGTTGATATTAGATGGGAAGGGAACCACAGAAACCTTCACCCACGTAATGTAAAAAATAGGTTTAAAATATTTGATTGTTGTCTTTGAAAAGACATGTTCTAAACAATCTAAACTATACTTTCTTTTCAGAAAAATTGAAAATTCTAGATGTTTAGATTTTGTCTAAGAAGATGAGTTGTTATGGTTAGAGTTTGTTTGTTGAATTATTTTGTTTTGATTTATGTTTTTTCTTAGAAAAATTAAAGAATTAAATCTGCGAATATTGAACTTAAATGTTTTATATCTGTTCTATCATTTACGACTTTATTTAAATTTTTTTGTATATGTAACATTTCTAAAATTTCTCTGCGTTTTTGATCTTTTTCTATTTCTAAAATTTTTGTGCTATTAAAGTTGAAACTATGATTCTCATTGTTTTTATGTTTTATTAGTGCTTTGGTTTGTGTTTTGGTATATTTGTGTGCTTTTAATCTTTCTTCTAAATTTTGAAAAGTTTGTCCTATATATAATTTATTACAATTATTACAGGGTATACTATAAACAACATGAGATTTTTGCAGAAGAGGTGTTTTACTTTTTAATTTAGAATATATTTGTTTTATTTGATTTTGTGCACTGTGGGCTACTTTAATAATAATAATAATATAACTTTATTCAAAAAAGGTTTTACAAATGGGTTTACAAGATACAAGAATACTATATAAAATGAATAAAGTAGGATAGCGATAAGTGTTTTTACACTTGTTTCGCATATTAAAATTGAGTCATATACAACAGAGCAGAAATATAAAAAATAAAATATATATATATATATATATATATATATATATATATAAAACGTAAAATGTATCAAAATAATGTATGAAATATAACGAGGAGGTTTCTTGGCCATTGATTGAAATAATCATTCTCGAAGGGTTCATACTTCAGATCTCTTTATGAACGTTTTCAGTTGTTTTTTGAATTGAAATGAGTTGGGTATAGTGCGAATTTCTTCAGGTACAGAATTGAACATTTTTGGAGCATTATAAAAAAAACTAGTCTTCAGCAATGATTTTGTTATTTGCAGTGTAATGTAGTTGTTTCTTTGTCTAGTGTTGTAGTTATGTGTTGGTAAGTTTGACGAGTTTTTTGTTGTATAGTATGTTAACATTGTAGTAATCGAGTTGTCCAAGGTCGAGTACCTCTGATTCTTGAAAGAGCAAATCACTTGAATATCTTGAGTTTTTACCTAGAATAATTTTTAGGAATCGTCGTTGTAGAACTTCAAGGGCTCGGATGTGCTAATAAACCGTATCGAAATTGACTTTCAACGAGTGCATGATATAGTGTGGATTTAAAATATGTAATATTTTATTACTTAAATGAGGAATATATGAAAGAGGAATATTTTTTTGTTAATATTTTATAACGGAGCAAACAAAATTTGCAACAATATTTGAACACCAAGAATTACATGTTCGGTTTCTCATACTACCTTCTTCTAGCACTCAAAAATTCAATCTTTTCCTCATTGTCTGCCGAACTCTCTCAAAAGCAACAAGGTCGTTTCTTAATGAATAGTAGTGTAAACTTATTTGGCCGAACCAACGAATTAATGCGGAGCCACCTTTCGGAAGGCAATGACAAACCACCGAGAAGTATTCTGCCTAGTAATGCTTCTCTATAAAGACGTTCAGAACCGTTCAAAAACTGAAGGTCCCTTCTATTCGTGTAGCACGCACAACACGAATAGTTGCAGAGATGTCACCTACGCCCGAAACCGGGTACGCCACCGGAAGAAGAAGATATATATGTATATATATATATATATATATATATATATATATATATACGATTTATCCTATATATCCCTATGGAAGAAGACTAAACAACTAGAATAATTGCTTGGAGGACGAACTCTATTTTGGAAAAAACTTGGAGACAAAGATGGTTATAACTCAGGAAAGAAATATTCCCTGTAATTTCTTTAACAGAAAACGTTGACTATAAAATGGGTTTCTTGCCACCTACATCGAAATTGAATATTTTTAATTAGAATAATATATTCCCATGGCACTGTTGTGACTGATTTATGAAGACAACAATTCTGCTCATCCCATGGTTTGCAGGTATAAATTTCACGAACAATTCGTAGATATCGCACATCTTCTCCATAATTCGGACATTGACAACGAAGCCAAGGTTAAAAACTCACGCGAATTCAAGTAAAACTACCACCAATCGTAACTTCGAAACCAGTCAAGTTAGACGAATTCATTCGAATCAAAAAGAAGACAACATCGGACGCAGATCCGATTTATTTTGCTCGTTTGTCTTTGTTACTAATGAGAACGATTTGTATTCGAAATTAAAAACGCAAATAGCTCCTACGGTTGAATGAATATTAAAGACCTAGGATAAAATGTTTGGAAGTTTCGGCACGGATTTAACGGATGTAGTAACGTTAGACAAATACGTTTTCCGACTTTAAATAAGGTCCTGCTTTTATCCTGTACCGACCACTTTGTCGTAATGAGTTATTCTCAGTAAGTTTTTACAAAATTTCTTCACAACCACTGCATTCGAAATCTTTTTTCTACTCGAGAACTATTTTCTTTTTCTTAAATTGAAGATTTTTTCATTTCATCCTTAACTTGAGAGGCTTATCAAATATAGGGCAGCAAACTAATGTATCTAGGCATGCGTACTATCTACTAGAGTCCTTTTTCCAGTTAAAAGTTCTGATTAGGTTACAAGTTACAAGGTAGTGGTCTAGTCAATCAAAACACATTCAGTGCATAATTTCCGTTATAATATGTCATAAAAGTGGTTTGTACCATAGTTAGAAGATATATATATATATATATATATATATATATATATATATATATATATATATATATATCTAGAGTCGAAAAAACATAACATCTCATCCTCTTTCAAACCAAAAATTCTTCACTACTGTGATAAAGGTATGATAATGAACTTCCTGGAAGCCATGGAAATAAACAAGATCCAAAAATCCCATAATTACATTCTTCTCAATGACCAGTTAGACTTAAACCACTCCCCACTGTTAAATCTCTGATAACTTGGACCCATTGATTACATTTTACCACCCCCAGGTACCGAACCGAAATACTTATATTTTCAAGCGATGTCTTTGCAATTATGTATTCAGTCTTGATAATGCTGTAACAGGCGAAACTAGTCGAATAAAAAGTTATTTTCATTTTGTGATTTTTAGACAAGTTGTTTTCTTATTATTTAATTTTTAATATAAATATGAACTACCACAGAGTTGATTCATCGTCCATCGAATTTATTATATATATATATATATATATACTAGCTGACCCAGCAGACGTTGTTCTGCCATATAAATTATTTTTATCTATCTATCTTTTTATCTATTCATCTATCTGCCGATGTATCACTATCTAACTATCTATCTATCAATCTATCTGACCCGGCAAACGTTGTTTAAATTATAAAAATGGCTATTAAAAAATATGGGTTGTTGATAGAAGGGTGAAAATTTAGAGTTGTTTGTATTCTTTAATGCAACATCATAAAAAAATAAAAATGAAAATTTTGTCCAAAAAATTTATAAAAATGTTTGTGGTGAACTACTCTAATCACGTAGGGGTATGAAAAATATATTACGACCTATTCTCAGACAGACTATTATTATTTTCCATTGCCAACTTGCAACCCTATTGCGGATCTGTGGATAAAATTTAAAAGAATGAAAATCGCGACGGAAAAATAGAGGTTGATCGAAGAAGGTAAAAAATTGAGAGTTATATGAATTTTTTTATTCTTGACAAAATAAAAATAAAAATCTTGCCAAAAAAATTGAAGTTTATAATCAACAAATGAAAAATAGGGATTGATCGTAGAGGGGTGAGAATTTAGGGTTGTATGTCTTTTAGAATGCTATATCATGAAAAAAATTAACATTAAGTTTTGTCTAAAAAAAAATCAAGGGGTGGACTACCCTTAATATTTAGGGCGATGAAAAATAGATGTTGGCCGATTCTCAGACCTACCCGATATGCACACAAAATTTCATGAGAATCGGTCGAGCCATTTCGGAGGAGTTTAAGAAATGAAAAAAAAATTAATCGTAGAGGTGTGCAAATTTAGGGTTGTGTGTATTTTTGAATGCTGTATCATAAAAATATAGAATAGAAATTTGTGTCTGAAAAATAAAAAAATTAAATTAGGGGGTTGACCACCCTCAACATTTAGGGAGATGAAAAATAGATGTTGGCCGATTCTCAGATCTACTCGATATGCACACAAAATTTCATAAGAATCGGTCGGGCCAATCCGAAGGGTGAAAATTAAGGGTTGTATGTATTTTTGAATGTTGTATCATAAAAAAAATAGAACAGAAAATTTCGTCAGAAAAATGAAAAAATTAAATTGAGGGGTGGGCCACCCTTAAGATTTAGGGGGGTGAAAAACAGATGTTAGCCGATTCTCAGATCTACCCGATATGCACACAAAATTTCAAAAGATTCGGTCGAGCCATTTCGGAGGAGTTTAACTTCTAACACCGCGACACGAGAATTTTATATATTAGATTACCGGGTAGCGAGAAAGTCTGGCAACAAGGTATTTTCTTTGAAACGATTAAACGTATAATTATCAAATTTTAGGGTTATGCATTGACGTCAGCATTCACTGTACCGTCGCCATCTTGATATATCGTAGAAAAGCTGATTACGTCCTCTCTTCAAAAATACAGAATACGAACCACATTACTAAAAAAATTAGAGGAACAATTTTCCAAGACATACAATATGTAATTTTTTAATTCATATTAACTTACAAAAATATTGATAGTTTCCTTATAACAGGAGCTCAAAGTGTTGGTCACCTGTGTCTTAGCAATAATACAATCTGTATGTGAAGCTTCGAATGGAATTGTTTATCATTTATGGAGAAATTGGCTGTACTCAAGACATTTGAGAGTTTTTGAATCAGTTATGTCTGATATAAAGTGGAGTCAAGTCGGGAAAACTTGCCGGCCACGTAATTATACATCTTCAAACCATCCATCTCTAAGGGAAATTTGATGATTATACGTTTGGTCGTCTTAACAAAATACATTGCTGCCCTGTATATATATATATATATATATATATATATATTTATATTATTTCTATATATATATATTTATATATATATATATATATATATTTTATATATATATATATATATATATATATATATATATATATATTATATATATATATATATATATATATATATATATATATATATATATATATATATATATATATATATATATATATATATATATATATATATATATATATATATATATATATATGAAGTGAACTAGGACATTTATTTGAAACTAATCAAACAAACCTCCTAGCGGAGCTGGTTATACGAGTTCACGAAACATCGAAATGCCTCCATATACCTTAGAATGGTGTATGTTAGAAACATTAAGTTGTTTATCACAATCAATGGAAATGCCACGAACGTGTGTCGTTAGCACGAAGAATTCTTAAATTAATGTAGTGAGCTGAATACACTTGTGATTATTAATATAAAGAAAAAACTTTGTATAGAGTGTATAAATCAATTTTATCTAAATTAGCAGAGCGCTTTCGACATATTTGTCATCTTCAGTGCAACCTGAAAAGTAAACACTCTAATTGAACTAAATGTTATGTAATTAAAATTGATGTTAATAAAATGGTTATGAAATTTGGAAAAAGGTTCAACAATTTAGAGTACTCACTTTGTCAGGATACAGGAAGGAATCAATCAGAAGAAACAGAACAAGACATAAAACACACATCAGTTAAAATCATTTAGGATTAATCCAGTGAATCAATACATGGTAAATAAATTAATAAATTAATAAAATTGAACATGATGTGGACTTGTCTCCGCAATCTCTATCAGTCAACGTCAAACAAACAAAACACCAACTCAAGGCAGCAAAACAAACTAAATAATGAAAACTAAGGTGACAACCTAACAAAATAAATTTAAGGTTAATGAAGGAAAATCGTGAAAAGGATCTAAAACAAACTTTTATGGAGAGGAATGAAATCTCTGTCCAGTTTTACCTGAGAATTTAAACAAAGATCATTGTTAAGACGTTCTTTGGAAATCTCCAGTTCTTCGAACAAATCCAGTTTAAGAAAATTTCTGTCACTAATTTGGTGTAAAATTCTAGAGTTACTATCTGGGCTGAAATTATGATTATTAAACTTTAAGTGATTACCGAAAGATGAAGTATCTGGCTTTTTTAAATGTTCATTAATACGAGTTATAAGAGGCCTACAGGTACGACCTATATAGGAAGCAGAACAATCAGAACAGTTAAGCCTATAAACACCACTCTTTTTAAGTTTTTTAATTCTATCTTTGGAATTCACTAACAAGTCACTCAACCTGTTGCAAGACTTAAGGGAAATTTTCTTATCCGGAATGATTTTTTGAATGAATTTAGAAATGTCATTACACAAGTTCAGATCAAAAAAGGGCATGGAAAAATATTTGTAACTAGGGAAAACATCAGAAGTAGCGCTAAAGGCTAGTTTTCTGTCCCTTCTGTATTTAAATTTATGAATTAACTTATTGATTATTGAGGGTTGATAGCCATTGTTAACAGCAATTTGCTTTATAATGTTCACTTCATCATTATATTTAGCTTGGGTTAAAGGAGTATTTAAAAGTCTGTTGATGTAACAATTGAAGGCAGCCATTTTATGTTGTATAGGGTGATTAGAATTGGACGGGATCACATGGTCTGTCTGAGTAGGTTTCCTATAAATCGAGAACTCTAATTTGTTGCTAGTTTTTGTGATAGTTAGGTCCAAAAAATTCAGCTGATTATCAATTTCTATTTCCAAAGTAAACTTTATTTTTGGATGTAAATTATTGAGGGAGTTCAGAATCTCGTGTGCATCCACAGTATTGCCCTCAATGAAAACCAAACAATCATCCACATAACGGTACCATTTTCGGACATTTTTAATTTTATCCACAATAAATGAATTCTCCAAATTCTCCATAAAAATGTCGGCCAAAAAGGGAGACAAAGGATTCCCCATTGCTAGACCTTCAGGTTGATGGTAGAATTTATTATTAAATGAAAAGAAGTCTTGAGAAATACAAAATTTCAACAAAGTTAATAAATCTGTTTTTGTGTTATCAGACACAGAATGAAGAGAAAGCAAATTGGAAACTAATGGTAAGGTTTCAGACCTTGGAATTGAAGTGAAAAGGTTGCTGACATCAAAGGATATCATGAGAGTATTGGTATTAGGTTGAAATTTTTCTATTTTTTTAATCAAATCAGAAGTGTTAGTCACCGAATAGGCAGGTTTGTAATTAGTAAGGTTTTTAATCAACTGCAAGACAAAGGACGACAAATTCGAAACTGGAGTATTGTAAAAGCTCACCAATATGTCGAAAGCGCTCTGCTAATTTAGATAAAATTGATTTATACACTCTATACAAAGTTTTTTCTTTATATCGAAGAATTCTGTTTTCTATATATATATATATATATATATATATATATATATATATATATATATATATATATATATATATATATATATATATATATATATATATATATATAACTTTTTGATAATTATTAGCAATAACAGGCTTGGTGAATCTCAAAAAAACTCGATTAATTTGAACCAATATTTCGAACATTACATAAGGGTTTCTGTGGTTTCCCTTACCATCTAATAATAACAGATTTGAATGTTAATGTTGGACTGAATAGCACGTAATAAATAAGAGAGAACGACCACAGCCAAAAAAATTTTGATGAAACATAGTAGTCTTTTTTAACTATTCAAATTTTTCAAATCAATAAATGTCAAAGAAAATTCAATATTTCAAAAGTTTTGAAAAAGCCACGAATTACGTGGCGAATCGTCAACTTTTTAATAAAATCGAGTTTTGCTAATAATTATCAAAAGTTAAAAATAGTTCACAGGCAACAACAATTCAAATAAATATATAATATATATATATATATATATATATATATATATATATATATAAAAAATTATTTATATATATATATATATATACATATATATATATATATATATATATATATATATATATATATATATATATATAATATATATATATATATATATATATATATATATATATATATATATATATATATAATATTCAGTGACAACATGTTAATTTTTCTTATATACATATTCTGTAGGAATAATTGCCTGCTACTTCAAACGGACCATTTTGGAATGCCACCCGATCGCGGTGAAAGTCACTTATGGCAACTCAGAATACCATATGTCGAAGTGAATATGTTCATATTTTTTAAATACTATGCTCTAGAGTCTAGAATCTTGTTAACCGGAAAAAAGTTGCACAGCGTCTTAGGTTAAAATGATTAATTATCAAATGCAGTAATGAACACATTCAATATATATCTACATTCTCCAAGAACTATACGATAATGAGACAAGATATAAATATATTCGTGTATCATTAATGTGTTCATTTGAATATAATTGGAGGGTTTCTATAACTAATTATTTGAAAGCAATGATATTTTGTTACAAACTATTAATTTTGTTCGATTATTTAAGCCTGTTGAGGTAACTACGTAAGTTTCTAATATTTGTAATGAGATAAATAGATCAAACCTGTTCAACTAGTGAAGATTCTTAATATCTGCTGTATGATGATGCATTTTGTTCTGTTAACCAATACCTGAAATTTTTCAAAGATCTTCGCATTTTAAGTCTTCTTCTGGTGCTAATATTCTGTATCAACAGGATTTCCATTTTACACTTAGTACCGAGATTATGCATTGAATATCAAAAATCTCCATTTGTCGATTGCGTAATAATATACTGCTTATAAACAAAAAAATAAGAGTCACAGTTCATAATTATCACCCACAAAAATAGCATATTTTAAAGTAAATAACTGAACATCTAATGATTGTCATATAGTTGTGAAATTCATATTTCTCTGAATATTTTGAAGAAGTTCATATGAAAAATGGAATTTTCAACACTGTAAAAGTTGAGTTTGGTTATTGCTTAATTGAGGTATACGTCGATATCTGGATGAGGTTATCTTTCTTCAAAAAATTATTTCACTTTCTAATAATTTTTCCACATGTGCAAAATAAAATGTAATTGTTCAACATTGACAAAAACAATTTCTTAATTTCCTAATAGTCAATTTCGGGTATGATAGCCGAAGCCTAAAATATTTTTGACTGTTTTAAAAATAAGATATGCTACAAATTCTCACAAAAATCACATTATGAAAATGAGAGATGAAATACATTCAATCTATTCCATCGAGTTATGCTAAATGCTTTAGCAATTTTTTCTTATGATATATTTTCTTGGTAGGTACATCTACTGAAATGTTACTAATGAACATTTTCACTGATGAAATGTATGAAAATCTCCACGAATCTTAGTCTAGAGATATTTCACTCAATAAAATACACTTCGCTAATAAAATTTAATGCTCAAAAAATTTCTTCGAAGGATTTCGATGAAATTTTTCAAAAAGGCACAAAGCTTTATTGTTTTTAAGGCAAGGCATGGAAAAACTGCAGTAGATGTTTACAATAAATAATACGTCAATAAACGATGAAATAAATTTTAAAAATTCAATCAAATTTTGATGAAATTCTCCCCAAGACTTTTCAGGAAAATATTTTTCTAGAGATATATTTCCTCAATACTGATATGGAAATATGACGAATGGAAATATGTGAAAATTTACTATCTAACAAGTAAGTTCAGTGAAATTTCATCTGAGAAAATACACTTTACTGGTAAAGCACACCGTTACAACTCTCTAGATTTTTTAGAGGAATTTCATTAAATTGTGCTTTTATGTCAAAAGCTTTAGCCGAAAATACTAAAAACTATCATAGGCCTTAATCAGTAGCATAAAAAGTATCCTACAAACTTTTACAATAAATCCAATAAAAATATATGTTACATATTCAATCAAATTTCAAAAAAATCTCCACAGGGGCTATTACGATAAGTGTTTTCACAATAAATGAAATAAGAATGAAAACCATGTTATATATTCAATCGAATTTCAAAAAACTCCACGAGGGCTATTGTGATGAGTGTTTTCACAATAAATGAAATAAAAATAAAATACATATAAAGTTCTCTACAAGGATTATTAGTGTAGATATTTTCCTTGCCATTTATATTCTTAATATTACCAATCGAAATTCCATCGAAACAAGTGTGCACATCTGCGAAATTTCACAGGATGAAATACACGTCACAGAAAAGTGCACTACTTCAACTATTTAGATTTTTGATAGAATTTCCAATAGATTGTAAATTTAAGTAAACAATTATCATTGAAAATGCTAAAATCTTTCACATGTCTTGATGAAAAATATTACATACGTGATACAAAAAAATCTGACAATAAACACAGAAAATAAAATATATCTGATATGTTGAATAAAACATTTTTATAAAAAATCGTAGTATGTGTTAACGAAACTAATATTTTCCTTACCATTTATATATTTTTAATGCTCCTGATCAATTACAAATGAAAATTTCCAAAGTGACAATCTGTGAAAATTCACTTGATCACTAACTCCAGTGATATTTCATCCGAGAAAATAAATTTTGCCGGTAAAGCGCACTTACTATTATCTAAAGACGGTCTGCAAGCGGTGAAAGTGACAGTAGCACTGGACATCAACAAAAGCCTGCCTTGCGCTTAATGGCTAAGCATAGAAGTAATGGATAACGATAGTTTTTTAATGGCGAAACGTTTCAGTATACCGTATGAAACAAGAAAGTGAAAAACTCTTCGGAGGGCACCTCGGTAAACAGATAGTTCAGAAAAATCTATTACTATCTAACATTTCATTGAACATATATATATCTATATATATATATATATATATATATATATATATATATATATATATATATATATATATATATATATATATATATATATATATATATATATATATATATATATATATATATATATATATATATATATATATATATATATATTTTATATATATATAAAAAGGTCTTTTATATATAAAAAAAATATATATATATATATATATATATATATATATATATATATATATATATATATATATATATATATATATATATATATATATATATATATATATAATAATTTATTTCAACATCATCAAATATTTACATGCCAGGTCGTACAAAATAAGTACCTATACGTATAATAGGTAGAACACTAAATCAATATAAATAATTCATCTGAGCTGTACAATGTTCTACTCAATAAAAGGTCTTTGATTTTACTCTTAAACTTGGATCCTGGTACTCTTGTTGCTTTTATTTCCTTTGGTAGGTGATTATTTATTTATTTGAATTGTTTTTGATTGTGCTGTATTTTTACTTATTTCTGTTTCATTAACAATAACAGACTATTCATGTTGGAAAACCGCTGTTATTAACAACTTGACGTTTCGTCGCGGAATACGTAACTTTCTCAAGACTTTTGAAAGATCAAAATAACTTTGACAAAAGAAAGGTTTAATTATTTAATATACTGACAAAGCTCTAGAACTCACTTCACCGATAACATAGACATATATTTCTGAAAATTGAAAAAATTTTTTAATTTCATTGGAAATTGTACAATTGGCTTTTATAAAACCGATCACTGATTTTTGTAAAAATAAAAAATCAACGAAGACAAAAGTTACAACAACAAAAAATAAATATGGTGTAGGAGTTCCGAAAAGTACTGGTAACTATTTCAAAGGAGTATCAAAAATCTTAGTTAAGGCTATATTTTACATTCATTGTCTATCCAATATAAGAGTGAAATTGTATCTGAATATATGATATTTGAAATTAGTAAATAAATAAAATGAAAAAAGAAAAATATGTAATTATCTGAAAAAGTGTTCACATGAAAACTGACTTCAATATTATTATTTAATATTGTTGATTTCCCTGTATTTACTTACTATTCTGATTTTATTTATTTTTCCGATACGTGCAGTTTCCACTTCAATTTACTTATCTACTAAATTGAATTAATTTTCCCAGCAATATTTTCATTGTTTACTGTTTGAAGTTATCGTTTGTTCACTGATCTTATTTTATTTTCTCAGATACGTACATACTCCTTTTTTTATCTTTTTATATAATTATTTTAAATTTCTATGTTTCAGATGCAACTTTACCCGTAAATTTCATGGACAATGGAAATATAAAAATGAAAACAAACCGCATGATCAGCATGATATATAGACTAGAAGTTTCTATATCAAATTGGGCGAGACAAAAGGAACTTTCTTAGCATCAACTAAATACACGTACAATAAATTTAGAACATCATACATCAAAAAAAATTTGAAAATCGTGGTCCAGGAGATATGAACGGATACAAAAACCATTCTGCATCCCACTGTTGACTATAGATATATTGCAATAGTCTACGATTTTCGTGGAATATACGACTAAAAAATATTGATCAGCGCCTTTAAATAAGCTATCTGCTCTTTCAAGTTCTCATTTTGCCAGTCTGTATATCTGCTGCACAGTCCATGAAATTCAGTCAATTTGGACGAAACATTAATATTGATACTATATCGTATATAATTCCAGTTTAACTAATACATATGCATGCAATGCCATTATCTAATTCTGTTGTCGGTAGCTGTAATTCGCCTTGAATTCAACTCACATTTATTCGGTGATAATTATATTTCTACGAAGTTGCTATATCGACCTTAAATAATTTATTAGGCAAGATTCTTCTATTCATAATAAATACTTGATGTTCAACGAATTAGAATTAACGAAACGGGTATTTATACCTTGATTGGAATGATAAGTTTCAACTAAATTGAAAATCGGGTTATTATTTATTAATTTACGTACTGATATTTGTATTCGTAGGAATTCATTTGGGTTTGGTTGTATAAATTCTCGTACGTGTGACAGTAATTGTGAGTTGGGACACTGTACTAGTGTTAAAAAAATGCGTGAGCAGCAGAGCTCCCTCAGGCTGTATTTCAGTTCAGCCTCATTTTTGATCTTCTTCAACTACAAATTCTGAACCTCCTAATCCTCCTGAGTCAATTTTGAGGGACTGAAGAGATGAACAAAGCTTGAATGCCTGCAAAAACGCATACAATTTAACATGAAAACTGCGGTGGAGAAAAAAAACATTTGGAATCCCCAAATAGGACCTCTCTCTAATCAACCGAATTCACTTACAAATTTTCAGCCATCTAACTGAATTCAGATATGCTGTAGAAATGCGTAATGGCAACAACACCGAGAATTCTCGGTGTTGTTGATAATGGTCGAAAATCCTCAAAAACGAGTGTAATTACAACATAAAAATTGCAGCGATGAAAGAAATCAATTGAAAGCTTCCACTTCCCCAGAGCCGTATCTAGTTACCTACTAGTGCGCCTGTGGCAATATATTAAATATATATCATAAAAATAAAAAAATATATATATATATATATTCCAAAAAAAAACAAAACAAAATATAACAACGTATATCTAAAAATTATATATTTTTAACTTAAAATTTGAAAATACGGCAAACACAAAGTGAAACATTTTTTTGGATAGTGGACTAGAAAATAATAATCGATAATCACAAACATGTAGGTACGTAATATGTTCAAAATCTCGCTTTTCTTGATTTTAATTCGGCAAACATATCCACTAATTCATATGTTACTTCTTTTTCGATATATGTATATGTCACTTCTTTTTCGATGACGAGGATTGACATATTTGATCATAGCTCTTATCCGAAGGAGGAACGAAGATACGACTTTATGTTTCAGTTTGCTAAAGGAACGTTCACAGGTAACAGTTGTAACTGGCAAATTCAGAAATCATATTTACCATTCAATATTTGTAATGGTCCCATTTCAATAAAGTTGTCTAAAATTAGGTTACTTTGAAATTTAAAACTTTCAATTTCCATTGAAAATTCATGTGCATTTAAATCATTTTTTGCAAGATCTTCATCATTTTTCTTCAAATCGTCAATAATCATAGTCTGAATAACCCTTCTACTCAAAGAACTGAAGTCGTCTGGCACTACGTTCAAAGCAACAAATCTTTTTTCAATTTGTATTATTTTTTCATCAAGCACAGTCCAATTCTTAGTTTTGCATTTGCATCAAAAAGATGAGCTTCAAGGTATGATTGAAGATACAATGAAAACTATGTAATTGAACATGGAAAAAAAATGGCAATTTTGCTAGCCCAGGATGTATTTAATTAAAATTTGAAAATAAAATTTTTTTCATGGATAATTTTTATATTTTTCACTTGTATATTATTTGTTGATTTCACCTTAGATACGGTTGCTATAAATACACTCATTATACCTACCCTAGGGCATTATGAGCGGGCATTATGGATCATAACGCCCGCTCATTGAACGAGGAGAAATGAAGCAACTTCCATTGATTAAATACTTCATAATCCTTGTCGTATACGACTCTGGATTTCGCCGGCAATGAATTATTCGCAGCTTTGGCTGCATTTTCTATGATATTCCTGGGTAAATTCATTTTCATTTCAATTATTTCTATAAGACTACACTAAGATAGCAGCAATGACATTCACTAAATATGATGACAAAAAGAGTCACAAACGTCAAAATATCAACAAATGACATGCCTACTATGAGAAGGAAAATGTAAAGTATAGGAGCAATGAATCGATTTTTCATTATAATAAAATAATTTTTTCGTGAAAAATAAAATCTTGTATGCACCACGTTCATTACTAGATCCTAACGCCCATCGGGCAACATTCATCCCTCGGGCCGAATGTTACCCACCGGGCGTTAGAATCTATATAACGCACTTGGTACATAAATAACTTTTTTAACTTACCTGAAATACCACAATTTCTTTTGATGGAATCCAAATTATATATAACAAAATTACATTTATGGCTAGAAACTCGAAAACACACTAAGCACTCGACGCAGTTTAAAATATACTTTTTTCGCCAGAATAGAAATATGGAAATATTCAGGATGCCTCATATTTATATATTTTTATTTGTTGCCTCTTCTTGTGGTTCAAAATTCTGATTGGTGAATTAAAAATAAAAATAATTTCTGGAATATCTCAGATAACGCCTGAAGTACTAAAAAACTGATCGTTTTAAAATTGTATCAAAGAAGCCGCACTTCACACAAAAATAGATGGTACCCTATGTCGACAAGCTTGATGAAGCGAAAAAAAACTCGTGAAAATAGGGGTAAGCACACATGCCGACGCGCCACAGTAATATTTATGACCTGATTGCGGCGCACCTTTGAACATGCCGACGCCCGACAGAAATGTTTATGACTTGATTGCGGCACGTTTGAACATTGCCATATTTATATTATTTCTTACCTTAAATTAAAGTTTTGCTGATTTTGTGATTATTTTAGTCTTAGTATGTCAAATTCTAGGGGAGGCCAGCAATATTTATGTTTCAAGATTTCTCGGCATCGCTCGTTGGGAGGCGTATACATGAAAACCGAGTTGTGATCTTTCGAATAATTTTGCCTGATGCTCCTTTTTTTCTTAACTTTTTATATATATTTTTTTGCGTCCGTGGCCAGTGCCACCTTCGCCACGCCCTAGATACGGCCCTGCACTTCCCTATCATCAATTCAATCCTCAATCAGCAGAAGATTGAGGAACGGAATAACCCGAAAAAACATGAAATCTCTAAATTAAAATAGCAGTGTTAAGGAAGATAGTTCAAACTACTACAGTGCACTTTCCTAGCAACAAATTAATCTGCGTAAGAAATTTCAACGATCTAATTCAATCTGGATGAGCTATGGAAGTACGCAAATCCTCAAACACCACGAAAAAACAAGAAATCTCTACTAAAAATGGCAGCGATTGAGCAAAAAGGTTATACCACTAAAAGGCATTTCCTTATAGTCTAGAAGGAATCGGCGCAAGAGTAGCGAAAAAGATTCCACCTCAAGTTTTTTATGCAATCTTCAAATTGCCTTACTGATGCCATGGGGCAACATGCCCCATACATATATACATACCGAAATTGTTTACAATTTCAAAGAATTGTTATCTTTCAAGCCGACAAATTCTTTTATATTCTTTATTGAAATACAAATAAAAAAGGTCCTATGACTTTTCACGATAAATTTCTAGAGATATGAATTCGTAAAGGTTCGAAAAATCTCAAAGTTGAGTACTTTTGAAAAAAAATTAATTGTTTGTTGTTTTTTAATTTTTTTTTATTGTCAATTTCGTACGCTCATAAGTATGATAATAAATAAATACTTGTTTTTAATTCTTATTTCATTAGTTCATACTTCTACATCTAAAACCTTCGTTTGAAGAAGTTATTCAATGTAAGTACTTTCTGTTTTAATAACAAAAAACTCTATCGCAGCGAGCTGCATTAGAAGAGCAGGTTTTCATAACGTATCCAGTTTAAAATAAAATATATTCATTAAATTATGATTTTTTTCCAAATTAAAAAAAAATGCGCCCTTCAATGTGTAAATAATATTTATTTCCTCCCCTGGGGATCAACCCTCAACCAATTCGTAACAAAACCAATCACATCCAAGGTATCATACAAAACTACGTAATTACAAATTTTGAACCAACCCTATTTCTATAAAATTGCGCCCTTTATCGTGTAAACAAGATTTATTTCCTCCTCCGGGGGGTCAACCCTCCAACCAATTCATATAGAAATGAATAGCATCCAAGATATCGTACGAAACTACTTACCTACAAAGTTTCAACCCTATGGTACCAAAATTGCGCCTTCTACCGTGTAAACAAGATTTATTTCCCTGGGGGGTCAACCCCCCACTTATACTATTCAATTTATCATACCAAACTACCTACTCACAAACTTTCAATCCTATTGCTCCAAAATTACGCCCTTTATCATGTACACAAGATTTATTTATTCCCTCAGGGGGTCAACCCCCCAACCAATTTGAACCAAAACCGATCCCATCCAAGATATCTTTCGAAAATACCTACCTACAAACTTTTAACGCTATTACTCTAAAATTGCGACCTTTATCATGTAAACAAGATTTATTTCTTCCTCTAGGGGGCCAATTCGAACCAAAACCAATCCCATTCAAGATATCATACAAAACTACCTGGATACAGACTTTCAACCCTATTGCTACAAAATGGCGCATTCTGTCTTGTAAACAAGATTTATTTCATGAGTCAGAGAGACGGCGATACTTTAAGACTTTAAGGTAAGCGACGCATACCTACTTGTTAGCGCGCGAAATTAACAATAAAAAAGTAGGTATATACAATGAAATTTTTTCAAATCTCAATTGAGAATATTAATAACTATTGTATAAAGAATTTTAAAAAAATATTTTTCATATTTTATTTTTTTTAAATATATTTTTCACGGGTCAAAAGTAGGATGGAAAACTTGGAAATGAACACAGCAACAACAAGCAGAATCCCTTTCTTCGGAAGACAATCACACATTTGTAGCTTATTGTTCGAACTCTTTGATTTAGGAGATTTGGTCAAAGTTTGCCGCGGAAGTGATTGATGCCATCCGCGAGATCCCGGACCGTAGAAATATATATATATATATATATATATATATATATATATATATATATATATATATATATATATATATATATATATATATATATATATATATATATATATATATATATATATATATATATATATATAATATATATATATATATATATATATATATATATATATATATAATATATATATATATATATATATATATATATATATATATATATATATATATATATATATATATATATATATATATATATATATATATATGATTTTGTGTTTCCAACAAAATTTTAGATGTTTGTAAATAAATAATATATATTTCAAACATCAAACAAACAACAAGTGTCTGAAGATTTCAATAAAAGTTTCTTTGTTATGATTCTTCTATTATAAGAGCTTGTTCATCATTTTAACAATGTTCTGTTGATATTATTCTTAACACAAGTATAACGTACCTTATTTTTTGGATGTTTTGGATGATGACTTTTATTCAATTACGTACTTATTAAAGTAATTTCAGGCCTATTGTACATGAATTTCAATTAATAGAATGTTTCATTGAGAAATATGTCTTTCAAACAATCTCAAATATTATCTTTAACTCTTACTTCGAGGCCTCGGTAGCCCAGCGGTAAGGTGTATCGCTTGTGAACCGAGGAATGTGGGTTCGAGTCCCACCTTGCTCTTGGTTGTTGTGTATGTCTCATGAGAGGTTCTAAATATGATAAACTGTTGGGTAATGACTATGTTTCGAGCCCATTGGCCGTTCGGAATCGGCGTTAAACTGTAGGTCATTTGAGATTTAAAAAACTCTTACTCAATGATTTTCCAGATGCCATTTTGAGAATGTCATATTTAATTAATACGAATCAAATTTTTTTCCATGAGATTTCAGTCAACATCTTGACAATGTTTTATTTTCTCGATATTAAATGGCAGTAGAGTCTTAAATATATTACCTATAGGTACTAACATCACGGCTTCATAAGAATTCATATATAATTCATTCAGAAGTCTTTAATCTTATCTGTAACTCTCAAATGGTATAAATTATCGAAAGACTTTGAAATTTATCTTTCAATATACTTTGTCGATTTGTTGTTGGAAAAAGAATTGTCATGTCTAATTTCAGGAGAAAATAAAATACGAACGATTTCTTGAAGAACGTCCTACTAGCGTTTCTAGCTTATCACGTTCCTTGTTCGAGTTAACTGATATAGCAAAGTAAATAATAAGAGTGAAGTAACACAGCGTAACGTGAATTTATTTAGGAGAAAGTTAATTGAGAGGCAAGGCTAGATCAGACATGAAAAACACTTTCTTTTGATTTATTTTATGTAGGTATGACGACAACTGCAATGTTATCGACAGAATATTTTTTTCTAAAGATTTCAAATTATATATTGTCCAACATTAGTAACTTGAATAATATTCTCTTACTCAAAAATGGCAAAAATTATGTGTTGTGGGACACCCTTTGGGAACGAAGTTTCTTTCACGTAATATTATGCATTAAATAGCATGAAAATGAAATAAATAAACAACGTTTGGGAGTAATTAAAAGAATAAAAACACAGAGCAAATGAAAACTATTTTAAACTATAATCTTTTGAGGAAAGCAAAGTTTATTCATAATTTAGTAGATCAAAAATAATAGGTACCTATTCTCATGTTCAACCGAATATATTTTCTGATAACAATATTCACATACTAAGACTATCTATACGAAATATTACTGTTATTATCTGTTATTATGAATAATTGCGTATAATTATATTATATATATATATATATATATATATATATATATATATATATATATATATATATATATATATATATATATCTATAAGTTGTCCCCCCCGTGTAGTAGAGGTCAAAATGAGTCGATTGGACCCAATTTATTTATATACCAAAATGTACCATTTGCCGTGAATAGAGTTGAAAGTTAATATAAATAAATACATTTTAAGAAGGGAGCATTTCAATTTTTTATGTCGAATTGACCTTCGTTCTGATGAAGGTGGCCGTCATATTGAACATTTATTATAAAAAAGAGTTTTGCCCACCTACTTAATTTTGTATTAGAATTGTATTAAACTTCTACCAGGAATATTTGTCCTTCGAAACTATTCGGAATGTGAAATTTTTACTAGAGCAACATAAGGAAGATAATTAATCAGTTTTCTGGCAAAAAATTGTTGAGAACGGTATTAACTCCTCTAAGAAAGTACTGGAAAGAATATCGGAATGAGGGTGGTTTTACCCCTTCTACAGATTCCTTTGAGTTTCTTTGATTAGCGAAAGGAGAATAATCCTCTAAAATGCATTTTTGTCAAATGTAATTCATTTTGGTCACTCAATTCTGTACAACGTACAAAAAGGTATTTTTGTTATGTAAACTTTCAAATCTTCCCACGGTCAAACGGTACCTACATTTTGGTATATAAATAATTTGGGTCCAATCGACTTATTTTGACCTCTACTACATGTGGTAGCTCTGTGTCCCAGCAACTTTGGGACACCATGTATATTTCAATATTTATTAAAAAATTAGTTTCCTTCAATTATTTCTTATTCTGAGGACTGATTATTATCATTATACGAATAAATAGTCATTTATTTGTAAAAATTATTATCATTCACCATTTCAAAATCATATGATACTTATCTATAATAAATAACCGATTCTAACTTCAATTAAAATATGCCAGAAATATTTCTGGACTTCTAGAAATATCACATAGTTTTTAATTCACGTATTACATTTATACTTCCGTGAAACTTGACATGGCGCCCGCATTGAAAAGATCCCATTTCAGAACATATATCAATACGGATGTACGAGTACAGCTGACCTTGATAGTGTTACGCTTACATCACGTTTCATTATTATTGGGATTACCTAGCTTTTTCGCCTAGTGTCTGGTATGTAACGTGCGATGAGGAACCATTCCAATCAGCTTGGAAGGTAAAATATTTGGAAAATGTTTCTCGCAGGAAATAATTACTACCAATATATTCCTCAGTAGCATGAATATCACAAACATAATATGAAAAAACTATTCAAAATGCATATAATAATATTGCTATTATATTTCCTCTTGATTGGTAAAAAGTTTTCGCTGTCATTATTTATGCTATAAAGAAAATTAGCAACAATTTTTCATAGATCAAATCGCTTATTGAAAACCTCATTCGAAAAATCTCCGAGATAATAAATATGTTATGAGATATAGTTATAATTTATTTTATATGTATTTACGTATAATATATATTTTTATTTCATATATTAACGATCGAAAATTACCTTCCTGACGGGTTCTACTTGAAAGAATCAAATTTTCATTAAAACACCCAACTTAATTCAGTTTTATAGTTATATGTAGGTACTTATTAGGTATCTGCCTCAACTAATAAATTTCTATAGTCATTCCCAAACGATGTACCTACAACTTCTGGCACAAGCGCGCAAATTAGTAATTAGTTCAGGTCTATCCTAGCAATTACCAACGGCGGAAATATTTCTACAATATTCATGTACAAGTACAATCAGCCATAAAAGACTGCCATAAAAATTAGACAACAAATTGACTGTAATGTATCTTATCATGAGAAACTTTCACTGAATTTATGTAACTGCCATAATTATTGACAGTTATTCGCATTCAATTGCAGGTTGGCTTTTAGTATAGGGGAGACCGGGGCAGGTTGTAACATTTTTTGCTTTATCGTCATTTATGCGAAAACTATTTGTATAAGATATGTGTTTTTTGGTCATTATATTCAATAAACCTTTGTGAAGGTTATAAGGGTTTTTAATTTGGACGTAATATAATACTTTTTTAGATATATTGAAAATAAGTGGGGCCGAATTTTGTTACAATTTACCCCACCCCAGGGGTAAGTTGTACCATCGCTGGGGTAAGTAGTAACACAATATTCTACCTTGAAAAAATAGCTATGATTATAATTTTAAAGCAAAAATCTATGAAAAACTTGCTAAATGGGTAATATATAAATAAAAATACACTCCAATACAAAAACTATTTATTTGAAATGGTAAAGCATGCAAAGGTAGATATTGATATCTAATTTAAGAAAACCTCGAAGAATACATTACAACAAGTTGTAACAAAATAATTTCAAAACCGTAATTTCAACAAAATAAATAATAACTTCCTAATAGTTAACAGAAAACATAACTAAAATAAACATTTAGATATCCCAAAAGTGAAACTTATGAAGATATTGAGTCAGTCTTCATCTGAATCACAATGATGACATATGTAAATTGTATCCCGAGGAGTACATTCTTCATGTGCCCACTGTTTACAAGTTATACATTGGGTCCAAATTTCTCCAGCTCTACTTCTGGAAAAACTTTCGCAGCAAACAATACAAATGACATCGTCCTCACCAGATTCATCATCGGACGACTCCTGTAGGACTTTTCTTTTTGCTCTTTTTACCTTTGATGTAGGTGCTTTTCCTTTTTTAAGGAGTTTTGCTCTCGCTTCAGATTTTAATGCTTGCAGTTCTGGTGTATCGGTTAAAACAGCAGACTTTCGCTTTTTTCGGCCCCTAGTTGTTTGTTTTTTTGGCGCAGCCTTTGGAAGGGGGCGGACGGCTACTGGGGAAAAGTTGAGTGTCGTTGCTCGATTAGGCGGCAAACCACTGGAGGTAGATGGTAAGTCTAAGTCTTCAACTACGGAACTAGCATGGTCAAATGAATTGTGGGTGTCCATTGATGAATTAGCTGGTGTTTCATCACTACTGATGCTACTGATCTGACTGATTCATTATTTAAAGCTCTATTTATGGCTTCCTCCATATATTCTTTGGGTGTCTCGCCCCTATTAGTCTTTTTTTTATAGGTACTCATGCTAGAACCAATTGAAAAATATTTTATTTTACTATTAAATTGGCCGGGGTAAGTTGTAACATGCTACAATTTGCCCCAAGGAAAATGTTACAACTTGCCCCATCGGTCACATTACTTATATTTTATTTTTTTTCGTCTAACTAATAGCGGTAACATTTTTTAAAAGCATGCATATGTAACTATATACATCAACAAACAACACACAAATGCAAGTTTAACAAATGCGACAACAGATAAAATGTTAATCAAATTTGATTCCTACCTTTGAAGTTTGAGTCGACGTCACGAATTCACAAAACTGAACTTTTTTCGGAAACCGCGTGGCCTCAACCTTTGAATGTTGGTGGGCGACTGAGTTACACAGAGGTGTATTGGCATACGTAAGGCGGAAACCAGCGACTGGCGCAGATTGAAGATTTCGCTACTGTTGCAACTTACCCCGTGTTACAACCTGCCCCGGTCTCCCCTAGGTGATCTCAGCCAGATCTAACAACGGAGAAGTTGGTTCAAACATGTTATAAAGCATAGAAGTTTTTGATAGAAAATTTCATCATTGAGCATAATATTCATAACTTTCCTGGACAGCACTCAGAAAAATCCATATATAAGATACTCAAAGTAAAGAGAATCGAAATGTCGGAATTTGTCTTTGTATAAGTAATTTTGCAGTAAGTTAAATGCAATCAGACATGACTATCTAATTCCAATATTCAGATAATGTAGATATTGATTAAGCGAATACAAATACCTGAAAGTGATTGATTAGGAGACAACAAATTTATATATATATATATATATATATATATATATATATATATATATATATATATATATATATATATATATATATATATATATATATATATATATATATAATGAATCAGAGAAAAATTCCGGGGTTCAATCCGATTTCGGAAGTTTTGTTGGCGCTGGGAAGCACCGTTTGTTTCACGACGTTTCGCCAAAATCTCATTTGGCATTTTCAAGTGCTACTGTACGTCTGGTGACTCGACGGCAACTACTGTTCACCTCTGCTTGTGTCTGGGTTTTATTGACATTGGCTGGTCTCGTTTCCTGATTGGCCGGTTCGCTGCATAGGCTCCACCCCCTCACTTCTTGACTTTCTTCCTCGATGTTAGTTTTTACGTCTTGTGTTGTTTTATGCGTTTTCTTGTTTTTTAAAATTATTTTCCAAGTCAGTGGAATATTGAGAGCATCGTCTCGTTTGTTTAGGTGTCCTGATTTTTCTATTTCTAGAGCTTCTCTTATGGTACGGACCCTGTAGTTTTCTATGGATGCTATTTCTCTTGTTCGGTCAAAATCGATTCTGTGGCCTGTTGCTTGATGATGTTGAAACAGGGCTGATGTTGTTTGTTCGTTTCTGACGCTATTTTTATGTTCTTGTATTCTTGCCGATATTTTTCTGTTCGTTTGTCCTATGTATGTTTGGCCGCAGTCAGCACACGGTATGCTGTAGACGCCGTGGTTTTCTAATCCGATTTTATCTTTCGGGTTTCCAAGTATATTGGCTATTGTTTTCTGGGGTTTGAATATTGAAACCCCAATATTCAAACCTTTTTACTTTTTACTAGGGAAAATATCTCTGTTTGGGGCCGCTTAGGATTTGAGGATTTAATTCTATAGTTGAAAGTGAGGAAGTTTTCACCGATAAAGTAACTTTAAATACCGCACGCGGATTAATATCTTACTTAAAAGATAAGGAATTTAGGGTGACAAGTTAACCAAATATTATACAGAATCTATTAGAGTAGGTATTTCTCAACAAAGTTAGTAATAAGGGCTTCCTTATAGGAATAATTGATAATAATATCAGGGCTTGCAATCGTCATTTTTGATATAAAAGCCTAAATATGTCAAAAATGCTTAGGTATAGGATATATAAAATCTGCCTAGAATCTTGCGTAAAACTCTAGAATGTATTCATATATAGAGTGTCCTATTTAAAATAAGCAAGTTGGTATCTACTTCCGGTATAACACGAAGTGCCAACATCTTGAAAATATTTCAGTCGAGTTGCCCCTATCGACATTAGTATACCGTCAAATTTTAAAAATTTTCCCATTTGTAGTTTTCCATATACGATCACGTTCTTTCCCGGTGGATATATATATATATATATATATATATATATATATATATATATATATATATATATATATATATATACACAGAGAAAGAATATGATATATATAATAATAAAAAAACAAAGGAAAATTTATAAAATTTGACAGTATATATATTTACAAAAATTAATAAATATATATATATATATATATATATATATATATATATATATTCATTAAATTTTGTTACCTGATTTAATATATTAAATGGAAACTTCTTTACGAATACTGAAGAAGTAGTCCGTAGCCTTCGAAACGTATATTTCAAACGACCAGTTTTATTAGTAGAATAATAACCTGATAATGTCCAACGAGAAGAAGTTTCCGTTTAATATATATATATATATATATATATATATATATATATATATATATATATATATATATATATATAATATAATATAGCTATATATATACAGGGTGATTTACGTAGGCCGTGCATTAGATTATTTTCAACTTGCTGTTTGATTAGAAACTTGAAATTTGGTAAGCTGTCATAATCGATCATGTGCGTTTTACCTTTAATCCTACAGCTATACAGCCTATGCCAAAAGTTTGTAACAACTTTATTATTTTAAATGTAAAACTGAATTTTTTTTCACACTGTTCCATTGGCCTTCTCATTATGAGTTTTTACAACCTAAGTTGTGTTATTAAACTATTATAGTTTTTGATATATTTCTATTTTTCTGAAAAAAATTATCACCCTAGTAGATAAGTAAAAAATGCTTAGCTCGCAAACAGTTCAAAAGTAGGAAACCAAATGTGTGGAGCAGTTAGCTTGTAGTCCAGGTTAACACCTGATATTTTATAGGGACCCCATTTTGTACCATATGGGCGCAGGCCATTTTCAAACATCGCATTCAAAAATTGTCAAAAACAAAATTTTTTCAAACGGCACCTGCAATTCTATTTGACACCATTCAAAAGAAAATTGAATTTAAGGATGAGTCACTCAAGCTTTCCCTATACCTACTTTCAACCTCTATCGAGTAATTCAATAAAACCCAAGAAGTGCCGGGATATTTCTTGCTTTTTGAAGTATGCCATGGAAAAAAAGACAATTATTGTAAACAAGAAGGTGACATTCTGTCGAAGTAAAAACGAGATGTGCTAATTCTCCAATAAAATTGATTAGAAAATATAAAATTATCCAAACGAAGTTGTGTTGGACTTTGTTTGTTACCAACGACATGTCAAAAAAATATGAAGTGAACTGTCCGTGAGTTTAATGCAAAATGTCCAAACTTACCGAGCATGACACGTGAAAAGTTCTCGCTGGCTAGTAGAAACTTTACAAAAGTCAAACCACCAACTGGCAATAGTGGCAAGGAAAAAAATCTAATTCTCGGATATTTTCAAGCATATCCTCAAGCCTCAATACGAACGGCGTCTTTGGAATTGGGATTTTCATACTCTGCAATACAAACCATTTCACACCGCCATAAGCTATATCCTTTTAAATTTGGACTGATAAGGAAATGTTTTCTCAGCAGTTTACAATAGGCGAAATCGGCATTTTTGGGCTTCTGAAAATCCACATATGGAGCTCGAAGTTGAAAATGAAGTATAATTTTGTATGAATGTGTTCTGTTTGGTAATGAACCAAGAGGTACGCTATTTTATTTAGGAAAATTTGAATAGTGGGAGATATTTCAAAACGTACTAGAAACCTTTTTTGCAAATTTTGACACTAGCTGGAGCTGAACTTTCATGGTACCAGATGGATGGGACACCACCGCACAATAGAAGAAATGTGTACGCCAAATTAATATCCTTATTCAATCACCGTTGGTGGGGGAATCGAGGACAATTTCTGTTTCCTCTCACTCCAGATCTTACTCCTTTAGAGGTTCATATTTTGGGTTAGGGTAAAAGAATTGGTCTATTCTTCACCGGTTATCAATATACCTAGATGATTTGAGACTTAGAATGATACAAAATTTAAGTCTCATTCCCAACGAAATCAGAAGTGATGAACAAAAACAAAATTTCAATTTACTACGTTTATTATCACAAAAATATTTTGAAAAATATATAACACTGCGATTGCAATTTCGGTCACTAGACCATAATCGGGCAGAGAGGCAGATTGAGTAAAGATAATGGTCTATTAGTGACCAAAATTGCAATCGCAGTGTAATATTTTTCATAGTATTTTTGTGATAATAAACGTAGTAAATTCATGTTTTGTTTTTGTTCATCATGTTAAATTATCACGTAGTAAGGACGGATTCCATCAACTGTTTGAAATCAGAAGTGCTACCAATCTATTGAAACTACCATAATAGAACGTTTGAACAAAAATGATGGACTTTGAATTGAACAATTACGTTAGAGTTCTGTCAATAATGTTCTTTTCATTAATAATACTTCATCTTGTGTATTTTAATAGGAATACATATTTTTGATTAAATTATTATAATTGTTTTTGTTTCCTCGGCATGCTTGAAAAAGAAAGAAATATCTCGGCATTTCTTGATTTTTATTGAATAACTCGATATAGGTTGAAATTGGGTATAGGGAAAGCTTGTATAACTCATCCTTAAATTCAATCTGCTTTTAGTCAAAAAAAAAAATAGGTGTCATTTGAAAATATTGAGGTTTTGACAATTTTGAATGCATTTGAAAATCGCCTACGCCCATATGGTACAAAATGAGACTATGGATGAAATATCAGGTGTTAGCCTAGATTGACAGCTGACTGCTGCACAAATTTGGTTTCCTACTCTGGAATGGTTTGTTGCGAGCTACACATGTATATACTTATATATATATATATATATATATATATATATATATATATATATATATATATATCTATATATATATATATATATAGTATATATATATATATATATATATATATATAGTATATATATATATATATATATATATGTATATATATATATATATATATATATATATATATATATATATATATATATATATATATATATATATATATATATATATATATATGATATATATATATAACTATATATATAATATATATATATATATAATATATATATATATATATATATATATATATATATATATATATATATATATATATATAGAAGGGCGGATCCAGGCAATCGTTTTGGAGGGGGCATGAGTCTGAGGATGTATTTGTAGCGTAAAAAAATTTCATCCCCTTTTTTCAAAAGTGAACAGAAAATATATATATCCATAATTCAGCCAAACAACAAAATGGTGCAATTGAATTTTTTTATATAAAATGAAATAATTTATCATCTTTATTTGAAAGCATTACATGTTGAATAAAACCCACAATATAATTAATGAAAGTACTAGTAATAATCACTAAAAATATTTCAATTGTAAACGATAATTTGATCCCATTTGATTTTACATTTGCGTGATTGCAATATGATTGACTATGAGAGTGAGTGGTAGATTGACGATGAGATGGAATGCTCAGTTTAAGGTTGAATTGGTTATGCAGGTGGAGTCAAAATTAAGATTTTAATTTTTTTTTCAAATTTATAAAATCCATTTGAAATGGCAAACTAGATTAAGTATTCGAAGTATGAAAAATATTCATTTAATACAAATTTCAAGAATAATAACAAGGTTATTTCACGTCAAAAGAACAATAATTGCATTCGATGTCTAATGGTTTGGCTTAGTTAAATGAATTTTTTTGCCATTTTTGCGAATTTCGAGGAGTATTCTACAGTTTTGTTTTAACATTTTTTCTCTTATCCTCTGGGTCTTCTGTGGATCTAAGCACATATTTGGATCCTCGAAATATTTTATATCGAACATGGTTTTGTGAAACTTCCAAAAACGTTTTTACGCGGTCTTTTACCTAAAAATAAGCGAAAATAATAATGCGAAAAGTTAAGAAAAGACCAGCCATAACTTTGGTTCTACCTATCAAAATTTATTTTTCAATAGTCAAATGTAAGATTTTGTTTCATATAACTCGAATTTTACTATAGTCTATTTAAAAAAAATTTTAATTTTGCATAAGATTAAACGACAAAGCCATAATTTACCGCAATTATTAACGAGACAGCTTTGAGATTCATCTTTGAAATTTAGCACACCTGAAGACTTATTATAACGTCTATTATGACACCGGAAGGAAAACTTTTAATTTGACTGTGGAAACATGTACCTAGATAGGTGCTCGAGAACCAAAGTTATACTGCCGTTCCAATAAGTAAATATCGTAAAACAATTTTTATCCATTCCTCATCATATATATATATATATATATATATATATATATATATATATATATATAAATAAATTTTAAGGCATTTTAAACGCTGTAACTTCTATTCAAAGGGAGCTATTGGGCTATTGGGGTTCTATAAGGTCACAAATCGAAGGTTTTGCTTTCAGCGATTTAAAGGGTTAACTTCTAGATGATTCAATAATTTATTGTTAATGCAATGTTGCCAAGAGATAATGTAGACTGCCTTTTTCAATGTTTTACCTGTAGTATTTTCGCATATTTTCAGTTACAAGAACGCTTAAAAACGTATTTGGAAGTTTCACAAAACCATATTCAATTTAAAATTTTCCGAGGATTCAAATATTCTTAGATTTACTATAGACGTAAAATATTCGTAGAAATTCTCAAAAAATGGCGAAAAATCTGCAAACTACCAGTTTGCGATCTAAAATTTTTATTTCAAATTTCATATAATTATAGATCTTTCCTGAGAATTTGAGCTATAAAAAAATGGTGTTTTTAAGATATCAACTTCTAAAGTTATCATTATTTTTACTAACTTTTTCTGACACAGCAAGAATGTAAAAAAAAACTCAAACTAATTAAAATTTTATGAGTCTAAAAATTGTGAGCCAATCCGCTATGAGACATCGATTGTATCATTGACAAGGAAACCCAATAAATGAAACATTTTATAAAAAGTGCGAAAAAATAATTCATTTTCAAATCTTAAAATTTTTAGAAGAAAGCTACTGGAAGACTGCAAGGGAATAGAAATTCTTATATCCAATTAAGTGTTATTGTAAATAACACTTGGCTTTTGTAATAAATAAAAATATATGTTAGCTTGAATTCTATATTTTTCTACGATTTAGCATTTTATAATACCTAGCGAACTCTCATACACTCTCTTTTATTAAAGCATTGTCAGCTTAGAAAAAAATTAAAGCTCTTCTCTCCCACCAGCTAATTGGTTTAAAACGACATATTTATGGTTTTAATCGCATAACATTCGTATCCGCCCGTAATATACATATATGTATATATATATATATATATATATATATATATATATATATATATATATATATATATATATCTAATATATAAAATTCTCGTGTCATAGTGTTTGGAGACACTCCTCCGAAACGGCTTGACCGATTCTTATAATTTTTTTTTGCATATTCGGTAGGTCTGAGAATCGGTCGTTATCTATTTTTTCAACCCTTGAATGATAAGGGTGACCCACCCCTAAATATTTTTTTATTATTTCGACAAAAATTTTTTATTTTTATATGATGTGGCTTTAAAAAGTACATACAACCCTTTTAATATCAACGCCTATTTTATAATAGGGATTTTAATTTTTCTATTTTACTTTCAACCTACGCTGATGAGATCAACGCTTGCAATCATCGTCACTGTGGAGTAACGTTGAAAACATGCGCGTTCAAATGCTTCAAGATGCATCAGCTGAAACATTCTCAAAGCAACTAATCGTTGATGGTGATGGAAAAGTTGCTGTACATGAAAATACTGGTTGCATAAAATTTGGATTTCTGCACAATCGTCGACTCGCAAAACTCTCTAATCGAGCACATATTTCCCGATGTATACACACAACACAAAAATCTTGATTTGCTGGCAGAAAGATCAATTTTGGCAGCAAAAAATGTGGACGTCAATAGTTTAAATTCCAAGATACAACAGTTGTTGCCAGGGGATTTGTTGTCATACTAGTCTGTCGATACAGTTTGCGATACCAACAAAGCTGTAGAGTTTTTGAATTCGGTGGATTTGCCAGGCATGCCCCCGCACCATTTACAATAATTGAAGGTTGGATCTCTGGTTATTTTCCTTCGTAATTTGAACTCACCCACGGCTGTGCAATGCACACGATTAGTTGAATTAGTTGAAAATTGATGAAAAACGTCATCTAAGTCATCATTTTGAATGGCAAGTTCCGAGGCGAAAATTTATTGCTGCCTCGAATTCCTATGATTTCCTCAATGTGCCAATTGAATTCAAACGCATTCAATTTCCAATAAGATAGGCATTTGCAATGACAATCAATTAGTCTTAAGGCCAAACGATGTCTGTTTGTGGCTCAAATTTGGGCACGTGGCTTTTCCCACGGACAACTATACGTGGCATATTCTCGCGTGGGTAAACCATCCAGTTTGCTTGTGTTGGCTAAAGACGGACTATCCAAAAATATTGCACACTCCATTGCACTTAGAGATTAATAATAAAAAATTATTTTTTAATTGTCAAAATTAGTAGTAGAAATATAAATTTATGATGTATATATAAATAGCTATCAAAAATGTAATTTAAAATATATTTGTTTATTAATAAATTATGAAGGATGAAATAATTAAATTGTTAGTGTGATATTTTATAGGCCGTTATTGTCTAGAATGCTCCATTCCTCTTTCAATCATAACCACACCCCAACACATTTACAGTAACTTAATTATTTTCTATTTGAATAAAATAGAAAATAATGTATATGGCAAAACAACGTTTGCCGGGTCAGCTAGTATATATATATATATATATATATATATATATATATATATATATATATATATATATATATATATATATATATATATACATGGTGTTCCAGAATAACGTCACAAATTTTCAAGAGGTTATTCCTGAATACAGTTTAAGAAAAAAGGTCCTATGAATTTAGGTCCGCAAATATATCATTTTTTTTTCAAACATCTTCGAAACTACGAAAGCTATCATAATAAACTTTAAACCATATTTTTGAGGGAGGGCATTATTAATAAAGGTCGGTCGGTATCGAACAGTACGACAAGTGTTTCTGTATCAACAAATTAAGATCATTTTCTCGGGTAAAAAGCGAGTATACAAATCTATATTGTTTTGTAGTGGGGTTCTGGTGCTCTTTGCTGGCCCATTAGTTGTCTTTTGATCTGTTTTCGAATTTATTTAGTGCAATAATGCCGGATATTTGTAATTCCTGTGGGGAGAATGTATATTCGACCCGTGGTAATTGTATCGCATGTGTGCAAAAAACGTTATCATCACAAATGTGTTAATATTGATAAATGGAAAGCAGAGTGGATAAGGAGCATCTCGGGTTTACAATGGAATTGTCCTACCTGTGAGTCAGTGGAATCCCCAACAGCTGATGCAGCCTTGCAACAAAATAATAAAAATATTTTCGATCAACAAATGTTGTTAAACACGATAAATGAATTACGACAGGTTATTCTAGAATTGGGTAGGGACATCGACACGCTTAAAAAGTCTAATCTGGAGCAGAATGTTGATGCAGTGATCGATGAGATGGCTTTGCGTCGCTCAAAGGAATCTAATATTATTATGTACCACCTTAAAGAATCTTCTAATAACTCTGATTCTCAGGAGGCTGTGAACATTATTGGACAAATTGCATCGAGTATTGATCTTTCTAAGATAAAGTGTTTTCGTATAGGCAAAAAAATCTCTGGGGTATCTAGACCTTTGAGAATCACGCTCGATTCTGCTAGTGATGTTCGCGTAGTATTAAGAAACAAAAAAGAGTTAAAAAATGTAAATAATTCTATCAGTATCTCAGCAGACGAGACAACCATGCAGCGCAATTACTTCAAGAATGTTAAATTGGAACTTGATTCCAGAAAAGCTAATGGGGAACAGAATATATTCATAGGATACAGGAACGGCAAACCTACCATTGTGAAGTCAAAAAACTGAAACTTAAGATTGGTCATGTTAATATACGGTCTATTGTGAAATCGTTTAACAGTCTTATGGACATTATTGAGTACAATGATTTGACCATTGTGGCTGTTCCTGAGACTTGGTTGAGTGCAATCCACAGCTCTAGGGATTTTTGTACTCCATCATTTAATCTTGTGCGGGTCGATAGGAATGGTGTTGGTGGTGGTGTGGCTCTTTATTTACGTAAGAACATAAAATACACTGTTATTTCAACTGAATGTGACGTTGACTTTGAGTTCCTTATGGTGAAAATTGTATCGAACAAGGTAAATTTGGGGATCTTAGTAGTATATCGTCCACCTGCAACTAGTGTAAATTTGTTTATGTCTCAATTAAGCACTATAATTGCAATTTTATATTTAGATGTAGATGATGTTATCCTGATTGGTGATTTAAACATAAATTTCTTAGACATTGGTTCCAAGCATGTTACTGATCTTAAAGAATTGCTTCATACCTTTAATATGCACCAAATTGTAAATGAACCTACGCGTATCACGGCAACCTCTTCAACTCTCTTGGATTTGATTTGTGTCACTAAGCAACTTAATTACTCGGAGTGTTGTGCTGTGGATATGAACAATTTGACAGATCACTCACTTGTTAGGGTTACTATTGGACTGTCTTGTGATTTGAAATCTGATTGTAAAGTGATTAGGGTTAGAAAACTTCATTTGATTGACCAAGATAGATTCAATTTTGATGCTAGCAGGATACCCTGGAAATGTATCAGGGACGCTTGTTACTTAGATGATAAATTGAATATTCTGAATGATTGTGTGCTGAAACTCTTTGATCTACATGCGCCGATAGTTAGTGTGAAAATCGATCCTCAGAACAGCAAAAAAAGGAAAAAATTCAAACCTTATGTTACTGAAACTATTAAATTGATGCTAAAACTAAAAAATAAAGCCCACAGAAGATATTTAAAAACAAAGAGTGCAGTTCATAGGAAATACTTTGTTGATTTAAGAAATTATATTGGAACTGCCCTCAAGTCTGAAAAGATTGCCTATATAAATAGGCAACTAAGTACAAATACCAAACCAAATCATATGTGGCAGTTCTTGAACAAACTTGGGGTTAATCGTAAAACTTCACATCAGCTTCCCCAAAATCTTTGTGATCCAGATAAAATTAACGAACATCTGATTAATAAATTGTCCGGAATTAATGCTTGTGGTAGCCCTAACTTTTGTAGTGTTCCCAGAAATAGTGTTTTTAGTTTGAATATAGTTAAAGAATGGGAAATACTGCGGGAACTGAATACCATAAAATCTAATGCATGTGGTATTGATGGCATAGGTCTGGGGATCTTGAACATGGTCTTACCTTTTTGTCTGTCGGAGGTGTGTCATGGGTTTAATTATTCGCTTCTTAATGGTTGTTTTCCTAGTGCATGAAAAACAGGCATTATTAGACCTGTGCCCAAGTGTAGTGATCCGTCCTCTTTCAATGATCTGCGACCAATCACTATTCTACCTATTCTCTCCAAGGTGCTTGAAAAGATTGTTGCGCGCCAAATGAACAATTATATAGTTAGAGAAAGAATTTTGCCAACTATACAGTCTGGCTTTAGACCTGGTTACTCGACTAATACAGCCCTGTTAAAAGTTGTGAATGACATCAGTTGTGCCATGGATAGCAGTCTCGTTACTGTTTTGGTTCTGTTGGACCAAAGTCAAGCGTTTGACTTGGTTGATCATACCATTTTGTTGTATAAGTTGAGAAAGCTAGGTCTTGATACATCAGCTCTTGAATGGTTCAATGGCTATTTGAGAGGAAGAAAACAAGTAGTTCTGGTCAATGGTAGTTATTCAAAGTCTATCTCAGTCCCTCGTGGGGTTCCCCAGGGCAGCATTTTCGGCCCTCTGCTCTTCGCCTTGTATTCGTTGGATGTTTTGAATGTCTTTGCTAGCGGCCGTATCCACATGTATGCTGATGATATTCAAGTCTATCAATCATGCAAACCTTCCAATCTTGCGGCAACAATTCAGACTATGAATCAAGAACTAGTACAGTTGTCAGCTTGGTGCTGTAGAAATGGCCTTAAGCTTAACGCCTCTAAATCGAAAGCACTCCTTATAGGAGACAAATCCCTTCTGTTGAGGTCAGATTCGACTTGCAATGTGGTAGTGGGAGGTGCAGGGTTGGCATGGGAGACTTGTGCTAAAAATTTGGGGGTTTGGATGGACGAGGAGTTGTCATTTAGGCATCACGTTGCATCTATAAGGAAATCCAGTTATATGAGGTTGAAGGGACTACAGAGATTTAAATATGAATTGAATGAGGCAACTAAGTTCAGACTTGTTGGATCTCAATTCTACCCTATATTCGATTACTGCTGTCCGGTGTACTTTGGTTTGCTGACAAAGAAAGAGAAATATAATCTGGCCAAAGTTCAGAATTCATGTCTTCGATTTGTAAGGTGTATTCCCTACAAAAGTCATATCACGCCCTACCGTAGTAAACTTGAAGAGATCACATTCGCACAGAGGGCAGAGTATTTACTGGCTGGTTTTCTTGCCAGATTGATTGCCAGTGAAACTCCTGACTATCTTTTCAATAGATTGGAATTGCGTGGGTCAGCTCATCAGGTGAATATACACCAGGCTGGTAATTACAGCGTTCCTCGGCATAGAACATCCAAATTTGAGGGTTGCTTTGATTATATGGCCCCTCATACGTTAAATAAGTATAAGGCTCTGTTTGAGGCTGATATCTCAATAAGTTCGTTTAAGAAAAAATTGTATAATCGGTTGAGAGAGGATAGTTTTGGTTTTGGTTAAGTTTTAAGTTTTAGTTAAGTTTTTGTTAGATTAGAATAAGTATATTGAAATAAGTATATTATTTGAATATTGTTGAGTTGTGTTCATGCGTAACTTAAGGCTTCTTATTTCTTACTAGGGAAAGATTTGTTAAATTTTTGATTGTTTTTTGATTGTCTTTTACAGTGTTAAGTTGTTCATACCGGAGGAGTGGAAGATTAGCTTGGCTAAACTCCTTCCATTTGTGAGCCTAGATGTAAGGCAATTACAATAAACTTATTATTATTATTATTATTAAAGAAAAAAGAGATAATCAATGAATTTGAAATATATTGGATAAATTTTGTCTTTTGCTTCAATTTGATATTCTCAAGCGTTTCTTTTTTTACGGGATAGAACAAAGCGAAAACCTTTCAAAATACTGAATCTAATTTTGGTATAAGTTCGGCATTGTGATTACGAGTAGTCAAGGCAACCACATTTTTAATTTTTAAATATTTTTTCCAGGAGAATGTTTTAGAGGAATTATGCTTCATTATCTTGAAAACGCTTGAGAATATTGAATAGAAGCAAGAGACAAAATCAATTCAAAATCTTCCAAATTTATTGCTTATACTATTTTTATTCACCAATAATGACCTCCCTCAAAATATGTTTAAATGAAACCCACGGTACCCCCCTATTCTCAGTTTTGGAAAAACTTCCAACAGTAGTTTATAGAGTTTAAGGAGCTATAACAATGTTCTAATGTTCATTCTGATAGCTTTCTCAGTTTAGAAGATATTAGAAAAAAATTACATTTTTTTTTAAAATTTCGACACCCTGTATTTCGGTAAGGAAGCATTTGCGGACCTACATTCATGGTAACTTTTTTTCTTAAAATGTCTTAAAGAATAACCCCTCGAAATTTTCTGACGTTATTCTGGAACACCCTGTATATATATATATATATATATATATATATATATATATATATATATATATATATATATATATATATATATATATATATATATATATATATATATATATATATATATATATATATATATATATATATATATATATATATATATATATATATATATATATATATATATATATATATATATATATAAATATTTCGATAATCGATCGATATAGAACAAAGTACGGATCAGAAAATTTGGAAAATTTAAATGTCGCTATGGCCAATCCAACCAAAATAATTACAAGCAGCTGGCACTTCCGCTTATACCGGAAGTCGATGCCAACTTGCTTATTTCAAATGGAATACCCTATATATTTTATAGGGTTTTCGAAAAGAGCATAAAATTCTGAGTCGAAAATGTGAAGAATACCCTATGCCTAAACCTAGCCGTTTCAGAGATATTTGACATTTTATAGAAAATTTTAGAGGTGCAACAGTTTACAAGAACCGGTATAACTTTTTTCCTGTAAAAGATACTCATTTGTTTCTTGTCACATGAAAAGAACACAAGAAGAACTACGTTCTACAACTGAAATTAATTCAATAATATCATACCAAGTGTATATTTATATATATATATATATATATATATATATATATATATATATATATATATATATATATATATATATATATATATATATATATATATACTCATATATATACGAGTGTTTTGAGATTCACCAAGCCTGTTATTGCTAATAATATCAAAAAGTTATATATATATATATATATATATATATATATATATATATATATATATATATATATATATATATATATATGTATATATCTAATATAAAAAATTATCGTGTCACGGTGTTAGAAGTTAAACTCCTCCGAAATGGCTCGACCGATTCTCATAAAATTTTGTGTGCATATCGGGTAGGTCTGAGAATCGGTCAACATCTATTTTTCATCCTCCTAAATGTTGAGGGTGGTCGATCCACCCTCAATTCAAATTTTTTATTCATAAGACAACATTTTTTGTTTTATTTTGTTATGATACAGCACTCAAAAATAAATACAATCCTAAATTTTCACCCTTCTACGATCAACCCCTATTTTCATTTGTTGATTATAAACTTTAATTTTTTTGGCAAGATTTTTATTTTTATTTTGTCATGACTTAGAATGAAAATTCCATCGCGATTTTCATTTTTTTTTTATTTTATCCACAGATCCACAATAGGGTTGCAAGATGGCAATCGAAAATAACAATAGTCGGTCTGAGAATAGTTCGTAATATATTTTTCATACCCCTAAGTGATTAGGTCCACCCCAAACATTTTTATGATTTTTTTGGACGAATTTTTTTATTTTCATTTGTTTATGATGTTGCATTAAAAATACATACAACTCCAAATTTTCACCCTTCTATCAACAACCCATATTTTTTAATAGCCACTTTAATAATATAAACAACGTTTGCCGAGTCAAATGAATTGATAGATAGATATAATGATAGATAGATAGATAGAAAGATAGATAACTATCTAGATAGATAGATAGAGATACATCGGCAGATAGATGAATAGATAGAAAGATAGATAGATAAAAACAATTTATATGGCAGAACAACGTTTGCTGGGTCAGCTAGTATATATATATATATATATATATATATATATATATATATATATATATATATATATATATATATATATACATATATATTTATATATATTTATATATATATAATTTTTATATATATATATATATATATATATATATATATATAATATATATATATATATATATATATATATATATATATATATATATATATAAATATATATATATATATATATATATATATATATATATATATATATATATATGTAATCCTTAAATTACTTATGTATCGCTTACTAAATAGTCCATAAAATCATTCTGAGAAATCTTTAAATCAGAAAAGGTTATGTTTCATATCCTATAAATATTGTTCGCAGAATATACCAACCATCTGATATAAAGGAACGTTATCTTGTACATTTCGTAATCTCAGAAAACATTTCAATTTTTTTTCGCCAGTGCAAATAGATATTCCTTTTGTTTTTTTTCTGAAGGATTGTATTCTTGTCCATTTTTATTCTTCTTTCGCGTCTATCTAGACTGCGTAAAAACACGTTCTCGTATTTTTACCGAGTTTGTATATTGACTCGACGCAATTCTGCTTTCAATAAACGTCTAAACAAGCTCGCCGCAACCGTATTACTGAATAAATCTCTCCTGAATTTATTGACCGGAATATATATGTTATTGTCGCTGTTTTCAGAACTTCAACGATCAGCCTGAAAAGAAATGCGGGCGATAAGATCGCTACGTGTTTTCAATAAAATATCAAGCTTGTATTGTCCACCTGTGGTTTTGGTTCATTCAGGGCATGTAATGTGCCTACTGTTACTGAACTGCCTATTCAGTATTCATTTTCCAAAACCAGAAGATGTATTTCTCATAACTCCAAATAGAAAACTAGAGCGACAGTAGTATTAACTCAACCTTCTTGAGGGGGCTTGTTTTTTGCATAGTACTAAAATAAATATACGTGAAATAAAGATAGGAATATACAGCTCTTTCTGTCTTTTTACCTAGAAGTGTATACTGGAAAACGAATACTCATTGAAAAACATTTTGGAAAAATAAAAAAATTTATTCTAATAAAAATAATAATAAAAAAATCTCTCCTAGAAAACTTTAAATAAATAAAACTAATAGAAATAAAAAATATTGAAAAAAAATAAAAATGTACTTTCATCATTAAATATAAACAAATAAATATATCTATAGACGTTTATATCATAGAGCCACTTTTTGGAAGAAGATTATAGATTTAAAAAATGCAGCCTACAAATTCATGTTTGAAGTTTTAGCTCTATTTGCATTTACTCTTCTAAGGTTACCGTCATCCAATTCATTCGCGGAGAGAATATTTTCATTGATTAATATTGTTAAATGTAAAATTGGAATTAAAATGATACTGAAAATGTTAAATTCATTTGTGTCTATTTAGAAATAAATGAGATTCGCTGTAAATAATTTGAGCCTAGAAAAGCTATGCATGCAAAATTTAATTCTGATATGTATCAGTAGCAGAACCAATCCACTACTTCAAGCACAGACAAAGATGATGATGATGTAATGATGTCTTGTGAACAGTTTATATAAAAATAAAGATTACATAAAGTGAACAAGGAAAATTCTTTAATAATTTAAAAAATTATCAAACAACCTTCCAAGGAAGCTGGTTATACGTATTCCGCAACGCAAAATCTGCATTGACAATCGAACGGTGAATTATAGAAATTGTTAAGTCACCCCGAATCAAAATCTGCATGCAGCTGTTTCGATCTTATTAGATCTCATCAGTGCAGCTTATTCGACTCGGAGTGAATTAACAAATTTCTAATTGTTCCCCAATACAAATCGTGGCCAGTAAAACTGTCTGGATAACAATCCAGAGCGCCATCCCACCAAAGATATTGGGAAACAACAATTCACCGCTTAGACTGAAAATGCAGAAATTCGTCGCTTAAACACGTACCTCCTGATATGAATATATCTACTCTACAACAGTGGTGTATATGATTCCAAGGCACACTAACATAGTGATTCAAAACCTTTGGATATACTCACGAGAGCGCGCTCCGAATATTCTAGCAGCGTAATACGCAAAATCGGCAAAATACAACATCAATTCGTCGCGACAAATTTTTGCATTTTCAGTCTGTAAGCGGTGAAGTGTTGTTTCCCAATATCTTTGGTGGGATGGCGCTCTGGATTGTTATCCAGACAGTGTTACTGACCACGATTTGTATTGGGGAACAAGAACAATTAGAAATTTGTTAATTCACTCCGAGTCAAAGAAGCTGCACTGATGAGATCTAATAAGCTGCACTGATGAGATCTAATAAGCTGCACTGATGAGATCTAATAAGATCGAAATAGCTGTATGCAGATTTTGACTTTTGAGTCGGGGTGACTTGACAATTTCTATAATTCACCGTTTGATTGTGACTGCAGATTTTTCGTTGCGGAATACGTACCTATAACCAGCTTCCTTGGAAAGCTGTTTGATAATTTTTTAAATTATTAAAGAATTTTCCTTGTTCACTTAATGTAATGTATGAAATTGACTATGGTCGACAAGTATTTTTTTCATGATTTGAAAAATAAAGATATTTGTAACAGTGTGGTGGTTTTGATTGTAATAGTAATTTAAGTAAAAAGTCCCGAAAGTACCTATTATTGTTTTTCGGACGAGGAGGCAACATGTTGGGTGCACTATTTTTTCGTGCAGTTCCGAAAACAATCATGATTGCGATTTTGGGCGACAAATTTGCAGAAAAACACGTATGAAATAACTCCTAGAATAGGTAAGTGAATTTTATATGAAAAATACTTATTACCAATGTTTTCTCGTTAACATGTCGCAACGCAACCACTGTTGCGCTTTTGGGCGACAAATAAGCGTCTAAAGTGCAACACGGCTCTGAAAAATCTGGCAACCCTGATGGTAGCCGCTCGTTTGTCGCTATTTCATTTTAGGATAAAAAACGTCAACATGTTTTGCGGGTTAAAAGATGCCACAAATAAATAATTTTAAGTCAGTTATACAATTAGGTAGATTTGTTTGTAACTAGGCTAGGTTTATGTTTCAACGCAGTGATAAGC
>JARQZK010000866.1:5000-20000 GCA_030704885.1 Cynegetis impunctata
ATATATAATATATATATAAATTTATATATATATATATATATATATATATATATATATATATATATATATATATATATATATATATATATATATATATATATATATAATATATATATATATATATAATATATATTATATATATATATATATATATAAATATATTATATATATATATATATATATAATATATATATATATATATATATATATATATATATATATATATGTATATATATATATATATATATATATATATATAAAGTCATTTTCATTCTATTCTTGAACCATTTTATTTATATTTAAAGAACAAAGTTAGTAGGATTTTTGGTTCAGTTAAACAATCTTACGATTATATATATTTCTATTTTCATTAACGTTTCGGTCTGTTACTTTGACCTTTATCAATATGATTGCATCAATATGTTACCATCACTAAAATAAAAAGACTGTAATAACTTATCGTAAATATCAAAACAGGCTTAACTCACCAGAATTAAAAACTTTTCACATAAATCACAGAAATATATTAACAATTTATAAATACTACACAAAAAAAAAACTTGACAATGATCCACAGTAACAAATTTTAAAAAATTTTCGTCTACATAGACACGTCAGCCTTCGCTTTTAGTTAGAAAGTAAAACACCTGTTTTAATTTCAGTTGTTCCTCCCTGTTTATCATTTGCTCAAGATGTTATATATTTTGCTAAGGCTCTTGATATCTGTTTTGTCATTAATGGCATCCGGGGTTTGTTTTATAAAAAACCATCTCATGAAACTCACGTTTTCTTTTATGGTATTCTGATTCCAAAATTTTTGTGGAGGAGAAATCAAATTGATGTTTTAATGTTTGTTCGTGTTTTTTCAAGGCGGTGATGTTCTTCCGATCATATTTATGTCCATTCAGTCTGTTTTTCAAATGCTGGCTAGTCTGACCAATATATACACCCGAGCAGTCAAGGCATGGTATCTGATATATGGTGTGCGTTTTACTATTATCTGGTATTCTGCTTTTCAATTTGCTGAAGTTAGATTGCAACAAGTTATGTCCCTTATGACACATTTTTATGTCATGTTTTTCGAAAAGCTTTTCCAGGTTTTCCGACAGCCTTGGAATATATGGTAGAGGCAGGTATTGATAATTTTCTTGAACTTTGTCTACATTAGTGCTGTTGTTATTAATTTGCTGTGTTTGGTGTTTTTTATACCTTTGCTTGAAAATTGCGTTCACTAATTTTTTGAGGTATGAGTTTCGATATAGTACCTGCGTTGCCTTATTTATTGCGTCGTGAATGTAGTTTGGGTCACTGAGCCTTATTGCCCGGTCTGCTAATCCAATGACAACAGCTTTTTTCTGAGAAATGTTTATTTTAGTGATGGTAACATATTTATGCAATTATTTTGATAAAGGTCAAAGTAACAGACCGAAACGTTAATGAAAATAGAAATATATATAATCGTAAGATTGTTTAACTGAACCAAAAATCCTACTAACTTTGTTCTTTAAATATATATATATATATATATATATATATATATATATATATATATATATATATATATATATATATATAATCTCTTGATAATTATTGGCAATAACAGGCTTGGCGAAACGTCAACTTTTTAATAAAATCGAGTTTTTTGAGATTCAACAAGCCTGTTATTGCTAATAATTATCAAGAGATTAGAAATAGTTCACAGTCAACAACAATTCGAATAAATAAATATATATATATATATATATATATATATATATATATATATATATATATATATATATAAAAATATATATATATATAGATATACCGGGTAGCGGGAAAGTATGGCAACAAGGTATTTTCTTTGAAACGATCAAAGGTATAATTATCAAATTTTAGGGTTATGCACAGGATTGTATAGTTCGTTTTTCAGAGGTCCTGTCAAACTTGAGTAATTCATTGTACCGCCGCTATCTTGAAATTTTCCAAATAGCACCGTAGGCCTAGTGATATATTGTAGAAAAGCTGCTTTCGTCCTCTTTTCAAAATACAGAATCCGTACCACATTACTAAAAAATAAGAGAAATAATGTTCCAAGACATACAGTATGTAATTTTTTAATTCATACAAACTAAAAAAAACATTGATAGTTTCCTTATAACAGGAGCTCAAAATATTGGCCACCTGTGTCTTAGCAATAGTACAAACTGTATTTGGAGATTCGAATAGAATTGTTTATCATTTATAGAGAAATTGTTTGTATGTCAAGCCATTCGAGAGTTTCGTTATGTCTGATATAAAGTGTAGTCAGATCTTGTAGGGAGATCTTGCCGGACACTTAATTACACCTCTTCAAACAATCCATCTCTGAGAGAATTTGATGATTATACGTTTAATCGTCTTGAAAAATAGCTTGTTGCCAGACTTTCTCGCTACCTTGTATATATATATATATATATATATATATATATATATATATATATATATATATATATATATATATATATATATATATATATATATATATAGAGATAGATATGTGTGTGTGTGTGTGTATGTGTGTGTGTGGTTTAAAAAGAAGCATAGGTATTATTAGTTCACAATTGTTCCCTTAAAAATTGTCAAATGTTGACATTTATGATCTATTATCGCGAGAAATTTACCAATAGAACACCACACATTGAAAGAAAAAATAGAAATCCATGAATTTTATGACGAAGATTCATGTTTAATCGCAGTCAGAAAAGCACAATTCTAGCAACTTTCGTGTCTGCGCAAGCTAATCAAAAAATTTCAATAGACTGCCCGAGTGTAAAATCTGAAACAGATAAGCGTTATGCAATGGACTTTAAACCAAAAATATCGCTGCAATGCAGGAAAGCGTTGAAACCATCCAAACAATTCAATTCGTCCCAGCGCTTGAGAACTCGGTCTTTCCAGGTCCACACTGCAGGGATAATAGACGAAAGATGTGGCTCTGCATGCGTTGATTCAAGAACTGAAGCTGGAGAACCACCAGTAGCGCCATATCTTCTCTGATTGGGCCTTGGAAAATATGAATGATGACAGTGATTATTGCAAAAAAAAGTTTTCTGACGATGCCAATTTTCATATTGGCGTTTACGTTAGTAAGCAAAATTTTCACATTTGGGGATCGGAAAAGCAGCGTGTGATTGAGGAGAAGCAATTTCACTCACTATTGTTGGCTGTTCGGTGAGGATAGTGGGCCGGACGTGCTACAGCGCCATAGTTAAAAACTTAAAGAAACTTAAGACGGCAGAGCTTCTATAAAGTCAACCCAGTGCACTGAAGACATATGATGAATAATTTTTGTTACCGAAGATAGAGTATATGGGCACAGACATCCTCCAATTTCAGGATGATGCTATGCTCTATTCAAGTTCCTAAACATTTCCGTACCATGTTTCCTTGTCGCGTGATAAATTATAGCTAAAGTGTAATCGAAAAAAGAATAAAGGTCTGAAAGGAAAGCCTTTTCGGCTATTTGACAGATATGGTTTTCCATATATAGGTAGCTCTACTTTATAATGTAATAAAAACATCAAAACAATTGTTGTTTTTATTCAAAAGACAAATGCTACACCTCTTGTTGGTACTACCTATATATACATATAACACAAGAACATTTCAAATAAAAATGCAAATATATAAATATATATATATATATATATATACAGGGTGGGCCATCCATACCTTTCCACCCCGAATTTTGAGCTTCGGGTTGGAATAAAGAAAAAACGCTCGGACAGGTCAAATTTGTTGAAAGGGGGACAAATAAGGGTGTTCAAATGAGTTTGATATCACTACCCCTCTAGCCCCTAACAGCTCTCATTTTTGAATAGGGAAAGGGGGTCGAGCAGCACCTTGTTGGAAAGGCAATTCAATTTCCTGCATGAGTGTATTTTTTTTCATCGCTTTATTATTATACAGAGTGACTCAGTATTGCATCAATAACTTTCACACGCCGAATTCGGATCTTTGAGATGGAAAAAACGCTCGGACGGGTCAAAAAATGAATTCGATATCACTACCCCTCTAGCCTCTACCCTAACAGCAATTCAAACGAAAGCGCACGATTTACTTTGTAAATATTATTGTTTTCACGTTTTCAGTTATTGTCTCGGTTTCAACATTTTCAACATGTGTTTGGCATAGGCGTAGTGATCGAGAAATTGCAAAAAAAAGGCGGCGATAACAGATTTCGTTGAGATGGAGAAGCTGTTTGAAAATGAGAATTCATTTAGTTATTTCAGTCTTTAAAAAAAATTAGAGCTGTTAGGGGTTGCGGCTAGAGGGGTAGTGATATCAAACTCATTTGAACACCCTTATTTGTCCCCCTTTCAACAAAATTTGAACTGTCCGAGCGTTTTTTCGTTATTCCATCCCAAAGCTCAAAATTCGGGGTGGAAAGTTATGGATGGCCCACCCTGTATATATTATATATATATATATATATATATATATATATATATATATATATATATATATATATATATATATATATATATATATATATATATATATATATATATATATATATATATATATATTATATAATTTAAGTATTCTTGCCTGTGTTGTATTTGTCTTTACTTAGCAATAACTGGTTAGTTTAGATTTCAAACCGATTTTATTAAGAAGTTTCTTCACGAATTCATTATTTGGGTAAATTCAGTCAAAAGTTTGATATCTCAAAACTTTGGGGAAGGGAAGGTGCACGAGCGGACATTTTTCAAAGAAATTAATTATGAACAACACTTACAATACCTATTCAGCTTTTTAGGACATTTTTGAGGGTATTTAAAACTGAACAAAAGAACTTATGCACGCTCATACCTCCTCCGTTGAAATTTGTTAGAAGATTGAGTTCTTGTTAGGCTAAAGTCTTTTGTCAGTATAAAGTTTTGTCCCTAACCACCAACATTTTGATTAAGATATTTCTTAGTTTTTCGTTGTTTTTGAGTTTTTGCGCACTTCCACGGGCTTTGAGTTGAATTTGCTACTTACATGGATTGAGTACATGCAAGGAACTTATCTTTTGGTTCAATTCTTTTTCTTAACGGTCGCCATTTCAATGTAGAAACTTCATGTTGTTTCTGGGTTTTCAGATTTTACTAACCTCCACAGTCCCTCCAAATTGACTCACGGAGCTAAAAATTTTTATGTAAAAAGGCACAAAAATTAGAAAAAAATGGGATTTCAGTTACTTTAGTTCCATTTTTTAAGGCTGTTATATAATTCACTTCCTTATATAAACGGAATAATTTTCATTAAAATACAAGTAAATTAAAGAAACGTGCTGAAAAAAAAAAAATATATATATATATATATATATATATACATATATATATATATATATATATATATATATATATATATATATATATATATATATATATATATATATATATAAGGGCGTCGATAATTTTTTCTTTTGGGGGAGGGAGTAAAAAATTAACAAGATAAATTTTCGAAACACTTTTATTGTTTGTATACCTTTGCCCCTTGGCATATTGAGGAAAAGAATTATAAGGTAACAAAACTTGGGTAACGTATTTAATGAAAATAAATATAATTCTTGTATTCTTTCTGAAGTAACCTTTTTTAAAAAAGCTTTGAACTAGAAAATAATATATATTTTACACCTAGGAACAAAAATACAAGAATAACTTAGTAATACAATTTTTTTCAGTTATACCGCTTTTCCTCTAAACGTCCAGTGTAGGCAAACAACTTTTTTGTCAAAAGTCTATCTGGGGGGATGTAATTACCCCCATCCCTCCCCCCTTATCGACGCCCTTGTATATATAACATATTCAATCCAGACTAGAACGTAAGGATGGTGGCATATCAAATAATTCATGAAATATGTTTCAGTGCATCCACCATTTCAAAAACATTTCATGGACATTGATCTGAAAATGATTTTGGATCGGTATAGAAGACTGCAGAGTGTAGAGAAAAAAACAGTATTTCATGAATATATATACATATATATATATATATATATATATATATATATATATATATATATATATATATATATATATATATGTTTCATTTCTTGAAATAGTGATACTGGGGGGCGCCACTCTAGCAGCGGAATTAAGGAAATTGATTCGCAAATTAAGTATTTCAAGACGTCATGACGATGAAGTTATTCGACACTTGTATTGTTTCGTCTGCGTTTTGAATTTGGCAAGTCTGGCGGACCAAGTCGTTGGATTTTTTTTACACGTTACGTACGTCAAATGTTCAGATTGTTTAAAGTTTAAAGAGTTGGGACATAATTTGGTCATCTCAACAAAATTTCAAAGTATAGAATGTATATTGTTCCACTGTGAAACAAGACACTGGTTTTCTCAGATAAAAGAATTTGCACGTTGCGTAAAAATTATACTCTCTTATCAAATCTCATAGAACTTTATCTCATGTAATTATCTTTTTATAAAGTATCATCATGCGTAAGAAATAATTTGTGCTTACTCAACGTTCCACGTGTCATAATGTATATTAATTTTGATTTTGAATCATCTGTAGAAAAATAGAATATATCGTAATGAATAAAAGTAGGTAATACCTATATCAAAATATTCAAAAATTGAATTTTCTATGTTAACCATCATAGGAATATATTGTAACAATTATGAATACATTAAGCGGAACGTTTTCGGATATATAACTGATCACTAAGTCGACAAATAATTTGTTAATTTAAACTAATTCAACTGATCATTATATGACGCGTTTTGGTACACTGTGCCATCATCATCAGATGATTAGGAGTAGGTACCTAATTGTAAGAGAAACATACAATAATTCATAGTTCCGAAACGCGTCATACAATTATTTAGATGAATTTGTGACAACTTATATTTCATTTGTATTTATCAAGATGTTTATTGATATTCCTCAATTTGAATAAACAAAAAATTTATTAAAACAATGGTTAAAAATAACAATTTACACATTTATTATAAAAAATAACGCATGACGCACGTTTCGGTGGAACTTCACCTTCTTCAGATGCTAATGGCAAACTAGTTGCCATTTAAAACATTCATCCACTTTTTAAAGAAGATAGTTACTTAAAAATTTGATTTATTAATAGCGATAGATAGTAAGAGAATGACAATCGCGCGCAGTATATTCGAAGTACTATAGCTTTCGTTCTTTGCAATACAAGTTCTTGCAATTTTGCCAAAAACTTCTTAAAACTATATTAATTAAAACCTTATAAATTGTAATCATTTTGAAAATTTCCTCGACTCTTTTATTCGACGAAGATAAAAACCCGATTATTCGTTAAATAATTATATATAGTTACGTAACATCAAAACAGGTCAACTTTGGTTATCAATCTAAACATTTTTTGAAAGTGCTTAATATCGCGATCAAACCGTAAAAGTTTCATTTCAATATATAAAAGTGGAAAAAATTGACAGCGATTTGAATCGTAATCCGCGCGCGTTCCCCCACTCCAATCGAAAAATTTTATTGAAAAAAGTTGTGCATAGTTTTGCAACGAACATTTTGGTACCAAAATTTGTCGGTTACCAAAAAGTTATGGGTTCTTCATTAACGAGAGCTTTTTTTTGGGTTATGCCGCTCGCCTATTTTTAGGGTTTAAATGACGGGACCTGATAATTTGTCTAACTTTTAGATATTTCTTGCCTACCTTTATCAATTTATATATATATATATATATATATTTATATATATATATATATTTATATATATAAATATATATATATATATATAATATATATATATAAATATATATATAAATATAAAATATAAATATATATCTATTTATTTATATTGATAAATATTTATATATATAAATATATATATATATATATATATATATATATATATATATATATATATATATATAAATATATATATATATATATATATATATATATATATATATATATATATATATATATATATATATATATATATATATATATATATATATATATATATATATATATATATATATATATATACGTCAGAAAATTTAGAGGGGTTATTCTTTAAGACATTTAAAAAAAAAAATTTCTATGAATGTAGGACCGCAAATGCTTCTTCACCGTAATACAGGATGTTGAAGTTTGGAAAAAAATGTAATTTTTTCGATATCTTCTAAACCAAGAAAACTATAAAATTAACTTTAGAACATTGTTATAGGTCCTTAAACTCTATAAACTACTGTTGGAAGTTTTTCCAAAACTGTTAAGGAACGGAGAATAGGGGGGTACCGTGGGTTTCATTCAACCATATTTTTGAGGGATGTCATTATTGGTGAATGAAAATGGGATAAGCAAAAACTTGGAATTTTTTGAATTAATTTTGTCCATTTCAAGATAATTAAGCATAATTCTTTTAAAACATTTTCCTGGAAAAACTATTTAAGAATTAAAAATGTGGTTGCCATGACTACTCGCAATCGCAATGCCGAATATTGGAGCAAGAGACAAAATTCATTCAATAGACTTCAAATTCGTTGTTTATCTCTTTTCTATTTATTAATAATGCCCTGCCACAAAAATATGGGTTAATGAAACTCTCCCTCCCCAAATAGTTTTGGAAAAAATTACAAAACTAGTGTATGGAGCTTGGGAAGCTATAACAATGTTTTGAAGTTCATTTTGATAGCTTTCGTGGTTTCGAAGATATTTAAAACAATTATATTTTTGTTTCAAACTTCAACATCTTTTATTTCGGTGAGGAAGCATTTGCGAACCTACAGTCATAGACACTTTTTTCTTGAAATGTTTTCAGGAAAAACCTCTTCTGACGTTATTCTGGAACACCCTGTATATATATATATATATATATATATATATATATATATATATATATATATATATATATATATATATATATATATAAATATATATATATATATATATATATATATATATCTCGAAAAAAATGGTGGTCCAGCAGGTATAAAACGGATTTCAAAAACCACTCCTGCATTTCATTATTTATTTTCGATACACTGTAATAATCTATTATTTTCGGGATATACGATTAGAAATATACATAGATTCTAAATGTGTATGAAATACATAAAATTCCTCACGAAAAGAGAATCTCAGTATATTACATACGTCCGTCTATTTTTATTGGTTGGAATGGAGCGGAATGATGCCATTAGGTCAAACTTCAGTCACCAAGTCGGTTTTTGAATCATGAACTTCAGCCTGCCAAGTAATGATCTAATTTTAAAAGTTTTACCCTTTAAATGGCAACTTTGCGGTTGCAGCTGTTTTACAATTCATTTTTCGAAGAGAAAATAAACATGAGCATGTACTGGAAAAATCGTGACATAATTAATATGAGAATAGCGATTATATTCAGACAATGATTAATATAGAAACAAATTCATTGTAAATTTGCGGTTTCACTATGATCGTACAAACTGAAACCAGAAAATTATTTTTAAATTCATTGTAAATTCTGCAATTCGAAGAATACTGTAGATAAAGTTATGATCGAGGTCAGAAGATATAAATATTTCCCCTAGAAGTCATGAAACATTAAAATGCTTTGTTTTTTAGTGATAGTATTTCTCAAAATATGTGTCATCCTCTCTACATTTATATCGCTTGACAGCGGGAAAATCTTTTTAAAAAACAGGGGTGTCGTATTAGTTGTTGATGGGTATATATAAAAATCCGTTCCGGGAAAGTTAAAGCCAGATTTATCATGCGTCAGGCGTCAGAAGAAGCTTTATTTATTGAATCATATATTGAATTTTACTTTCGAAAAAAGCGGAAATAGCTGAAAAAGTTCTAGAAATAGAATATAATAAAACGAATCAATAGTAAAACCTTCCTCGAATATCCCAACAGTTTTTTTGTAGTATTTTCCCGAAAATAATAGACTATTATCGCGCTGTACTACGCAAGTCAACAGTGAGGGGTGGGAGTGATACACCATTCTGATCACATTTTGAGCACTTTTGATTTAACTCCAGAAATACAATCTAGAATGTTGAAAGAAAAAATGAACTGGCACCAGGACAATATTTACCTTCAAACCTGTTCATAAGTACAATGATGTATTTATGTCATTTTCGAATGTTGAACAGTAGAACAATTGAAATTTCGGCTATTTTTTCTCTCAATGCCTTATATTAATATCCAAATGCTTTTCCACAAAAATTTGGCGCTTGAAAATTTATCACAATAATTCTAGTGAAATCTTTTTTTCTTAAAATGAAGATTTATTGAGTAATACCACTCAGAATTCAACCTCCCTCATGGCTTTACTACTACTGAGTTGTATCAGTATTTTCCTTCAGGTGTATAATATTATTAATTAAATAAGTTGTATAAGTCAAATTTTGATAGCAAGTAAAATTGTTATTAAAATTCAACTTATACCACTTATTTAGTGAATGTCGAGGTGAATATATCATACACCTAGGAACAAAAATACAAGAATAACTTAGTAATACAATTTTTTTCAGTTATACCGCTTTTCCTCTAAACGTCCAGTGTAGGCAAACAACTTTTTTTGTCAAAAGTCTATCTGGGGGGATGTAATTACCCCCATTCGCCCCCCTCCCTTATCGACGCCCTTGTATATATAACATATTCAATCCAGACTAGAACGTAAGGATGGTGGCATATCAAATAATTCATGAAATATGTTTCAGTGCATCCACCATTTCAAAAACATTTCATGGACATTGATCTGAAAATGATTTTGGATCGGTATAGAAGACTGCAGAGTGTAGAGAAAAAACAGTATTTCATGAATACATATATATATATATATATATATATATATATATATATATATATATATATATATATATATATATATATATGTTTCATTTCTTGAAATAGTGATAATAGGGGGCGCCACTATAGCAGCGGAATTAAGGAAATTGATTCGCAAATTAAGTATTTCAAGACGTCATGACGATGAAGTTATTCGACACTTGTATTGTTTCGTCTGCGTTTTGAATTTGGCAAGTCTGGCGGACCAAGTCGTTGGATTTTTTTTACACGTTACGTACGTCAAATGTTCAGATTGTTTAAAGTTTAAAGAGTTGGGACATAATTTGGTCATCTCAACAAAATTTCAAAGTATAGAATGTATATTGTTCCACTGTGAAACAAGACACTGGTTTTCTCAGATAAAAGAATTTGCACGTTGCGTAAAAATTATACTCTCTTATCAAATCTCATAGAACTTTATCTCATGTAATTATCTTTTTATAAAGTATCTTCATGCGTAAGAAATAATTTGTGCTTACTCAACGTTCCACGTGTCATAATGTATATTAATTTTGATTTTGAATCATCTGTAGAAAGATAGAATATATCGTAATGAATAAAAGTAGGTAATACCTATATCAAAATATTCAAAAATTGAATTTTCTATGCTAACCATCATAGGAATATATTGTAATAATTATGAATACATTAAGCGGAACGTTTTCGGATATATAACTGATCACTAAGTCGACAAATAATTTGTTAATTTAAACTAATTCAACTGATCATTATATGACGCGTTTTGGTACACTGTGCCATCATCATCAGATGATTAGGAGTAGGTACCTAATTGTAAGAGAAACATACAATAATTCATAGTTCCGAAACGCGTCATACAATTATTTAGATGAATTTGTGACAACTTATATTTCATTTGTATTTATCAAGATGTTTATTGATATTCCTCAATTTGAATAAACAAAAAATTTATTAAAACAATGGTTAAAAATAACAATTTACACATTTATTATAAAAAATAACGCATGACGCACGTTTCGGTGGAACTTCACCTTCTTCAGATGCTAATGGCAAACTAGTTGCCATTTAAAACATTCATCCACTTTTTAAAGAAGATAGTTACTTAAAAATTTGATTTATTAATAGCGATAGATAGTAAGAGAATGACAATCGCGCGCAGTATATTCGAAGTACTATAGCTTTCGTTCTTTGCAATACAAGTTCTTGCAATTTTGCCAAAAACTTCTTAAAACTATATTAATTAAAACCTTATAAATTGTAATCATTTTGAAAATTTCCTCGACTCTTTTATTCGACGAAGATAAAAACCCGATTATTCGTTAAATAATATATATAGTTACGTAACATCAAAACAGGTCAACTTTGGTTATCAATCTAAACATTTTTTGAAAGTGCTTAATATCGCGATCAAACCGTAAAAGTTTCATTTCAATATATAAAAGTGGAAAAAAATTGACAGCGATTTGAATCGTAATCCGCGCGCGTTCCCCCACTCCAAATCGAAAAATTTTATTGAAAAAAGTTGTGCATAGTTTTGCAACGAACATTTTGGTACCAAAATTTGTCGGTTACCAAAAAGTTATGGGTTCTTCATTAACGAGAGCTTTTTTTTGGGTTATGCGCTCGCCTATTTTTAGGGTTTAAATGACGGGACCTGATAATTTGTCTCACTTTTAGATATTTCTTGCCTACCTATATATATATATATATATATATATATATTATATATATATATATATATATAAATATATATATATATATATATATATATATATATATAAATATAATAATATATATATATATATATATATATATATATATATATATATATATATATATTTATATATATATATATATTTATATATATATATATATATATATATATATATATATATATATATATATATATATATATATATATATAAATATATATATATATATATATATATATATATATATATATATATATATATATATAAATATATATAAATATATATATATATATATATATATATATATATATATATATATATATATATATATATATATATATATATATATATATATATATATACGTATGAATGTAGGACCGCAAATGCTTCTTCACCGTAATACATGATGTTGAAGTTTGAAAAAAAATGTCATTTTTTCGATATCTTCTAAACCAAGAAAGCTATCAAAATTAACTTTAGAACATTGTTATAGGTCCTTAAACTCTATAAACTACTGTTGGAAGTTTTTCCAAAACTGTTAAGGAACGGAGAATAGGGGGGTACCGTGGGTTTCATTCAACCATATTTTTGAGGGATGTCATTATTGGTAAATGAAAATGGGATAAGCAAAAACTTGGAATTTTTTGAATTTTGTCCATTTCAAGATAATTAAGCATAATTCTTTTAAAACATTTTCCTGGAAAACTATTTAAGAATTAAAAATGTGGTTTCCATGACTACTCGCAATCGCAATGCCGAACTTGCCGATATTGGAGCAAGAGACAAAATTCATTCAATAGACTTCAAATTCGTTGTTTATCTCTTTTCTATTTATTAATAATGCCCTGCCTCAAAAATATGGGTTAATGAAACTCTCCCTCCCCAAATAGTTTTGGAAAAAATTACAAAACTAGTGTATGGAGCTTGGGAAGCTATAACAATGTTTTGAAGTTCATTTTGATAGCTTTCGTGGTTTCGAAGATATTTAAAACAATTATATTTTTGTTTCAAACTTCAACATATTTTATTTCGGTGAGGAAGCATTTGCGAACCTACATTCATAGACACTTTTTTCTTGAAAAGTTTTCAGGAAAAACCTCTTGAAAATTTCTAACGTTATTCTGGAATACCCTGTATATATATATATATATATATATATATATATATATATATATATATATATATATATATATATATATATATATGTATATATATATATATATATATATCTCGAAAAAAATGGTGGTCCAGCAGGTATAAAACGGATTTCAAAAACCACTCCTGCATTTCATTATTTATTTTCGATACACTGTAATAATCTATTATTTTCGGGATATACGATTAGAAATATACATAGATTCTAAATGTGTATGAAATACATAAAATTCCTCACGAAAAGAGAATCTCAGTATATTACATACGTCCGTCTATTTTTATTGGTTGGAATGGAGCGGAATGAAGCCATTAGGTCAAACTTCAGTCACCAAGTCGGTTTTTGAATCATGAACTTCAGCCTGCCAAGTAATGATCTAATTTTAAAAGTTTTACCCTTTAAATGGCAACTTTGCGGTTGCAGCTGTTTTACAATTCATTTTTCGAAGAGAAAATAAACATGAGCATGTACTGGAAAAATCGTGACATAATTAATATGAGAATAGCGATTATATTCAGACAATGATTAATATAGAAACAAATTCATTGTAAATTTGCGGTTTCACTATGATCGTACAAACTGAAACCAGAAAATTATTTTTAAATTCATTGTAAATTCTGCAATTCGAAGAATACTGTAGATAAAGTTATGATCGAGGTCAGAAGATATAAATATTTCCCCTAGAAGTCATGAAACATTAAAATGCATTGTTTTTTAGTGATAGTATTTCTCAAAATATGTGTCATCCTCTATACATTTATATCGCTTGACAGCGGGAAAATCTTTTTAAAAAACAGGAGTGTCGTATTAGTTGTTGATGGGTATATATAAAAATCCGTTCCGGGAAAGTTAAAGCCAGATTTATCCGGCGTCAGGCGTCAGAAGAAGCTTTATTTATTGAATCATATATTGAATTTTACTTTCGAAAAAAGCGGAAATAGCTGAAAAAGTTCTAGAAATAGAATATAATAAAACGAATCAATAGTAAAACCTTCCTCGAATATCCCAACAGTTTTTTTGTAGTATTTTCCCGAAAATAATAGACTATTATCGCACTGTACTACGCAAGTCAACAGTGAGGTGTGGGAGTGATACACCATTCTGATCACATTTTGAGCACTTTTGATTTAACTCCAGAAATACAATCTAGAATGTTGAAAGAAAAAATGAACTGGCACCAGGACAATATTTACCTTCAAACCTGTTCATAAGTACAATGATGTACTTATGTCATTTTCGAATGTTGAACAGTAGAACAATTGAAATTTCGGCTATTTTTTCTCTCAATGCCTTATATTAATATCCAAATGCTTTTCCACAAAAATTTGGCGCTTGAAAATTTATCTCAATA
>JARQZK010000866.1:25000-175000 GCA_030704885.1 Cynegetis impunctata
AAAATGTTTTCCATAAAAATAGTAGATGTCTTTAAAGTCAATATTTTCAATTTATCTCGAACTATACAGTGTGTTGTATAACTCCGTTACAAACTAAACATATGATTTTTCAAATGAGTATATTATACCGAATTCGGATTGCTTTTGATATAAGGTGTTGCTATTTTATACAGAGTCCTTCAAAAGGTATGAAGCCGTTTATAAAAATCAACGCTCTAGCTTATTGTACGTTGAAGAAAAAATATTTATTTTGCCTAACAAATATTATGTCAACGCTTACTGAGAAAATGTTATGGTTTACAGTATTGCATTGATGTTCACGGTGAAACATTTAGTTTAATATTACGGTTAGGATCATAATTTTGGTGACTTGTTTTGTTTAGAATAAATTGTTTATTAAAATTTTTATTATTTAGGATCTTTTGTTACATTCAACGTCTATTGCTTTCACATATTAGGTTAATAATTATGGTTTACAATGATGATAAAATAACTCTGTTTTTATAAACTTTGGGTATAGGGAATGCGTGACTAAAATTAAAGTTACATAATAGAAGATTCTATTTGTGTTACCTAATACATTCCATTTGAAAGAAGAGAGAAAATGAAAGGGTCGAGTTTTCGTTCACCCTGTATACAAAATGGAAAGCATTAAAATTTAATAGAATACGGAGACATTGCATCATATTACGAAACTCTGTTAGGCAAAATGAAATTTTGTTCTTCAAAGTACAATAAGCTACAGAGCGTTGATTTACCTACGATTTTCACATAAATGTCTCCATACCTTTTGAAGGACTCTATATAACTTAGCAAAACCTTATATCAAAAGCTTCAACAAAAATGTGAGCAATCCGAATTCGGTATAATATACAGAGGTTCTCATTTAAAAAATCATATGTTTAGTTTGTAACGGAGTTATGCAACACTCTGTATAGATCGAGATAATTTAAAAGTATGGAACTTGAAGACATCTACTATTTTTGTTGATAACATTTTTTGATATCTCTTAAAATAACCTATTTTATTTTATTTATAGTATGATTATATATATATATATATATATATATATATATATATATATATATAAATAAATTATATATATATATATATATATATATATATATATATATATATATATATATATATATATATATATATATATATATATATATATATATATATATATATGGCATGAAAAAATTTCGAAAATCGTTGTCTAGAAGGTCTAAAACGGAAAAAGAAACTACTTTCGCGCCTGACTGTTGACTTTCGATACGCTACAATAGTCTATTTTTATCGAGGAAAATACTTCTGAAATGAGACCAGGCCAGCATCTGCCATTTCAGCACAATCGAAATAATCAGGGTGGAAAATAGGATACTGAAGTATCGAATTTATTCTTGTTGGTGAAGCGTCGAATCTGCTTCGGTCTCTTCCATACGATCCGTATATTATACACTAGTGGTTATTTATGTTAATTTTTTATTGATTCAGGTGTGTTGAATGCCTAATTTAGGATTATAGTAAGCAGAAGAATAATTACATAAATCATTTTGAAAGTAATAGTTTTGTTATGGAGGAATTCGAAGATTAATTGGAGAAGAATAATGTGTCCGTTGTTTTTACATGGACAATCTTCAGTGGAATTTATATTTAAGTTGATAGGTCAGAATTTTTTTTTAATTGTCATTCAATTAGAAATATAGTCCTTGATTTCCGAAAAGTTATCGTGAACTTTATAAATGTTTGTTTATAACTTGCAGATTCTTGTACATTTATACACACCATCACACACACACACACACACACACACACACACACACACACACACACACACACACACACACACACACACACACACACACACACACACACACACACACACACACACACACACACACACACACACATATATATATATATATATATATAACCCAAAAAACTTCTCTGTTGACATAGATCAACGTTTCTACTGTGCTGATAACCTGAAATATTAATTGTCAAGTTGCTGCTTTGTCAGAACGTAAACCGCAGTTATACAGCAAGCTACAGATTCAAGTATTAAGCTACTTACTGAACGTGATTGTACTCAAACAATAAAAATGGTTTCATTTTGTGAATATAGTAATAAGCACTATGCATCACAAATAAATTTAAATCTTCATATTAATGAAATCATGCAGTTTATAACGTTGCAACTTACGACGAAAGTATATATTTTAACAAATGTTCGGATGTACTTAGCGTCTCCTCTACATTCAATTTAGAATAACGATCTCCTTTAAAATTAATATGAACAGAATATGGAAATTCTCATTCTGGAAATTACACTGAATACATAGTGAAAATGCTAAGTTCAGCATTGATTAATATATTAATTAGATATCTCTTTGTTCACTACATATACCTACACAGTGCCGGATTAAGCCAGCGCGGGGCCTGTAGCAAATTAGGCCAAGAGGCCCTTGGTTGGCTTTAGGTTCTCAAGTTTTTAGTATTAATCTCAGATTAGAGAATAACACCGAAAATGTGTGTGAGCGCCTATGTAGGAACACGTATATCTGTGTGTGTATAATGATACCAGTTTTTGAAATAAACTCCCTATATTTTTTTATTACTTTTAAAAATCAAACTAGTTAGCTTTTTTTTAAAATTTGGGTAATAAAATAGTTCAATCATATATTATTTTAAATATTCATTAGGTACAATCAAAGTTACATACGAACAATCAAATTCAAATTTATATTCATGTGAGTAAATGACATCGATGATACTTGTAAAAGAGCTATTTGAGCCAATGTGCCTACGGTCAGTTAGCTGATTGGGGTTGAGTTTGAGAAACACGACTCTAAAGAATTATTTAATAAACGTTTATGAAATTCCAGTTCCAGAGACTCTTGTTTGTTGCTCGCAATAATAGTAGCCACATCTGTTTTCAGCAGTTCCGCGAACTGCACTAAGTAATTCGTTGCCTAGGCTGTTCTCCAAATCATCTTTGTAAGGACTCCTCATTATTGAGGATTTTTCCAAAATGTCTTTTCTTTTAAGGGATTTTAGCTGTCGAAGTATTCCAGAAACACTAGTAATTTTATGAAATGCTTTCATAAATTTAGTTAAAGCAGACAGTACGTTATCAATAATGACAATAAACACAAAGTTCAAGACTTTGTCCAGGTGTTTGATTTTCGACAAAAGTCGTCGAGTGTAGTAAGAGCCGCTGAAATGGTCTTACTTTGTATTTCGTTTTGATTCGTCCTGATATTCTGTTGCTAGCCATTCTTCACAGCCGGTCAGATCTTTGGCTCTTGCAACTAAAATATCTGAAACTGGTGGATCGCATTGCTAGTCCGTAATCTTTTATTACGACCTCTTCTTTTTGGTCCAGATTATTGAAAATATCTTCCAAAACTTGCTTAGTAGTGATGAAACGGCATAAAAGTGCTTCGTAGCATCAGCTCGGGCTGACCACCCTAGTGTTCCGAGAACTTTCCTTAAAATCCGGAATTTTTGAAATAGAATCATTAAATGCGTTCGTAAGATCGAATAGGTAGAAGCGTGAAAAATTGTATAGATTTTGATACCAACGTTACTCGTGTTAGGTATAATACAACCTATGCCTACGATTTAACGTGACGAAATCGTGTTTTAGATTTTCAGGTAGGAGTGAAGCATAGCCTAAGCGCTTCGCGTTTAAGGCATGCAAAATATTTCACGCTTATCTGTACTTATTTTGTTTTACGGTCAGACAGGCGTTGGAGCGCGGGGCCCCTCAATTCCCGGGGCCCGTAGCATTTGCTACTCTTGCTACGTGGCTAATCCTGCACTGTACCTACATATTTCGCAGAATGTTGATATTTGTGAACAGAGCGTAAGGAATTTTCTAGGTAGCTTTTTGGATCATGTTTCAAATTTCGCACTTAAATAGAAACTAGATCCACAGAATACAATGGTCTTCTTTTCTGAGAAAACTTATACATTCGATAACGTTGGTTTATATTCGCAGGTTTAGCAACTACAGATATTTTATGCATTTAGCCATTATGCAATCATATTTGGTAGAGTATTTTTGGTATATTTATGGTTAGTTTGTAAATAAAGTTTCGATGATTTCATAATTCAACTAATGATCTGAAAGGCAAAATGTATGAAAAAAAAGGATTTTTGACGAGGTTGCAGAACAGGAAGTTGCTGAATTCCAGATGAATCCCCGAGGTTCATGTTGGTTCGCCAGATTGTGAAATCAAACGTAAAAGTTTATTGATAACTTAACGACTCAATTTGAATTAATCTCTGAAGGAATTAGCAAAATATTCAAGAGTAAAAAGTATAAAGTGTTTTAATTTACGATATTGAAGATTTAATATTATTATCATAATGAAACACTATTGATTACAATTTTTACATGTATTTGTTAATAATGCACGTTTCGAAATACTTAATACTTTTTCGTCAGATGCTGACAGAAAAATGCTGCAATTTTTACGAATACAGATGTTTAAATCCAAGGTAAATTATCTATAAGATTATGTAAAACATTCAGGGAAGTCAAACTGAACTACACCAGGAACTGCAGAAGTTGAACAAATTTAATGAGGGACTAATTGTGAGTTTGTGAGGTCTACCTGACCATTGAGGTGAAGATCTGATAATTTGAATTCACCGGTTCGTAAAGATACTAGAATATTCAATTTATTACACTTACCCTCCGTATTTAATATTTCAAACTCTAAGAAAAATGAATTGCATAATGAGTTCGTTATGAGTGCCGGATTAGCCACGTAGCAAAAGTAGCAAATGCTACGGGCCCCGCGAATTAGGGGGCCCCGCGCTCCAACGCTTGTCTGACAGTAAAAAAAAATGAGTTTAGATAAGCGTAAAATATCTTTCATGCCTTAAACGCGAAGCGCTTAGGCTATGCTTCATGAACACCAAAAAATCTAAAACTCGATTTTGTCACGTTAAATCGTAGGTATCGGTTGTATAATACCTATCACGAGAAACGTTGGTGTCAAAATCTACAACAATAATTTTAAGTTGTACCACATTTCTGAAACTTTAGCGCTGGCCGCACAGGTTATGTGTTTGTACTACTTGCACTGCACTACGCGCAAGTTTGTAGCATTGCAAAACTAACAGGGGAATTCCATGATATTGTCATCTATCGAGCTAGTCGTAAAACCCGAACAAATGAAACAGGATTCTATTGACTATCAAACTATTTAGTACAGTCAATGACCATTTTTCCGTGTATTTATCCCATACAGTACCGATTTTCATAAAAAATTGGATTTAGGTTCTACTTACCATCTTTTCCAAAGTCTACCCTGTGCCGGGGGTTGCTTTTTCCCTGGGCGTGGATGCCACCTCTTCTTGGGGGTGAAATTTTCATTGAAAATAGCTACGGAAATCGGTACATTGACTAATTCTAAGCAACTTTTGTTTTATGAAGTTTTTTCTGAAAGTCAATTCTTTTCCACTTATTCGCGAGTGAAATTGTCGGATTTCAGGCAGAAAAACACGTTTGCAGATCCTTTCTCGCGAATAACTGGAAAACATTCATTTAATTGAAAACAATATAAATCAAATTTATAGTTTATAAAAAAACAAAGAAAATCGTGTATTTATGATATATGCAGGCCCAATAAAAACAGAATTATTGCTTTTGAAAGTTGATTGGTATTTTCAATCGCCAAAATGGAAAGTTTCTACGTACAATAACCAAAAACCAATGCATTTTTCGGGGAAAACTCATGAAACATTTTTTGAAGTCCTTTAAAAAACCATTATTTTTATTTCTTATGAAAGTTCCTAGCATCAAAACTAAGCGAGTTATGAAGAGAAAAATGTCGATTCCTATTTATTCGTTGGAAAACAATTGTTGCCACTTTACAATTCTCTTCATTCATGTTTTTATAATACGTTCTGAGTGTTTGACCTGTTTATAGTACTTCTTCTTGACAAAAATTGAGTTTGAAGAGAGAAAAATTTTTTCATAATTTAGCGAAAAATCACTTTTTCTTCGAAATAACTCAAAAACTTTTAATGATACGCATAATTTTGTAGAGTACGAAATTGTAGGTTTTTCTTATTCAAAAATTTTGGCTTTTCATTTTTTTTTCGTAGGATAAAAATTGAGTAAGATATGGCCATTCAAAGCTTGCGTGTGTTCGCGCAAAGTACCTTTTTTGAGGCCTTTGAGCATGAACTTTTTAAAAAATGAAAACTGAAAAAAGTTTCATTTAGATGAGCTCATAGCTCTTAAAAAAACCTACAAAATGCTTTTTTGAAAGACTTGATTGCTTGAAAACTAAGCGAGTTATGGGAAAAACCAAAAGCACATTTTTGTAGAAATTAGAATATGTATATTACTATATTGATGAATACCCATAGTGGTAAATACCAATCAACTTTCAACAAGCAATAATTCCGTTTGTATTGGGTCAGAATACATCATAAATACACGATTTTCTTTTTTTTATAAGCTATAATTTTTCTCTCTACAGATTTTTCGATTAAATGCATATTTTGCCAGTTATTCGCGAAAAAGAATCTGAAAACGTGTTTTTTTTTTGCCTGAAAAACGACAATTTCACTCGCGAATAAGTCGAAAAGTATTGACTTTCAGGAACAGCTTCATAAAACAAAAAATGCTTAGAATTAGTCAATTCATTGATTTCCGTACTTTCCTACATTTTGAATGAAAAATTTTTCAATCCCAAGAAGGGGCGGCATCCACCCCCAGAGAAAAAGCAACCCCCGGCACAGGGTAGACTTTGAAATATATGGTAATTAGAACCTAAATCCAAATTTTCATATAAATCGGTGCTGTATGGGATAAATACACAATTTACACTTTTTTTTACCGTCATTGACTGGACTAATTAGAATTTGATGTGCATTTATATGTACGTAAAAAACTGTAAAAAGCTCTTCAGATGTTAGTCTAGTATTGTATTTTAGTTGCATCAGTTCACATTCCACCATATTATTGTAACACCAAAGCTTGTGACCCCTGGCGAATGAAAAAGAGTGGCACAAGTTTCTTGTCAGTTCTCATGGCTCTACTCCAATCAGCTAACTGACTGTAGGCAAATTGGCTCAAATAGCTCTTTCATAAGTGTCATGGATGTCATTTACTTACATGAATATAAATTTGAATTTGATTGTGCGTATGTAGCTTCGATTGTATCTAATCACTGTTTAAAATAATATACGAACTATTTTATTACCTAAGTTAAAAAAAGCCAATCAGTTTGATTTGTAAAAAAGTATTAAAAAAATATAGGAAGTTTATTTCAAAAACTGGTATCGTTACATGCACACAGATATACGTGTTTCTACATATCCGCTCCGGGTTGTCATGTACACATATTTTCGGTTTTATTCTCTAATTTGAGTTTAATACCATAAACCTGAGAACCTAAAGCAAACCAAGGCCTCTTAGCCGAATTTGCTACAGGCCCCGCGCTGGCTTGATCCGGCACTGTTCGTTATTAAATCAACGTTTATGTTCTCTGATTTGCAAATTTCTGTAGTTTCTACCAATATAACAAGTTATACTTCGAACCGCGAGTCATGGCATGGTATGGTATTAATTAAGTGAAAATTGTTATCAATATTTTCATCATGAATATTAATTTTCACCAAATATCGGCCTCGTCAATACATATTATTGTTATTTCTATATTCAAAATATGAGCGATTAATTTTAATTTCTTGAAAAATGAATTGCTAGGTATATTACAAATATCCCAATGAATATTTCTCATCGATGGTTACATAACACGAGATGAGGACCTAAACAGTGATCTTCTAAATCATTTCATAGTTGACTCAATCTCTCATGTCACATCTGATGATAATCTAAATTCAAGGTTATGTCGCAAATTGAAATAAATTTGAATAGAAAACGGTGTTCGTCGGGATTTAATGGCATCTGATTGAATTAAAAATCGACTGCGAAGTTCATTATCGCCTAATGGAGCTCACAGGCAACAAATTTGGCAACAAATTTCGATCAAATTCTAAACCAATACATTGATTATTTATTCATGAGATGGAGCAAATCCATTATCCCTTGGAGTGAACAGGATTGGAACTTGATAATGGCATAACGTTGTCTATCTGAGAATGTCGTCGTCTACAAAACAAATATGGGATATATTGGTGAGTTTGTGCATACATTTGAATTTTCTGCCAACAGCTTTATAAATTATGTATGGCAGACCTCGCAAATAGCACTAACACAGTAGATACACAAGTAGGTATTGAATTTTTCACACTATGGAATAACAGAGTCTGAGTTAAAAAGTAGGGACTATATCAATTATAACAAAGGGGAAGATTTTTAACAGTAACTTGTCCTGAAATAGAAAAAATCAGATAACATAAAGAATTTGGGTGTTATAATAGACCAACACTTGAGATGGGAAAAGCATACTTCCCTATTGACTCGCAGACTCAGGCAACTTACCCGAAAAATGTATACTCTAAGAGATATCCTAAATAATGGCACACTTAGAGTGGTTTATTATTCTTTGGCAGAGTCTATACTGCGATATTGTATCGGAACATGGCGAGGTCTTTTCCGCAATAACTTAATACAGCTCCAGACAATGCAAAACAAACTGTTGAAAATAATATTCAAAAAACAAAAACTTCATTCAACTATACAGTTGTATAAAAAACTAGAGCTACTTGATGTTAGGGGCTTGTATGCCTGTCAGTGCCTGGAATGGATGTTCCATGGTACAAATCCTTTAAATCGGCCTGTGGAAGTTATACAAAAAAATACTAGGGCAGTACAAAACCTCTCTCTCAATACACCACTGTTCAGGAAAGGCCACACACAAAGATATATCTTCTAATTTGGACCTAAATTGTATAATCTCTTACCACCTGAAATAAGGAAAATAACAAAATTTAATAAATAGAAAAAACAAATTAAATACTTCGTTCGGGAAAATATGGAGCTAATCTACAGCACAATATATTAATTGATAATTTTTTAAAATATTCACCTGATCTCACAGGTACTTCACCTGTCATTGTCTGTACAATTAAAAGTGCTCCCTACGGATCGAGGACTTGCACAACACAAGCATATAGCATGCTTAGGTGCAGTCCTGTGATCCAAATGGAGTACTGAAATATGATTGATATATAATGTTATTATGATGTGATGTGTACACTTTATTTTTTCTGAATAAATTGAAAAAATTGAAGATGTTTAGTAAGTTACTCTCAACAAAATTTTTCGCGTCTATTGAAACTCTATGTATTTCTTATCAGTCCGTTTTTATAAACTTACAATAAACAACGCATGAGCAGCACAGCTTCGTCACTCAAGTCGTATTTTCTCCTAATTTCTGTTTTCTATATAAACAAATTTTTAATCGACTGTGTCAAGTTTAAGAGGCTTTAGAGGCGAGAAGAACCATCAAGATTAGAAAAAAAAATGAAATCTCTACATTAAAATGGAGGCGGTCAAGTAAAAAATACACTTCTCCAACATCAACTCAACCCACGTGCCACATCTGACTGAATTGGCGGAAGCTGTGTGAAATCTCTACATAAGAATACCTAGCCGTTAGAGATAAAAGACTATTCCAGATCAAGTGTTTATTATTAATTTCACAACTTTTGCCTCCGGTTTGAAAAATTTTTGATAATGTATCTTTCAGCAAATTCTTTCCACGATGTTTGGAGAGTTCAAAATGTATATATATATATATATATATATATATATATATATATATCTATATATATATATATATATATATATATATATATATATATATATATATATATATATATATATATATATATATATATATATATATATATATTTGATTGATTAAATATGTACAAGAATCAAATTGGCAATTAATGCCAGTTGAAATGAAATAGGTAGATTTTCACTCTCTTCTACAACTTTACCCCATTAATGCTAAAATTTTGAATATTCCCCCTTTTAATAACACACTCGATTTAATAGAGCATCTAAGTATATAATATCAGATTTACCTGAAAACATTTGTTCGTCTTTTATAATCTTTATAATCTGAAAAATGCTTGATTTATGTATAAATATATATACATATATATATATATATATATATATATTTATATATAAATCAAGCATTTTTCAGATTATAAATATATATATACATATATATATATATATATATATATATATATGTATATATATTTATACATAAATCAAGCATTTTTCAGATTATAAAGATTATAAAAGACGAACAAATGTTTTCAGGTAAATCTGATATTATATACTTAGATGCTCTATTAAATCGAGTGTGTTATTAAAAGGGGGAATATTCAAAATTTTAGCATTAATGGGGTAAAGTTGTACAAGAGAGTGAAATCTACCTATATATATATATATATATATATATATATATATATATATATATATATATATATATATATATATATTTGATGTATGATAACAATTTCTTACAATTATCGAGATTTATTTTCAAAGTAATCTACTGTCGTACTCTTTGGATCTAAAAATAAAATTGTATCACTAGGCCTTGTGATAAGTCTCTATAGTTATGTGAACAAACAGATATCTAGATTTTGTAATATTTGTTGATTCCATCTTTCCGTTCGTGCTATTATCATAATAGATATTCATGTGAAAATCAACAAATTACGTTATGATAACTTATGAAAATATTACTTCAAAATTAAGTTATCATCACGAAAACGAACAGTATATGGCTTGGTGCTTGATTAATTATAGTATAATGTAAATATTCTCTTGAATTGCAAAATAAGAAAATCGAAAAACATTGAGATCAATCAAGATGTCAAATAATATAGGTACTTATTTGTATATATATATATATAACATGATTGAGAAATGAAACTTTGAGTTGAACGATTTTTTTTTCTCATACATGTTAACATTAGATTTTCATCGAGTAACGGCCTCATCAATTCGAATATATATGTATATATATATATATATATATATATATATATATATATATATATATATATATATATATATATATATATATATATATATTATATATTATATATATATATATATATATATATATATATATAATATATATATATATATATATATATATATATACATATATATATATATATATATATATATATATATATATATATATATATATATATTATATCTAATATATAAAATTCTCGTGTCGCGGTGTTAGAAGTTAAACTCCTTCGAAATGACTCGACCGAATCTCATGAAATTTTGTGTGCATATCGGGTAGGTCTGAGAATCGGCTAACATTTATTTTTCATCCCCCTCAATATTAAGGGTGGTCCACCCCTCAATTAAATTTTTTTATTTTTCAGACGAAATTTTCTGTTCTAGTTTTTTTATGATACAACATTCAAAAATACAAACAATCCTCAATTTTCACCCTTCTACGATCAACCCCTATTTTTTATTTGTTGAACTCCTCCGAAATGGCCCGACCAATTCCTGAAATTTTGTGTGCATGTCGAGTAGATCTGAGAATCGGCCAACATATATTTTTCATCCCCCTAATTTAATTTTTCAGAAACAAATTTCTGTTCTATATTTTTATGATACAGCATTCAAAAATACACACAACCCTTAATTTGCACACCTCTACGATAAACCCCTATTTTTCATTTGTTAAACTCCTCCGAAATGGCTCGACCGATTCTCATGAAATTTTGTCTGCATATCGGGTAGGTCTGAGAATCGGCCAATATCTATTTTTCATCGCCCTGAATATTAAGGGTAGTCCATCCCTAGAGTTTTTTTAGACAAAACTTAATGTTAATTTTTTTTATGATACAGCATTCTAAAATGCATACAACCCTAAATTTTCACCCTTCTACGATCAATCCCTATTTTTTATTTGTTGATTATAAACTTCAATTTTTTTGGCAAGATTTTTATTTTTATTTTGTCAAGAATAAAAAAATTCATATAACTCTCAATTTTTCACCTTCTACGATCAACCCCTATTTTTCCGTCGCGATTTTCATTCTTTTAAATTTTATCCACAGATCCGCAATAGGATAGCAATCGAAAATAACAATAATCTGTCTGAGAATAGGTCGTAATATATTTTTCATACCCATACGTGATTAGAGTAGTTCACCACAAACATTTTTATAAATTGTTTGGACAATATTTTCATTTTTATTTTTTTATGATGTTGCATTAAAAAATACAAACAACTCTAAATTTTCACCATTTTATCAACAACCCATATTTTTTAATAGCCTTTTTTATAATTTAAACAACGTTTGCCGGGTCAGATAGATTGATAGATAGATAGATAGTTAGATAGATAGTGATAGATGAATAGATAAAAAGATAGATAGATAAAAATAACTTATATGGCAGAACAACGTTTGCCGGGTCAGATAGATTGATAGATAGATATGTAGATAGATAGATAGATAGAACGATAGAAAGATAAAAAGATAGATAACTATCTAGATAGATAGAGATAGAAATATAGATAACTATCTAGATAGATAGTTAGATAGATAGATAAAAATAATTTATATGGCAGAACAACGTCTGCTGGGTCAGCTAGTATATATATATATATATATATATATATATATATATATATATATATATATATATAATATATATATATAGAAATATATATATATATATATATAAATATATAAAAAATATATATAAATATATATATATATATATATATATATATATATATATATATATATATATATATATATATATATATATATATATATATATAGAATACTTACTGTAAATAGAAGAGATTTTTCACATGATTATGAATTAGTTATGTGTCATTGTTGTATTTTTGACATAATAAAGCTAATGCTTCTTCGGAATTACATTTTGAAATATATATATTTTCAATAATAATTTTCGCTTTGCCCGAAAATGCTGAATAACTTAAAATGAATCTGTGAATTAAACGGGACTGAAAATGATCCGTATTTTGATCCTGTAGAGAAGAATACATTTTGGTGAAAAACTTATAGGTCTGTGAAAAAAATATAAGTTGAATTTATAGTAGCAATCTCATCATTTTTTGATCAACTGCAATTATCAGTTTATCATTATAATAAATTGAGTGGCAAATAATTTGCCGATTATGTATTATCTTATTGAGAGAAGCATGTTCTTATTTTGCTATTGAATATTAAGAAAATTTTTATTATGAATTTTTTTTTTGGTTTACAATACTTCATATTTTTGGGCTGTAGTATAATTTATTTGAATGAATTTGTATGATTACATTTTTTCAAATATTTCACAGAATATATTTGATTTTTTATTTAGTGGATTTTTCTATGAATTATAGTAGTATTATATGTCAGGTTAGATATACTAGCTGTTGTGAAATTTAGAACGTCTCTAAAAGCAAACTCACAGCCAAAGTGACATTCTTCAAAATCAGATTTCTGGTGAAGGTATTCATTGACCACCTGTATTAATGAAAGGCCAGTCCAAGAGTCGAGAGGTAAACTTTGGTGTTTCTTGCATTGTTTCATGTTCCTTTAGTTAAATATTATGATTTCGGACGGTAGCCATAATAAAAAGACGGTTACATGATTCCTATTTAGAAATTTTTAGTTGTAGAGACCAGTACCGGATTAAGCCAGCGCGGGGCCTGTAGCAAATTCGGCCAAGAGGCCCTTGGTTTGCTTTAGGTTCCCAAGTTTATGGTATTGAACTCAGATTAGAGAATGAAACCCGATAATGTGTGTTCGAGACAACCCGAAGCAGCTATGTAGGAACACGTATATCTATTGTGCGTGTAATGATACCAGTTTTTTGAAATAAACTTCCCTATAATTTTTTATTACTTTTACAAATCAAATTGGTTGTCTGTTTTTTAAGCTTTGGTAATAAAATATTTCGAACATATATTATTTTAAATACTCATTAGGTACAATCAAAGTTACATACGAACAACCAAATTCAAATTCATATTCATGTAAGTAAATGACATCCATGATACTTGTGAAAGAGCTATTTGAGCATTACGGTCAGTTAGATGATTGGGGTTGATCCATGAGAACTGACAAGAAACTTTGACAATTTTATTCATTCGCCAGGGGGTCACAAGTGTTTGGGTTACAATAATATGGTGGAATGTGAATTGATGCAACTAAAATACAATGCTAGACCAAAAATGTGAATCAAACATACAACCTTATTCTGCACTAGTTTTTAATATTGCCGTTTAGTATTCAAATATCGAGAACTAGTTCCCAAAACAGTAACGAAGCTTATTCGTAAACTGAAACAACTCGAAAGACTGGAAACTCAATAAAAATTTCTCAACAATTACTCACATCTAAAGTGCTTTTTACAGGTTTTTACGTTGTGCCAAATATAAAGGTACCTACATCAAATTCTAATAGTCAATAGAATATTTTACTTGTTCGTCTTTTACGACTAGCTCGATCGGTCACAATATCAGGGAATTTTCGTGTTAGTTTTGCAGTGTTACCAATTTGCATCTAGTGCAGTGCAAGTAGTACAAACACATAACTTTTGCGGCCAGCGCTCAATTTTGAGGCCCCCAATTCGCGGGGCCCGTAGCATTTGCTACTCTTGCTACGTGGCTAATCCGGCACTGGTAGAGACGTATTAACATGATTTTAACAAAGCTATATTCTCGATCACATACCTAAATATCAACATGAAAACATGAAATGCTTTGTTTCTATTAAATAAGTTGCTTGATTTTTTTATAATACTCTTTCTTTTTTTCTGTTATCTATATGTTATATTATATATATATATATATATATATATATATATATATATATATATATAAATATATAATATATATATATATATATATATATATATATACATATAGATAATATATAATATATATATATATATATATATATATATATATATATATATATATATATATATATATATATATATATATATATATATATATATATATATATATATATATATATATAATATATAGTTTGTGTCGATAGAAATAATTTACAGGAAGCGTCTCTTGTATATAAACTCTATCTGAGGACTGAGTCAAAATTTGTATTTATCTGGGTGTAAAGTCAAAATTCTACCCATTACTGAACTTATAATTCCTGAAAGACTACCATTAAAGTTGATGTTTATTTATTTTTATTTCAATAAGTGCTTTTAAAGAAACAACGAACTTTTATTACCCACTTACGAACTTTTTAGATGCCATTAGATATATAATCTCAATTTAGATGTATACCTTATGATCATTCGAAAATGCAATAGATATTTTAAACTCATTGAAAACAAGAAACGTTGTAACTGACTTTTTTTTCTTTTATCAGCCACAGCTCTTACTGCAATAAATCTAGTTATACATCTTACAAAAACATATCAGTGGTAGTTTTACATACGTTATACATTAGGGCTTAAGGGACATTACTAATTAAATTCAAATTTACGGTAACATTAAGGTTAATATTATGCAATGATTAGTACGGAGGTGTATTCGACTGGAATTTCTGGGTGAACGTTAGAATATTCTGTTCTTTCAAATGAAATAAAACACATGGGTTGCTTTCGTAATGCCAAAGTGCATAAGAAATGCACTAATAGTCGCACAGATATATCATATGTTTTCATTATAGGTCAACTATGTCGAAATTGTAGCAGATAAGAAATTGTACTGAGCAATTTTCGTCTGCATGATATATCAATAAATGTAACTAGCTCCTACTAATTGGAATGATGTGTAGGTTTATTCATTACCATATACAAGTTTCATATTGTATTATGAAATATTGTTTGAAAATAAATAGTAGGTCATGTTGACATGGACTTCAGAAGAATAACTTCATCGCAATTATTTATTAGCTTACCTTGAAGATGTGTTAGTTATTTGTCAAATATTTTCAAACATCCAAACTCATTTAAATTGAATAATATAATAATATGACATAATTTGAATCATCTGAAGGACTGAAGAAGGTTTATTTGTGGAAGCATATGGTAGAATAGAATAGAAATGTCTACGTGATTTTGTTAAAATTTGATGTTCAGTAAAACTGAAAGATTTTGATTTAGAAAAATATTTTCATATGGAATTCAGTATAGCAACAATAAGAAATATTTTTCCAAATACTTGAATCAATCGAGAAATATATAAGCGAAAGTATATGTCGCTTCTTCAGCGCCCCGAGATGATTTCAATAAATTGTTGCATGTCGTAGCAAACCGGAAACATTTGTGATGGTAGAGCTTTCCATAGTTTGGCAGGTTGATTCAGAATCAGTTTCATATAGATTGGTATTTTGACTATTAGAATGTGTGCAAAATGGTGTGCATTTTATGCATATCTTGTTTAGCGAGTGAACTGTGACTCTGGTGAAATAATGAAGGAAATGGCTGCAGAATACCTGCCGAGATAACATCTCTAAAACAGACACACAAGTCGGCAAGCATTCTTTGAAGTTCGACTCAATAGAGGGTGGACTTTTAGAGTCACTCCTCTTTTTCATTCAGAGAAGTAGGTGCAAGGAGTGCATAGGAGTAGAGCTCTAAGCATGATAAGAGTATTCCAATACTAGACGAACTTGATCCTTATCAAGTAGCAATAGTTGCTTCGAAGTAAATAGATTTTGAGCACGGAAAAGATAACAAAGCTTTTGTGCAAACAACTGGAGATGTGTTCATTCTGAGTAGAATTGAAGCTAACGCTGATTCCTAAAAGACGCAATTCATTGCTGGGTTTAATATGTTTATTTTTCAATAATAATTGAGGATGGATGAGAGATGCATTCCTTGGGAACCAAGTTGTTTGTGTCTTAGTTAGATACGTTAAGTAATAATAGAGGACCAAATTGTGGATAGAATTCGAGACTAAGTCCAGCTTCCCACCCCCTCCTGCTTTACTTCTTTACTTCACCACATTTTCTGCTGAAAACATACATTTTTTCTCTCCTACACCTCTTAGACAACAACCAACAGAGAAAATGTGCTAAAAAAATTCATTAGCTCTTGGTCTATTCAAATTAGTCCCAGTAAATAACGCTCCTTGCACCTTTGAGTATTCTTATGGAGTTTACCTATTTTCCGCTTCATTATTAGGTTTTTCATCTGTAGTGACCAGACGATATTGTGGTATAGGGCCATCAGGATTTTAATATAATATAATCATATCTGGAAGCTGTCTTCGTTAGTTTGGTATTTTATTTTTTGAAGCTGTTTTATATTGATGGATCCATGGAAAATGGAGCCATCCGTTTCTTATAAAGCGGCATTGTTTACTATTATATCCTATTTATTTATCCGTTCACTATTCTCTCTTAAGATCCCCAGGCTTCTGAATTACTATATTATACATATATATATATATATATATATATATATGTATATGTATATTATAGTTGAAATTATTTAGAAATTTAGGCTTTTGTGGAGTTTAAATTAAGCAACACTTTGTTTTCTTTGCCAATCTTTCGAAGTTTATTCATGTCTTTTACAGGGCTTCTACAACCTTAAGATGGAATAAGCGAAACGTACAAATTTTACAAATGTTGGTATATACCCATTTTCCGCTAAGTGTCGAGTATATTACATTCAAAATTCTCTAAAATTTGATGAAATTGAACGATCGTACTATGTATGTTTTGTTTATTTCGTCTTCATGTTGTCAAAGCCTTGAAGAAGAAGTAATTGCACCTCGAAAGGTTCGAAAAGAAAAGAGTGTATTATTTGATTTAAACTCAATCAGAGACTGAATTCCTAATTTAAACTATTATATATAGAGATGACCTTTATCGCCAATCAAATATATATATATATATATATATATATATATATATATATATATATATATATATATATATATATATATAGTAGTAGTATAGTTTTACTAGGTTAAGGCCACAAATACAGTCAATTTTAATATAATTTTTTACTTCTAAATATCACAAATTAAATTTACGCGTTTTGACTTATGTCGTTTTCAAATAATAATAACATGTTAATTATTATTTGAAAACGACATAAGTCGAAACGCGTAGTTTTATGTTGTGATATTTAGAAGTAAAATATTATATTAAAATTGATTGTATTTGTGATTTTAACCTAGTAAAACTATACTCCTACTTTATAATAAAAGTGGTCAGTAAAATTTGAAAGAAGAAAAAAAAAAAAAAAATATATATATATATATATATATATATATATATATATATATATATATATATATATATTTATATATATATATATATATATATATATAATTATATATATATATATACTATATATATATATATATACATATATATATATATAATATATATATATATATATATATATAATATATATATATATATATATATATATATATATATATATATATATATATATATATATATATATATATATATATATATGCATATATATTTCCAAGTTGTTTTGTTCTTCCATTACGAAAATTGAGAGCCTGTTTATGTTCCGATGGAAAACTTAATTTTTCCGCACCTTCAATCTAATAATTCAGATGATAACTTCAATAGCTGTTTGTTTAGTTCGCTCTTTTTTCACGATTTAACCTTTCACGCTAATTAAACGAAATAAGGGTGAACCACACCCTCTGTTACATTATTCTTGGATTTATTTCACGCATATCAACATCACGTAATAAGTTTTGACACGACCAATACAAAACACATGAGAGAATAAAGTATAGTTTAATATGTTGATGCAAATTGCATGTTGAAGGAGTGAAACGAAACCTCATGTGAGTAGGTACTATACATTAAATGTGGTGAATTTATTATTATAGTAATTGGCCCATGATCCCATCTCTATAGAAATGGGATTAATAGGATGACCAGACAATTATGAACCTGTACAATATAATGCAATATATATGCCACTATGGCAAGTTTCGATAACAGGTTTCAAATTGGAACTGCGACGGGCAGTGAATATATAAATATATAATCTGATTGATAGCTGAATCATCAATGTCGAATCAAAAATCAGAGAAACATGTTAGGTCATTCTTGCTTCTCTGATTTTATGAAAGAGCCAATTATTTCGGTTCATGTAGAGTTGATTGAATCGTTTCTCGAGTCATGGTTTTTTTGAAATCGACAACTGAAACTTGATTTCATGAATAAAATCATTTGAACCTTTGATGCATTTCAATAATGATACTTGACATTCATAAAGCACAAATCATCAATTCACAAAAGGAATATTTAGTATAAAATAATTACATATTGGATTCATACATCACAATTCAATCAGATCTTGCTTTGAATAATCATGTGTAGGAATACTTAATACGAACATAATTGCATATTGATTTCATAAAGTACAATTCAAAATAATTTTGTTAGAAATAACTTAGGGCAGACCTCTTTCAAATTTCCGAATGTTTTGCAATAATGCACAGCACGTAGGTAATGCAATACATATTTTTATCTCTGAAATTGATGAAGGAAAATTGTTATTTGAAGTTGACGATTACATGTTAATTTATAAATATAAAGTGAATCGGTCACATGAATTTAGAGAAATTTCGTTGAACCCTTTATAGCTGAACTTAGTTAAATACAAGTTACTTTTATTCGACAATCAATATATATATATATATATATATATATATATATATATATAATCTCTCAATAATTATTAGCAATAACAGGCTTGTTGAATCTTAAAAAACTCGATTTTATTAAAAAGTTGACGTTTCGCCACGACATTCGTGGTTTTGATAAAGCCACGAATGTCGTGGCGAAACGTCAACTTTTTAATAAAATTGAGTTTTTTGAGATTCAACAAGCCTGTTATTGCTAATAATTATCAAGAGATTAGAAATAGTTCACAGGCAACAACAATTCGAATAAATAATATATATATAAATATATATATATATATATATATATATATATATATATATATATATATATATATATATATACCTATATATATATATATATATATATATATATATATATATATATATATATATATATATATATATATATATATATATATATTGATTGTCGAATAAAAGTAACTTGTATTTAACTAAGTTCAGCTTTAAAGGGTTCAACGAAATTTCTCTAAATTCATGTGACCGATTCACTTTATATTTATAAATTAACATGTAAGTGTCAACTTCAAATAACAGTTTTCCTTCATCAATTTCAGAGATAAAAATATGCATCACATTACCTACGTGCTGTGTATTATTGCAAACATTCGGAAATTTGAAAGAGGTTTGCCCTCTGAATAATTTCTAACAAAATTATTTTGAATTGTACTTTATGAAATCATATATATTAATATATATATATATATATATATATATATATATATATATATATATATATATATATATATATATATATATATATATATATATATGTATATATATATTGATATATATATATATATATATATATATATATATATATATATATATATATATATATATATATATATATATATATATATATATATAAGCAAGGGCGCACCCCTTCAACACAAAGAGTTTCGGGGGGGGACTGGATCAATATTTACCTCCTTAAGTTTAAATAGAAAACGCACATCCCGTATCCGGTAAATCATAATAGATCTTATGGTTGACCGACAGTGACCAGGGCTCATTTTATAGTAGTAGATGAGCTCATTTTACAATTATTATCTTAGTAATCTCAATTCTTTTGTTACTACAATAAATCTCAGGGGGGGCTGCAGCCCCATGGCTCCCCCCCTGGGTGCGCCACTGTACATAAGTATATATATATATTATATAGGTGTAAATGAGTCATGAGCCACCTCTATAACTTTTTGACGGGTTCTTGGAATTTATTGAAATTTGACTGGTTTATCTCAGACATAATTTAGGTTTAATCGTTAACAAACTTCAAGTGAATGAATTTTCAGAAAAGTTATCACTGATGGCGATATTCTAAGTCAATTATTGACTTAGAATTATGATTTAGATGACGTCGCAGCCATCTACGATGAAAAAAATAAAATAAAAAAACAAAATTGAAACATCGCTAGAATTGACATTTGACTCATGTAATGTATGTATTTGATGCCTCAGAATTAAAATATGAAAGAATGTATAGGGTGTTCCATTTGAATTTTTAATTTTTATATCGTTTTCAAAGAAACGGGAAGTCAGACATATTGATTTCGTATGTCAAAAAATTCAAAATTATGTCCGAGATAAACCACCCAAATTTCAGTAAAATCGAAGAACCCGTTAAAAATTTATAGGGGTATCACTCATTTTCACCCTTTATATATATATATATATATATATATATATATATATATATATATATATATATATATATATATATATATATATATATATATATATATATATATATATGATTATATTTTTCAACACAAAGATATTCTTTATGAAAAACGATTTTGTATAGAACGATGTGTACAAGTTGAGAGTTTTAATCAAACTTACTTCTAATATTATTAATTATTATTGTCCTCTGAAAAGATGAGTCAGAATTTGATATATATTGTGAGAGGGGACTAGAACTACGCATCTATGGTGACCACCTATGGGCCTGAAGTGATAATTGATTTTCGTCGTGTTTTTGAAAACAGAATTTCTGGAGAAAGCTGAAATTTTGATTTTCTATAAAGGAGACATCATTCATCACTTCAAGCGTATGTATTGCTTTCATGCTGTGTATTAAGGCAAACATTATACAACTACTTCCGTATTAAATATTCTAAGTAATCAAATTCTCTCTCATTATCTCTATTTATAATTTAAAAAAAATTGTTAGTACAATATTTCTCCCTCATTTCACTAAGCGAACAGTGGTTGCATTAATTACACCCGCATAATCCTCACCCTCCTCTTACGAAGTCAACTAAGTATACATGTAGGTTCGGAGGTGATGAAAGGCACGCCAAGAAAGGTAAATGCCTTTTCTTTGTTCCCCAGCTGTCCCATCTCGCCCACAGCAAATTACCGAGCTTTACGCTTTACGTTGGAGGTTTGTTGTTAATTTGAATGACGCGAACGTATTTCAGAGTACAACGCTAATTGAAATTAATTTCGGCTTCGTTATATCCTCGTATCTAAAACACAAAGAGAAGATACAATATTTTTAGGAACCTTAACATTTGAAAACCTGAGAAAAATGTCATAGATAGAAAGTTGTTTCTCCACGATCATCACAGAATTCGCCAATTCTGATATCAAATTTGATTACAGAATGCTGGAATTCTATCTCTTGAGATTGAAGAAATATTCTGCAACACCTCTGCCCCCATGCAATTTAAATGTATTTACATTCTCTCCCTTGTTATAGAATAATATTCTCACACTGGCTAGCAATAATAACATTAGCCTTGACGCAGTTGACTGTCATCGTAGTGGCAAATTTAAGTAAGTGTCAAAATTATTGCTGTCACGTTTTCATTCGATAATATAATAAGTAGCATGAATTTATTCAGTCATTCAGAATCAGAGTGTGAAAATACACCCCCTGAAATTACAGAGAGTGCTAATAATAGACTGGAGAGTTTACTACCAAAAAAATCAAAGAATGAATATGAAAAATATTACAAACTGTTGATGGATTGGAAACAAACAAAGAAAACGGATTCCTTTTCCGAAAATATTTCGATTGCATTGAAAATTTCTCCAATAATGCACCAGTTTTTCATTTCGAGAACTGTAGGTACAAATATAACAATTAATGCAAAGTAGAATGTTTCTTGAATTATTGAGTGTTTACCTAATATGACTGTGATTGAGTTCTGTAATATAAATTATCTTTTATTAGTTTTCATTTAAAAATATGTATTTAAAAGTTTTGATCGTGGAGAAAGTATAGTCTGCTACTCGGTTAGAATGAAAATTCGTGATGCTCGTGGTTCCTCACGCTCGCCTTCGGCTCGCGCTCGGAACTTTTCCACTCGCATCGAATTTTCATTCTAACCTTGTTACAGAATATACTATTCCATCACACAAAGATTTCAATTGTATCGAAGATAAACTTGAATAAAGTTTTAAAAACTGAAATATATATCCCGTTCATAGAGGTTTCCATTTATTATTCCATTTTTTATAGGCATCATTCATTGTTACAAATATCATTCGAATGATATATTAATAACATCTACATGACAGATGTATACTTAATGAAATATATTTTATTTTTCACTTGTATATTATATGTTTATTTCATTTTAGATACGGTTGCTATAAACACACTCATTATGCCCTAGGCCATAACGCCCGCTAATTGTACAAGGAGAAATGAAGCAATTGATTAAATACTTCATAATCCTTGTCGCATACGACTCTGGATTTCTCCGGCAATGAATTATTCGCAGCTTTGGCTGCATTTTCTATGATATTCCATTATTTCTGTAAGACTACACAAAGAAAGCAGCAATGACATTCATTAAATATTACAAAAATATTAACAAACGTCAAAATTTCAACAAATGACATGCCTACTATGAGAAGGAAAATTGATAGGAGCAATGAACCGATTTTAAAATCGCTTTTTCATTATAATGAAATAATTTTTTCGTGAAAAATAAAATCTTTTATGCACCACGTGCGTTACTGGATCCTTACGCCCATCGGGCAACATTCATCCCTCGGGCCAAAGACCCTCGGGATCTATATAACACACTTGGTACATAAATAACTATCCCACATCTCTATCATAAACTACATTTTATCATCTCTTTAATTTATGAAATACATTATTTTGAGTGTTTCCACAATATTCATTCATAAATATCTATAATAGATTTGCTATATCATGTTATATAGCTTGGTGATCTCATTCAATGTATTTTTCAATATTCCGCTGAATGTGCGTAGGTTTTCATTGAATGAGAAGTTGTTTTATAACCGTTGTTGTGTTTTAATGTTTTGATGATTGCTTGAGAAGTAGGTGTTGATGATGACTTATTCTGCTATGACCAGTCAGAGTTAGTTTGATATAACAATATGGCTTCCTATTGAAGGTTTGTTTTACATTCATGGTTTCATTCAACGAAATATCCTCATTATTGAAACAAGAGAGGTTTGAAATATATATAATTTTTTCTTTAGTTATAGATCAGTAAATGAATCAAACGAATCTTATAATATATATATTTCAACTGCGTTGTAGATTCTAGTAATATCAAGAGCATCCATGAATTATATACATTTTTTTTGTACGTCCGTGTGAGAGGAAAAATCTTTTATAGACTACCCTGAGAGTATCCCGCACGCATTCTCAGGGTGTGTGAGACTCCGGATGTTGCTGGTTACTCACTAAAAAACCTCACACACATTCCTTGGAGTAGTTCTTCATCCTGCCCTTACAGCGTCCCTTAACAAAAGAGATGAGCTGCATGCGGCCTCTATAGTTCATGGGACCTGATGACTCGAAGTGACCCGAGCAACACTGATTTCTGCTTTCTGCGCGTCAAAATATCGGCCAGAGATCTGCATGCCGGAATAATTTTCAGTTCTGTCATATAGTTAGCTCTCATTCCGCCTAGACAACCTATGATTAGTACGACCATCCTAACTTTATTCCCTGGGTATAGTGTCCTCAGCTCGAACATAAAATCTCTGTATTTTTCCCTTTTCTGTTCTTCTTTCATCACCACATTATTTTCGGCAGGGGACGAAAACTCGACAACAAACTCTGAGCTCTTTGTCCAGTAGGGCTATATCTGGCTTTGTTGCATGGATCTGCCGAGTTGTTGGAAAAGCATAGTTCCAGTATAAGCGAGCTCTATCGTTCTCAACAACCGCTTCAATTTCTAGTGGAACATACCCAACTAACATTTTTTGTTTTATAATGGTAAAGGTTACGTTTCGATTACCTATTTTATAAAACCTAAGAACCTATCAATTGTTCGCGAAACGTTTTCGTTACTCTTATAAAACCCCTATAGCACTTAAATGGAGAATCCTATAAAGGTAACGGTGACTAAATTTTAGTACCATATAAAACTTTTACTTTCCACTTATTTGTAACTAAGACGTTGTCGTTACCTTTATAAAACATAAATAGGTTTTATAGCGGCAAGGAATATATTTTCGTTACCGCTATAAAACCTTAATTTAAAACATCCTCGCCTATAGTGTTTATAAACACCAAAAATAAACCACCTCTTTTAGCTTCATCTCCTTCTACATTGTTCGTTCACAATATGTTCTATTTCAAGTCCTTCTCATTATTATTCTGCTTCTACTTTAAAGTTGACAGCAATGGATTTTCACTTTGATATTATGAAAATGGCATATTAAACAATTAGGTATTATAACAACTTGAATACTTTGGCAACTTTTTATGAGGACTTAATTTCATTTGGCACGAAAGATTCATCGAGTAGTTTTACATTTTACCATTCCTAAAACTGAAGCGCCCCGTTTTGGGCTCTCTAACAATTTATTTTTATAACAACCTGAAAATTAAAATTATGTCTCATTATTCCTTTTTCTGCTAATAAGCTGTCCAACATTACTTAATCCCATATTTTTGAAGAAATACGTCTTCAAGCTTCAGTAATATTGCTTAAGATGCGATATTTTTCTTCTTTGTGAGGATATTTATGTCAATTCGAACACAAACATAAAAATGGCCGCCATATAAAAGGACGCCATGTTCGCCATTTCGCTTTTTAAAAACTTATAGTTTTATTTGTGCCTTTAAGTAATAATAAACACCTTAAAAACTTTTATAGAACTTACCTAGGTGTCTTATGGGATTATTACCGAAAAGGTATTTCTAAAAACTGAAAGTAACCGGAAAACCAATTCACAGCTACCAGTTCTCAAAAGTCAAATATCAATTGCATAACCCCACTTTTGAATGTCGTTTTTGTTTATATTAGCTTTAAAACGAGTGTTATATTAATATATTTTCTTGAGGAAAGTCTGCGTTTTAGTCTATATCATTATTTTTGGTAAATTCAGTTGTGGGTGATTTATCACCTGGAGGTGTGCTTCGCAAAATATTCTCCCGGGTTTTAGCGCACTTTCTATAAAAGCTGCTACTGTATTTAACCTTTTTCCAATTTTTTCTCTCTTGTGGCATATTTATTTACTTACAATCAATTATTAAATCAGAGACAATAACCACGATTACTGATTAAACATTAAGAAAACACGGAAAACAAACATCTTTACCTCAAAAATATAGTTTCGGCCCCTTCTATGAAAAAGTTTTATAAAGTTCCTATAAGTTTTATGAAATTCCTTAGGTTTTGTGATAGCTGTAGAATATTTATTAAGTGCCTTAAGATTTGTAAAGGTTTTACGAAGTAAGCTATAAAACCCCAAGAGTAAAAGTTTTATAATGAGGTTTTTAAGAACGCTATAAAACTCTTTTAAAAAACTATAAGTAACCAACACCAAAGGTTTTATAGATACGGTAACGGAAACGTTTTGGATGCAATGTTATAAAACTTCAAGTATTTTGGTATTTTCTGGACGTCTTTTAAAACTTGTAATACCAATAGTTTTCTTATAAAACTAAAAAAACTATTATAAAAGCTAAGGTTCTTTATGAACCTCTTATAAATATCCGTTACCGATTAATAAAACTTTAGGCTCCGAAAAATGTTAGTTGGGTATGGTAGCACTGGCTCTTTGTCTATATCATAAACTTCTTTCAGATAAAAGTAGAGAATTCGGAGCGCCCCATTATGTCTTTCTATATACCCTGATGGACCATGGACTCTGCAAGCAGACAGGATGTGCATATGCATTATTATTATTATTATCATTATTATTCATTTAATATGGGATTATGGTTATGCTGCAACGCGACCTTATTGCGCCCCCCATCAGAGCTGTCTCTACTGCGTCTTCTACATATTGCCTTTTAGTTCCAGAGCATCAGCATCTATGAACTGCAATATGTGGAAGGGCTTCAATGAGGTTATGTCCTCACTCCTACAAGTTTCTTGTCCAAAGCAATAATTCCGTCGGATTGTAATGGCGAGGCATTCTGTAACCAGGTGAATAGGGGTTTCCTCCTCTCCCCCACAGAATCTACACTCGTCAGTTTCTGATGAACCTATTCTCATCAGATGCTTCTTGAGGCGACAGTGTCCTGTAAGGAGGTGTAATTTACTCTTACTGAGATCCAGATATCCTTTGGATCTTGCAGTTTTACAGTTCCGAAGGATCTTCTTAGAGTGATCTATCTCTGGAAGATTCCGCCAGAGTGTTTCTCTTCTGGTCCTATACTACAGAAAGGTTCTGAGTCAGTAAGTAGTGTTCGTGCTCCATTTTTGGCAAGTGAATCGGCGTCTTTGTTCCTTTTTATTCCCGAGTAACCGAGAACCCAGACTGAAATAACTAGAGATTCACGGTTTGACTTGATATTCAAACTACTTGACTTGACTTGACTTGATTATCAAGTCAAGTTCAAGTCAAGTAGTAGTTTTTAATGTCAAGTCAAGTATTTATTTATCAAGTACTTGAAAAATCAAGTACTTCTATCAAGCTACTTGATTTTTAGCAGTTTTATAAATGATGAAGTGTGCAATATCCCTCTAACGTTTTAAAAATTGTCTTGAAATTGTTCAGATACTTACAAACTCGATCTATTACCGACCACTCCGTGTCTGTAGGCTTGAAATTTTTCATATTTTCTGTGTTATCATAAAGAATGTTTATAGGCTTTCTCATATTGAGGCCCCATCGCAGCATATCCAAAGTTGAATTCAATCTTGTTATGACATCAAATTTGACATAGTCATTGTTAAATTCAGTGCAAAATTTTTCGAAATCGTTGCGCAGATTTTCAGAATTTTTTAATGCCTTTTCAATGCCTTTTTAATGCAGATGTTCAACAATTTTTCATTTTTAGTACGGTGGGTTTCGTTGTGCTAAGCGTGCACTTCCCTTGCTTATCAGTCTTTTTCGTACTCTTCGGATCTTGTTCAACGGTGAAATAATCTGTGACTTTTTTCTTTCCATTAGTCTTAGTTTTTTTGTGTGCACAAGCTCACGATCTTCGGATTGAGAAGTATTTTTTTATGACACATATTCTGATTCGCTGGTCTCTGATTCCATTATTTCCGATGAATTACTCATTTTTTTCGTCTGCAGGGCATAGGTTTAAACACTTATGTAGTTTTGTGATGTAACAACTTAACAAGTCACACACTTGGACAAAACTACCATTCACCTAGGGCATGTTTGTAAGCATAATAAGCAAGACTGCGCGATTGATGCAGTCAGCTCGGAGCTCGGGGAACCCCCGTATTTTGTCTAAGCGCGAGCGAGCTTGCAGACACGTGCGTATCAAGATCAAGTAATATCAAGTAGCTTGATTTCAAGTCAAGTAATAAATATCTCAAATCAAGTCAAGTCAAGTATGTAAATTGTCACGAGCTTGATTTTCAAGTCAACTCAAGTAGTTTGTTAAAATATCAAGCTACTTGACTTGATGAATCTCTAAAAATAATCATGCCTATTCATTGAGTTTCCTTTGGCACTCCGATATCAACTTTGAATCGATGACATGGGAGCTTTGATAGCAGCTTGATTATCAGAATAGATCGCTATGTTGCATTTCGGATAGTTTCTCTCTAGGTTTATATCTACGGATTTTTCGATTGACAGTATTTCTGCCTGAAAGACGCTCGAACAGGAGCCAAGCGATAGTGCGATAGTCTACCTGGAATATTTTAATTGAATTTTGCTTCAGAGGGGGGACAGTTTTTGATCATAAATTCATGGATGTGGAATATTCCTTCGAATTCCTTCAATCGTCAGTATCACTAAATTCAACAAGGAAAATATATTTTTATAATTTTATAAAGAAAAAAAGACGAGAGGTGCCGTGGGACATCAAGTTGGAACAAAGTTCCTTCACTAAATATTATTTGTAATAAATAGCATTCACAATCAAAACATCTATTTGAGAAAAATTGAATGAAAAAACGTTTTTAAAATAATGAAAATAAACATTTTCTTATCAAGTATTATGAAAAAAAAACTTTTTATGAACTAAGACTATTCAGTATCATTACAATAATAAATTGTAGATTATTTGAGAAAATTGTAATCAGTTCACGACATCAAAATCATACTCAATCTGTAATAATAATACACTGATATACGTACTCATATTTTCATATTTGTATATCTACAATATCTTTCTAAAATATACAACACAAACACTGATTCTTAACTGACTTCATCATCAATATCCTCAACTCCTACTGAACCACTTTAATAATTCGTTCCTTATTAATAAATTAACAACAGAGTTTCAGGATAATGAATAAGAGTGAATATGAGTTGTATATCTTGCACTGCTTGCTAGACACATACGGATATATGAATGCAGATGCGTATTCCTAGCATCGCTGTCGTGATGGTCGTGACGGAAATATTTTTGGGACTAGCTTCCATTCGCTAAGTATCTGGAGTGTAACGTGCGATGAAGAACTTTGTTCCACGAAGATTTTCCAGTGAAATAACTCAAACAAATTGTAGTTTTAATGTGATATAATTGTATAATTCCGCAAAAATAAAATAATTACTCGTTCATTTCAAATAAATACGATTCGCGGCGGTTAGAAAGTGACTTATTCTTGAAGTTTGTCTTCAGTATTACGAAGCATTGTTTTCTTCAGGAATTTAGGTTAATGGATGAACAAAGATCAAAAATTTAACAAACGAATCTTCCGACATGAGTCATAATGTAAATTACCAATTTCACTATTTATTCATTCTGTCTCTTGCACGCTCGTAGCTTTTCGTCATTAACTTTTTTGATGGGTACACTCATAAACTTTTCGGGGCTATATTAGGACCTAATGAATGAAATTAACATACGCGGAAGTGTCCAAATGGACAAAAAGGAAATGGGTGGAATAATGAATACCAATTAGACAAACTGAACAACTGACCCAAAGGAATATCAATTTGATAGTGTGAATCCTCCTCGTGCCTTCGTATTTAGGTAGCGGTATGAGAAAAGTTTCTGGCTTATGAGTACGTGAAGAAAATTTGAATTAATTTTTAGTCGAATTTCTTCAATAGTAATGGACTACTGAATTTCATCGATCGTCAACTCTAATAAACAGTAAGGTTCGGGAGTGATATTTAAATTTGTTCTCTACTTTCTGGACCACAATTTTTGAGAAATATATATATATATATATATATATATATATATATATATATATATACATATATATATATATATATATATATATATATATATATATATATATATATATATATATTTATTCGAATTGTTGTTGCCTGTGATTTATTTTTAATCTCTTGATGATAATTATTAGCAATAACAGGCTGGTTGAATCTTTAAAAAAACTCGATAAAAAAAATAAGTTGACGTTTCACAATGAAATTCATAGTTATTCAAAACTTTTGAAAAAAATTGAAAATTCTTTGACATTTATTGACTTGAAAAAATTGAATAGATAAGATTGATCTGTCTTGTTAAAAAATTCTTTCAGTCTAATATTAACATTCAAAATTGTTATTATTAGAAGGCAAGGGAAACTACAGAAACCTTTACCTATGTAATGTTCGAAAATAATAATAATAGGGTACTATTTATTTAACAGAAAGAAATTAGTCACGGGAAAATATAAAAAAAGTAGAGTAGAATTATCGGTATAGAACGTTTATATGGAAGCAGCCGTTGACACGTGTTTCGGACTCTTTGGTCCTCATCAGAACGGCGTAGCTAAGTATTGGATTGAAAATTTGGAGATGAAAATAGTTTAATAAATAAAATCCTCTGTTATGGAAGAAAATCACTTATTTGTGGTTTATTGTTTGAACTCTCCGGTATGGGAGATTTGGTCAAACTTTGCCACGGAGGCGATTAATTCCATCCGAGAGATCTCAGAAAGAGTAAATTAATATTAAAAAAGAAAATAGTGATAGGGTAAATATTAAACAAGTAAAGCAAAAATTATCGGTATAGTTCGTTTATATGGAAGTAGCTGTTTTTAATGAAATTTTTATAATAAAATCCTCTGTTATGGAAGAAAATCACTTATTTGTGGTTTATTGTTTGAACTCTCCGGTATGGGAGATTTGGTCAAACTTTGCCACGGAGGCGATTAATTCCATCCGAGAGATCTCAGAAAGAGTAAATTAACATTAAAAAAGCAAATTAGTTTTGGGAAATATCAAACAAGTAAAGCAAAAATTATCGGTATAGTTCGTTTATATGGAAGTAGCCGTTTTTAATGAAAATTTTAATTAGAATTTCAAATTTTTCAAATGAAGAAAGGTACTTACAATATAAAACAATGGAGTTTGGGATCATTGCCATATTTTCAGCTTGCAATATTTAATTATTTATTCGAATTGTTATTGCCTGTGATTTATTTTTAATCTCTTGATAATTATTAGCAATAACAGGCTGGTTGAATCTTAAAAAACTCGATTTAATTAATAAGTTGGCGTTTCACTATGACATTCATAGTTATTCAAAACTTTTGAAAAAAATTGAAAATTCTTTGACATTTATTGACTTGAAAAAAATGAATAGATAAGATTGATCTGTCTTGTTAAAAAATTCTTTCAGTCTAATATTAACATTCAAAATTGTTATTATTAGAAGGCAAGGGAAACTACAGAAACCTTTACCTATGTAATGTTCGAAAATAATAATAATAAATTTTCAATCCAATACTTAGCTACGCCGTTCTGATGATGCTGTGAATTTTACAAACCATGAAATTTGGTAGATTCAACAGACTTATATATTTTCATTTGCGAGACATTCTGCAGAATTAACAGAATACGAATACAATTAATCATATCAATCTGCTGGAATAGCAGACTAAACTGTCATCGAAGTGTTATTCCCAACAGGCCATACTGTTGTAACAGCAGCATGTTTGGTACATCCAATACTATTCAGTTTGTTAAAAGAACAGAATGAGAAAATAAATTATGTAGTTAAAAATGTTGAAATTGCAATTCAAAGTTGCAACTTCAACAATTCGTGATTGCAATAGTAGTAGAACCCGTTTTTTAATTTCAACAAATTCTTGTTACTTTAACAAATTGAATTTAGCAGAAAGTGAATCGTTGATCTAACAGACTGCACTGCAGTCACTGTGGGAACAGAAATTTCTGTTGTATTTGCAATTTTTTTGTTGAATTTACCAGAAATTTCTTTCAGTGTAAAAACACAATTTAAACTGAAAAAGCTGGAAATGTTTTTAAGAACATCACTCAAGTAGTATGTGGACAAAATCAGTAATATTAGATTGTTTTTCAAGTGATACTAAAATAGATTTTTGAATTTCAGTCTGAAGTAATCCTACTGCTTGAATACAATTTATATCCATATTATAACAGCGGACAAACTTATTCACAATGCCGAGCGAGTTTAAAGCATCCAAAGCTGAAGGTTCTGATGAAAACTGATTTTGATATTCTTCTTCCATTCCATCCTAAAATAGGAATGTTTTGACTTCTTTATGAAGAAAACCATTTCAGAAGAGACTAATCGACATCTTGCTTAGACGATCCGCGTAGTTTTTTTATTGAAGGTGCGTGAAATTTGATAAATTTTTCTCTGTTGGCCCAAATCGTTGAGACAGTCAACTTTGCAATCTGTAGGGAAAGCATTTGCTACCCCATTCTGAAGTTTATTGATAATTTCGATTTTTTGACTTAAACTTATTGCTTTGCTTACCGAATTTTGTATCGAAGCCCGTAAGGCATACGCTTACTCAATACTCAATCACTATTAATCGTATACTAACGTAGCGGTAGCTCGGACACTTGGACACGAACACGACGGCTGAGGGTGCAAAAAAGTGACGAAAGATCTTATAGTTCGTTATAGTCGATAATATATCTCAAAATTTGGTGAAGAAAATAGATCGCTATATCAGAGCGTTCGCTATATGCGAGTTCGTTTTAACCAGGCAGATTTATATGTAATAACATAGGGTTTTTGGCCGGGATTTTAAATTTGTTCGTTATAACCGAACGTTCGTTATATGCCGCGTTCGTTATAAACGAATTTGACTGTATATATATATATATATATATATATATATATATATATATATATACACGCATATAATAGCAATTATTTGCTGAGCAGTTGAAGAAGAGAATTATGTATATTGGACTTATATTGTACATAATAATAAAAGAATGATTGTACTTATTCAAGTTCTTCCTAATTTCCGGAAAATCTTTATCTCTCCATCTTCAGGTATACTATGGAAAAAACAGTGTTCATTAAAAAATGAAAACCTTTTCCTTACCTTAGTTAAGGTTGTGTTTTAAGTTTCCATAATGAACAGTATACAATTTTAATATCGACTTCACGTCGTAGCAATTGTGATAGAGCATTGATTTTATATAGTTTTTGCGTTTATTTTATTCCAAGAAGGTTTCAAATGCATTTGAGTCGTCATTTTGCTGGTCCTATATCTGTATTTAGGATTACTTTGTGTATTGTTTATTTTAACAACTCAAAACACAATCTTAACTAAGGTAAGGAAACATTTTGGGTGTATGAACGGACATGTTTTAAACCGGTGGAGAAAGATGTCGAAATTAATTATATTCAAAGCTCAGACTTCTAGGGCATTTTGAAGGTTGCTTTAATAAAAAACGGTGTTTGAAGAGGATTTCCACATCCTGAAAACCCCTCTCAATTGATCAAGAGTGCGAAAAATTTGTACGTGGATTGAGTTTATGCCAAAGTAGTGTCTTTTGACACTAAATAAATATTTTATCTATAAACTTTTATCTCAAATCGCTGCTATTTTTTGTAGGGATATCCTAATTTGTCAGCATCTGCTGATTGAGTTACGGGGTTAGTAAGTAGAGTGATTTGATGCTAGACAAGTGCCCGTTTGGTGTTTCAGTATCTTTCTTTCACCCTCGCAATTTGTATGTTGACATTTCAAGCGTTTTTGAGGATTTTCGATTATTGCGCATCTCCACAGTCACTCTAAATTCAGTTAGAAGACTGAATTTTTGTACGAGAATTCGTTTTCATGGCTGAATCGTTTCTTTCTATTATGACCGTTATAGCATTATCTTAATTATCTTAATGAAATGATTGCAAACCTGAAATTTATTCTAACAGGATTCTGATTCCTAGAATATATCAGACTCTCAAAAAGCTAATTGATTTGATTAACTCATTTTTGAGCATTAAAAACTAAATGATATCAGTGTTGAAAGCCTTAGATTTTCACCTAAAAAAAAATAAATCTACGTTCTAGTCTATAATTTGGTTAAAATATACTTCACAATTATTTATTACAGAATAATCTGATCTCTATTTGCATATACAATGTCAAAATATGAAAAAGATAACTCGTTTAGCATAAATGATGAAAATTTGAAATAGCGCTAAATTTGGTATTTTTTAAGAAATTCATTTGGAATTCTGAATATATTTTTACACTCTTATAGTGTAAGTTTCAAATATTCCGTTGAGATAAGAAATGCGTGAGCAATAGAATTTCTTTGTTTTTTTCTCTTATTTTTTTTTCACATACAAATTCTCAATTCTATATCTCAATATGAGAAGCTGTGGACGTGAGTTAAACCTTGAAACTAACAAAAAACATGAAACCTCTACATTAAAATGGCGGCAATCAAGGAAAATATTTGATATCAACAAAAGCAACTTCTCCTACCAAATTTCAATCCTTTAACTCCATCTAGAGGAGCTGTGGAGGTGCTCAAAACATCAACACGATAAAACAAGATACCACTACATAAAAATGGCAGAGGTTGGCGAAAAAAATTCATATTTCAAATATAGGCACTTTTCTTACATCAACGCTTTGCATTTAAAAGTTTCAACCCAATTTGTTCCGAAATACCTGTGAAGTTTTCACTTTGGATGATTAATGTTTTATGTTCATCTAATCTGGTATCGATATTTCTACCAGTTTGAACAATATAAAGTGGGCCAAAATCAATATATTCTAATTTATATACACCAGGTTTTTTAAAGATTGTAGGTCTGACCTTATTATCGACCAGTAAGGATACCAAATTCCTTTTATTCTTCATTGAACATATTACAAATCATGTGTCTCGAGGACAAAGTTTATTGAAAAGAATATTTGGTCATATGCATTCTTAAAGTACACATTCACATGCTTGAGGCTAAATTTTCGTTGTTTGTTGAATATTAATTTATCAATTATGGACTCTTCATACCCATTATCTGTAGCTCAACTTAGATAATGGTAACGATACCAATCTATAGATAACTGAATGGAAGGCACTCAATTTTTTGTTACTTGAATTAGCACTATGTACTATGGTATAAGTGTGATGCGTAGGTTTTTTATAAATGTCGAAATTAAGTTAATTATTTATATAAGTTATCTCAAGATTCAATGAATGATTTTCATTTTCGAACTTCAAAATTGATTCATTGATGAAAAGATTAATGAACAGTTAATTGTCTATCTGTACCAGATAGAGTTAAGTGAGCAGTCAATTGACGTTATTATACGAAATATTGCTCCTAATTAAAAGTGAGTTTACGAAATAATGTTTGGTTTCCTACAAAATTTTCTTCTGCTTTAGAAAATTGCCTGAAAAGTAGTTTCACCCACTTTATTTTTGCTCTAATTATTCACACTACAGTTCCTATGCACCTAGGTGTTCTTCATAGTCCATCGAAAAAGCCACGAGTAATTCTTAACGCAGCGCAGTCCATTCAAGTGAGCTTTACTGCCTACGCAAAACCCATAAATCTATTTCGTGTGAAATAATAATAATTTTAGTGTTAAGTAGGCATGAAAAGTGTCAGTTAACCATTCAGTTATATCCAATGCCACCTTTTCTGTTACTCATACCTCTCCTACCTTTACATAACCGCCTGACTAGACTGAGATTTATTTAGGTACAAGCAATTCGAAATTCATTTTTGGGCGTAACATACAACCTTAAGGCATTTCTAGCGTTACCTGAGAAGTAAGTCATTCTTTGTAATAGGTAATTCTTTGTGAATTTTTGAAATTGCCGTGCTGTTATATTGTTAAGATAATTGAAAAGGTTGTACATATATTTTCAAATTAGCCACGTATATAAAATACTTTGCTATTTGATATCGGTTGATTCAGTCTGGTATCTTTGATTTCACTATCACTGAAGTTTTTTTTTTTTAATATCAAAAATATATAGTGTTCTTGAACAACAACTTTTATTAAAAGGAGCAACCAGCATGAATATAAAATATTGTCTAAATATATTATAAAAAACTTGAGGGTGAATACTAAGTATACTTTTTTTTTGGTCACCACTTTTAGTTTGAACTACTACACTAAAGAAAAGTAGTTTCTTACGTTGTTTATAACTAGAGATATTACCCCAGTCTTTTTGATATAACCTTCGTAGTAATCAATAAGACGATATGTGTTGTGGGACACCCTGGTTGGAGCAAAATTTCTTTCTATATAAATTATGTATTAAACAGCACTACGATATAAATTAACGATATTTGAGAGTAATAAAAGAAAAACAGAATGAACACAGGAATAGCAGTAAAATGGTAATTCATAATTTGGTTTTGAGTATTATGAAAATAGAAATTTTATCATTAGTTGTTCTAAAAATATGAACTTATTATGAACATTCAATTTTAGCGATTGGTTTGTTTGAACTAAAGTAGCATACGTTTATTTGTGATTAAGTTTTATATAAGTGTTTCAAAGAAACTGAATCTATCGAGGTATTGTATCTGGTTGTAGATTCAGCTGAATCATTGTTAATTCTTGAATCAAAGTCACCCAGAAGAAATTATAACATTGGCTCTTATCTGATTTGATGTTGAAATCACTACTCTTTTGAATGAACAAAAATTAAAATTTGGTTCCTTTGATTATTCATTCCCACCACTGATTATGATTATATGAATAGATTGTAGATTATTATTGCTAAAAAAATTGTATCAATTCTCCACTTCATAGTCATAATTAACCTATAATCATTCATCACTATTCTCAACTTCTATTGAATCAAAATCAAATCATGCAAAATATAAAAGTTGACCATGGTCAATTTAATATAATACATAAAGTGAACAAGGAAAATTCTTCAATATTCAATCAGTAATTTAAGCGGAATACATATAAGCAAGTCCTTTGGAAAGTTGTTTGATAAATTTTTAAATTATTGAAGAATTTTTCTTGTTCACTTCATATAAACGACTGAATCACTTTCACAATAAATTCTTTATTAATAAAATAGCAATAAATTAACATCGTTTGAGGGTAATTGCATGAATAAGAAAGCTAATGAGTATTATGACTTGCAGGGCTTGTTAAACACATGCGGATATAAAAATACTGCTGACGTGTACGCCTAGCAAAACATCGTTAATATATAAATTTAGGCCTAGCCTGCATTTGCCAAGTTTCTGTAGTGTAACGTACAATAGGGAACTTTGTTCCAAAAATAATAAATTATGGTTCGTTTCACTCCTCCTGAAATTCTGGAAGGTGTGACCAAATTTCAGACCTGGTAGAAAAAACATAATTTAATTTATATATTCAATATATATATATATATATATATATATATATATATATATATATATATATATATATATATATATATATATATATATATATATATATATATTAGTTTTTATTTGTTAGTCGTATTTATTGTTTCATTTTTAAAGCTGTTTTATATTTAGCTAATTGTCATTTTGATTGATTTCCTTGAAGATGGTTTAAGGATTGATCAGAAATAATTTTCTCCGTTCAACTTACTCCATAAATATTGAATGAAACTCTGTAGATAAATCTAATAATTGTTATTTGTAAATTGAATACATCTCTTTAATACATTAAAACTTGAAGTAAAAACCTGTTTCTTTGAACAATAAAACTTTATTCAGTATATTTGATGAATTACAAAACGATTGTAACATTTATTAGAAAAAATTATCTATCAATGTAATGATTTTAACCTTAGCATATAATTAAAACGTAATTTATCGCAAGTGATTTTCAAATATTAGGTATTTCTCCTTTGGGACGACCTACATAAAATGTTCATGTCATTGTGAAATGAAGAGTGCGTATGTTTACGATCATTGAGTAATATTCGTTGGTTTGTATAAATCGGGTTACATAAACATGAGTTTATTTAAAGGAAGTAGAAGAAATATATTCGGCAAAACATGCAATATTATTTTGGGAGCTGATGTAGGTATTACAGAAATAAGAGCACATATGAAATCTTCACTCAAAATAGATAAACTGAAAAATTAGATATATTTGAGCCGACTATAAAATGAGTGCGATTCGATATTAAGAAACTGGTCGAATATGATTTCTTGATGGCGTAGTTCCAAGCAATAAGATGGTGTAATCGACAAATATAATATTCGTTCAAATTAGAAATCTGTAGAATTACAACCAAAGGTATCCTGTCACGAAAGTCGAAACAAATGATCACATAACTTGAATATAGTGAATTATTCCTTATCACACATTACCTACACTCCAGACTCTCGGCGACTGAAAGATAGGCAAAAAAGGTGTCCGTCATGTCCATTATGACATTTTTGACAGTCACTACTACCACGACAGCATTGTTAGCGAGCGCGTCAGCTGTTTTTTTTTTTACTCGAGGGACCTACAGTTTAACTCCGGTTCCGAACGGCTAATGGGCTTGAAAATTATGTACATTACTCAACAATTTTTAATCATATATAACCACTAAATTCCGGACATACTCAACACCCAAGAGCAAGGTGGGACTCGAACCCACAATCCTCGGTTTACAAACGGTACAAGGCGTTCTACCTTACATCTGCTCTACCGAGGCCTCCGCGTCAGTTCTATTCGTACATGAGTATGTGCTCACCAAGCCATAATACTCATAACCCCTGTGATTCATTCAATTACTCTCAAAAGTTTTTGTTATTTTATTATTAAAGAATTAATTGTCAAAGCGATTCAGTAGAAGTTGAGGATAGTGATGATTCTGATGATTAAGCCAGGTAAGTACCAGTGTTTATGAATTTTAGTAAAATACTCTATATCAATTTGTGTTATTATAGATGACGTATTTTTCATCATTTTGTACAACGCGTACAATTTCGTTATTATTTTCAAACAGGACTGTATATAATGAGAGTTTAACACACTTTCTAGAGTTTCTGGAGTTCTAAAACAAACAATATTTATATATATATATATATATATATATATATATATATATATATATATATATATATATATCTTATATATAAAATTCTCGTGTCACAATGTTCGTTCCCATACTCCTCCGAAACGGCTTGACCGATTCTCATGAAATTTTGTGAGCATATTGAGTAGGTCTGCGAATCGGCCAACATCTATTTTTCATTTCCCTAAATGTTAAGGGTAGTCCACCCCTAAATTTTTTATTTTATTTTTCAGACAAAATTTTTTGTTTTTATTTTTTTATGATACAGCATACAGAAATACATACAATCCTAAATCACCTTTCTACGATCAACCCTTATTTTTTATTTGTTAAACTTCTTCAAAATGACTCGACCGATTCTCATGAAATTTTGTGTGCATATCGGTTAGGTCTGAGAATCCGACAAAATCTATTTTTCATCCCCCTAAATGTTAAAGGTAGTCCACCCCTTAGTTTTTTTCTTTATTTTTCTGACAACATTTTTTGTTCTATTTTTTTATGATACAGCATTCAAAAATATATACAACCCTAAATTTTCACCCCTTTACGATCAACCCCTATTTAGATAGATAAAAATAATTTATATGGCAGAACAACGTTTGCCGGGTCAGATAGATAGATAGATATGCAGATAGATAGATAGAGATGCAGATAGATGAATATATAGAAAGACAGATAGATAAAAATAATTTTTATGGCAGAACAACGTTTGCCGGGTTAGATAGATATGTAGATAGATAGATAGAAAGACAGATAACTATCTAGATAGTTAGATAGGTAGATATACATCGGCAGATAGATGAATAGATAGAAAGATAGATAGATAAAAATAATTTATATGGCAGAACAACGTTTGCCGGGTCAGCTAATATATATATATATATATATATATATATATATATATATATATATATATATATATATATATATATATATTTATTTATTTTTGGAGTTAAGTGCTTTATCTTACGTTACACCCCAGACACTTGGCGAATAAAAGCTAGGTCGAAATAACATTTGTATATGCGTAGATTTTTAGTAAGCCGTGCAAGTCAAATCACTCATTACCTTTCTTATTCTTTCATTCCTCTCAATCGCTGTTAACTTTTCCATTAGTCTATCTGTTCTATATTAATATATAATATATTGCGAAAAGAACTTCGTTATAATTGGGTATCCCACGTCACATATCATCTCTTGTTTCACATTCACTAGGTAAGCCATTTTGGTATAGCATGAGTGACTTATACAGCGGTCGGGTTGCTTTCCCGAAGGTCATATCACGCAGACTGTGAATTTTTGTTGGAACTGTTCAAATAAATGTATGCAAAACAGCTATAGGTACTCGACAATTTCAGACTATAATAATTTTCTTTTCAGAAGAGATTACGTAGTAATAATACGTTTAGGTAACTACGCAGATATCTATATTTATGTCGATTTCATATGATAAGTAGATATATTTGGGCTTATTGAATATGATCACAGTGCAAAGAAACCAATAAGGTGAATATTTGATACTGTTACGAATTTGCTCAAATTATTATTAGGTTTCCATTGTCTATGCATACGAAACAACTTGTTTGATTCTCAAAATATAGATTGCATGATATATAATCAACAAAAACTAGACAATAATCCCGAAGATGATTGAAATGAAATGAAACCTCGGCAAATTTTACCGAACAGGTTCCTTTTTGTTTGACACTTTCCAATTATACCTACATCACTCCCACGTAGATATATGCTAATCGAAATTAAATTGCGTAAATATTGAAGAAAAAATATAGGATATAATACTCATAACATTTTCTTACAATCGAAACATTTCAACTGAATTATGAAAGGATGATTCATTTCTGTATCTTTATAGCACTCGTTCTTGCATATTCTCTTACTCAACAGCGTTGTGAAACAGGAGTTGAACGGAATACATTTAAATTGATTGGGTTGAAACCCTTATTTATTATTAAAGTTTCGTTCATAATACGAAATATCTTATGAAGTTAAATTAAAAGAGTTCTATGTACTTCCTGCACGAATATCTCACTCTTAATTAGTAAATGTCAATCTGTAGACCACCATCATTGTTTGGGTATACGGGTCTTGAATTAGAATTGATAAAATATACACAGCAGGAGTTAACTTCATCGATATTATAGTTTCTATTTGAAGTTGAGGAATAGAAACCAATAGGTTATACATATACCTATATATATATATAGGTATATATTATATACAGGGTGTCGCACCGGGAACTGAATCGATCGATATAGAACAAAGTACGGATCAGAAAATTTTGAAAATTTAGATAGAAAATAGACTAATGTCGGTGTGGCCAATCCAACCAAAATATTTACAAGCAGCTGGCACTTCCGCTTATACCGGAAGTCGATACCAACTTGCTTATTTTAAATGGAACACCCTATATATTTTAGGGTTTTCGAAAAGAGCATAAAATTCTGATTCGAAAATGTGAAACATGCTCTAAACCTAGCCGTTTCAGAGATATTTGACATTTTATAGAAAATTTGACAGGTGCAACGGTTTACAAGAACCGGTATAACTTTCTTCCTGTAAAAGATACTCATTTGCTTCTTGTCACATGAAAAGAACACAAGAAGAACTACGTTCTAAAACTGAAATTAATTCAATAATATCATACCAAGTGTTCCGTTTTTTGCGTTATATTTCGTCAACTTCGAACCGCGAAAACTTGTTTAGGTCAAATGGAACACCCTGTATTTTTTTACGTCAAGTTGTGTAAAATTGAATTCCCTTTGTTCTGATATTAGCATTGTGGGGGTTAAGGTTACAACTTTTTGAAATATTTGTGATTTTATTAGAAATTCATGAATGTAATCATTTGATCAAAATAGCCATGATTAGAAACAATCAGTCATTATCTTATGTCAAAAAATGCCAGCACGTTTAAATTATACCCACGAAGACTTTTTAAATTTGTTTATTATTTATGGAGAATGTAATAAAGTAATATCAAGAACTTGCAGCACATTTGCTACTCGATATTCAGAAAAACGGAAAATTACACTAACACTGTAACATTCGTATGAATCGAATTGAAGATATGGCATGAACTAAAATAGTAGAGATAAGATCAATTTGAAATATCATTTCATTTTAATTTAATAAATGCTCAAAATTCCGCCCTCGAACCTCGACACATTTTTCGCACCTTCGGATTAGTTCCTCATGGGTAGCTCTTCTAATTGAACCCTGTGATATGTTTTGAAAGGCATTTCTTACTCTCTGCATACAATCTTCAATGGTTGTTAATGGACTCTCATAAACTTTATTTTTAATAGTTCCCCAAATAAAATATATATTACTTTATTACATTCTCCATAAACAATGAACAAATTTAAAAAGTCTTCGTGGGTATAATTTGAACGTGCTGCCATTTTTTGACATAAGATAATGACTGATTGTTTCTAATCATGGCTATTTTGATGAAATGATTACAATTCATGAATTTCTAATAAAATCAGAAATAATTCAAAAAGTTGTAACCTTAACCCCCCCAATGCTAATATCAGAACAAAGGGAATTCAATTTTACACAACTTGACGTAAAAAAATACAGGGTGTTCCATTTGACCTAAACAAGTTTTCGCGGTTCGAAGTTGACGAAATGTAACGCGAAAAACGGAACACTTGGTATGATATTATTGAATTAATTTCAGTTGTAGAACGTAATTCTTCTTGTGTTCTTTTCATGTGACAAGAAGCAAATGAGTATCTTTTACAGGAAGAAAGTTATACCGGTTCTTGTAAACCGTTGCACCTGTCAAATTTTCTATAAAATGTCAAATATCTCTGAAACGGCTAGGTTTAGGCATAGAGCATGTTTCACATTTTCGAATCAGAATTTTATGCTCTTTTCGAAAACCCTAAAATATATAGGGTGTTCCATTTAAAATAAGCAAGGTGGTATCGACTTCCGGTATAAGCGGAAGTGCCAGCTGCTTGTAATTATTTTGGTTGGATTGGCCATACCGACATTAGTAATCATCTAAATTTTCAAGATTTTCTGATCCGTACTTTGTTCTATATCGATCGATTCAGTTCCCGGTGCGACACCCTGTATATATATATATATATATATATATTTATATTTTATATATGTATATATATATATATATTTATATATTTATGTATATATATTTATATATATATATATATATATATATATATATATATATATATATATATATATATATATATATATATATATATACATTCTATTTGTTTATGCATATGCCATAATTTCACCGATTGTATTAATAAGTTGACGTTTCGACCCGAGATTCGTGATTTTTCCGAAACTTTTGAAAAAATTACTTTGTTTTAGAAAAACAGGAAAGTCAAAACATAGACAGCTATGTTTCATCAATTTTTTTGCGGCTATGAACTTCTTCTGTTTCTAATTACGTGCTATTCAGTCTAATATTAGCAGTCAGGTCTACTAATATTAGATGGTGGGGGAGGGGAAACTACAGAAACCCTTACCCACGTAATGAACAAAATAGGTTCTTAATTATTTGTCTAAATGATTTGTCTTTAAAAAAACACTACTCATTATTTCAATATTACACCTATTCTAGAATAATAAATCAAGTGATTCATGGTTTTTGATTGGATTAGTAAAGTCAAAATAATAATATGAAATATATTCTATTATCTTACATTTCATAATTAACTGATGAAATATCGCATATTATGAACTCTAAACGTAATATCAAAGCTACTCACACTACACAAAATCAAATAATATTAAGTCTTTTCTGAATTAAAAAGTAAAACACCCAATTTAAGGTATATATCGTACAAACTTCTCAAAATTCAGAAGAAAGATTAAACGCTCATAATTATACAAAAACAGTAACTATCGCAGTAATCAATGATCAACGAATAATGAAAATCAAAATTCTAATTTTAATTGCACAACAATTTTAGAAATAGAAAAAAATTAAAAATGCCAGGAAGTTTTTGAAATGTTACATATTCGACAATATTTAACTGTAGTCATAAATGATAGAACTGATATAAAACATATAAGTAAAATATATACAGATAAAAACCACAACAATGAAACTAACAAACTTGATAACAAATAACCCACATTTTTCAATAACATCTAATCAACTAACTATCCCTTTATTCAACTTCAATTACAGATTTAAATTTTTCCATTCACATCTTCAGAACATCCAACCGACCATTAATCACTTCAACAATATAATTTTTTCTAGAAAAGGTGTAATATTGAACATAGTTGAAAAATTTCTTTATAAAAACAAATCCTCAAGTAAAATCATTAAGAACCGATTTTGTATATTACGTAGACTGATATTAGACTGAATAGCAAATAATTAGTAACTGTAACAGCTGCGAAAAAATTTATTTTATGAAACATAGTTGTCTGTTTTTTGACTTTTTATATATACAATACATATAATTCTTAAATTCATAATAATTCGAAATGCGACTCATAGGATTAATGTATCTACTAATAAGATTATTTCAAAAAAAACTTTACTGATGGGCCAGTCAGACTTCTATTCATTAGGCACTGCATACCAACAGTAAATAAATTTTTTTTTCAGGTGAGCTACGATAACAATGATAGTGAACGAAGCAGTTCATATTAAGGGAATGTTAAGCTTAACAAATATTGCAGAATTTTTGAAGAATCATATGCAATATCACAGGTAAGAAATGGTGATATCTATGTGAGAAATTATGTATATATTTATTTATTTATTTAATCATACTTACCTACCATTTTACATTGGTATACTAAGTCAATTCAAAAATACAAAAGAAAAAATTTACTAAAATTACATTCAAGAACTCAAATATAAATCAAACTAATAATTAAAAATCACCGATAACAAATTCATAAGCATCTGCGTAAAGATCGACGCCATAGGCGACTTGATAAATGATAAATTTCTTTAAATCAGTTTGCAAGATGAAAATGTGCATTTCATTCGAAAAAGTGAAGAGTTAACGATTGGAATGAATTCAGGTATTCGAAAGACAATTAAATTTCATATCTGTTGGTGACATAAAATACAGGGTGTTCCATTAAAGCTAAACAAGTTAGTGCCATTTAAAGATTGCAATTATTTTATTTTTATTTTTACACACCAAGTCTGAGTTAGTCAATATTTCACAAGTGTGACATAAAGTTTGTTCCAATGAGTAGGCTTTATCATTAATTTGGTTGAAAACAAGAAAACACTACTTGCGGGTCCGAGTGTTAAAACTCATTTTCACAAAATACGAGATATTTCAAAACCCATAAGGTTCAGGTGAATTAAACCTCAATGAAAATGTCATTTATTTTTATCGAAAAATCCAAAAATGAAATAATATACTAGGTATTCCATTAAAAAAAAACAACTTTTATATTTTTCGTGTTTTTGACACACCATGTACAACATTAAAATATTTTTAAAATGTACTGCTGCTAGGTGCCTATTCATCCTAAAAAAAATACTTCAATAAAGTCAAATTCTGTGGCCGTAATTGTTCGTGTCGAACAACGTGAATAACCCTGTATATATATATATATATATATATATATATATATATATTATATATATATATACAGTATTCAGTATAATATAGAATTTTGATGTTTTGAATTCTTTTCGGAGCCACGTCAGGAGTTAGGGAAAGTTAGTGGATTTCAAGTAATTTGCTTATCCTACAAAACCGAATGAAAATTAAGAAAGGTTGGAAACAATCCGGTTCTGTGGCCTTAATCTGCCTACTTCACTAACTGATTTGGTTCCTAAAATTAGATCTTAATTCTCAACATATCTACTCTTTAGAGTTACTTCATACTTTTCCTATATTCTGAAGATGGCTCCACAAAAAAAAAGTTGAGATTCTACAAATCCTGAAAACGGTTCATCCCGAGAACCAATTTTCTCATATATATAAATATATATATATATATATATATATATATATATATATATATATATATATATATATATATATATATATATATATATATATATATATATATATATATATATTTATATATATATATATATATATATATATATATATATATATATATATATATATATAAAATATGTATATATATTTATAATGATACATTGATTGATAAAAAAAGTTCCTTGTTTTTGAAAAATTGTTTTTTGAAATAGGTTTAGCAAATAATGAACTCATTGTCTATTCGAAAGTTTCTATTTTCACCAGTTTTTATAGTCTTCCGCTTGTTCAACTAAATTGTCGTTGATAGTTTCTTTCAGATTCAACTGTAAAGTCCTTAGAATGTTTAAGCAATTAATTTTTTTTCCAACTTGCCATATTGTGTACAAAATGCACTTTGCCTACTCCTACGAGCATGAAGTTAACTGTTGCTAAGCACTCAGCTATAATTATATTTGTGTATTCTTCAAAAAAACTTCACACGTCTGTAACTCTCACTATGCTTGTTTGATTTGCGAATAATCAAGAAACAGCAGAAAACACTCACGTTTTTATTGCCGAATCTTGTTGATTTAATTAAACTTTCGAATCAATTATATCAACTGCATTTGATTTTTCTTTCAGTTTACACTTGATTTTACTGTAATGAAAAAGTCTTTTATATTTTGTATCTATTAAGAATAAAAATCGTGCGAGTAGCAGAGCTTTATCATTAAGGTCGTATTTCCTCCATATTTTTGTTCTATTTTTACGTAAAGATTTTCAACCCACTAATGCCCGATTTCACCAACTAATTCCTAAAGTTAGGCAATACTTAAATCGGATTTAGGAATTTCTAAGTGCAATTTACGTTTCACAACGTGTTAAGTAATGCCTAAGGACGATAGGAAATACCTAACGTTAGGTCCCCTAGAGCAGGCTTTCCCAACCTTAATTTCGCCAAGCCTTCCCGAGCTAAAAATAATATTGTCATGCCACCCTTAGGTAAGTTTCAACAAAAATAAGGAACGCACGTTTTACTTATTAATTAAATTATTTATTTTTAGGTATTTTAAATAGGTTAAATACAGATGCAATATATTTATTAAGGATAATGAACGAAAGAATACATTTGAATCATTAAGTACTTTTACAAAAATCTAAATAATGGGTTTTTTATTTTTCTCTCACACAAAATAAATCGGCTTTTTATGAATCTTGGTGAAAATATTCGTTTTTATATCACAATTGCACTGTAATTGGCACATTAGATTTTTTGCAGAATCGTGATAAACCCGTTTTAAACATACAAAGCCCACATCCTCCCATTCCCGACCTCAAATCATCCGTAATTTATTTTTCCTGTCATTTTTATTATATTTTCTTCTATTTTAGATGAGTTTCATCCTGTAACTTTTTTTTTAAATTATCTGTACTGGCCTACCATGCATCATTACTTGCTAGAATATTTTTTTTATCTTTCACTTTCTTTTATATTTTAAATCATATTTTTATAATTAGATCATTTTTAAACAACTTTTAATTTGAAGTAATTTAAAACAAATAAATAAAATCTGTGCTAGCTAATGAGATACTTGAGCTTGCATGCTCTGTACCAGTTGGTCGATTCTGGGTTCAGTCGTTGCTAAAGCTATGGTTAAATCGCTATCGACGGCAAAGCGATTTCGCTGCTTAGTTTTTATTAAAACTAGAGCTGAAAAACCTGCCTCGCATAAATGAGTGGACGAAAATGAAATAAGTATTTTTAAAGCAAAAGAAGCAACTTTCGGATTAACAACGAGTCGTTCGATCCAAAATTTTTCTAATGTCAAGAGATGAAAGTCATCTTTCATGGTCGAATCAGCCTTAATTTCTAGAAATTCTTGTTGAAATTCTCCCCTAACGCCCCCATAACATTTCTCTACGCCTCCCTAGGGGGGCGTGCCCCCCTGGTTGGGAAGTCCTGTCCTAGAGTATTTAGGAAATGCTTAACCTCAAATTGATATAATAAAATTATTATATTTCTATCATTTTTTCTCTTCTTACTATCCTTTGTCAAATTCGCAGTCTCGTATTAAACAGTGGTACCAATTATATGTACAAAACTTTCCAAATCAAGTTTTTAACAAGGCATTTCTTAACTAAGAATTTCTTAAGTTGGTGAAATCCGATTTAGGTAAGTATCGGATTTAGGTATTTCCTATTGTAGGAATTACTTAGTTAGGAACTTCCTTACAACTCTTTGATGAAATCGGACATTAGTCATTCTGTAGGTACTGTTGGAGTGAGCAAAACCTTGAAACCCATGACAATCATAAAATTTCCACATTCAAAAGGTGACTGTTGAGAAAAATAGTTGAATTCATCAAAATATACTTCCCTTACATCAAATTCATTCATTTCACGTAATATCAATCCTCTAATTCAATCTGCAGAAGCTGTGAAAGTGCTCAAAACCTCAAAAACGTGAATGTGAATGTGAGAATGAAATAACTACATAAAATTGCGACGGATAAGAAATAAATATTAGTTAAAAAAAAATTAACCACGCTTTTGTAGATAACCGAACTAAAACACGTACAAAGTAATTTTGAATAAATTTATACTAAGAAAAGTGTTATTAACAAACAAATTTCTTTTATTGTAGAAAAGATTGGGGTGCTTTGAGTCAATTGTTATAATATTTTGATGACAGATATTGGTAAAAATGGAGTCAATATGGAAATATTTTGAAAAGCACCCCACGCTTCTCTATTTATAATAAAATAATTTTTTTTGTTAATTACACTACTCTTAATTTAAATTTACAAGAAATTATTTCCTACTTTTTATCTACAAAAGCGTCTATTTCAGTTTTCTCAAACTATTATTTATTTTAAACGCTTACTTTGCAAAAAGACACTACCGGGTATCGGATTTGGAAAATCGCTAATCCTGAAGGTGTTTATCAGGATAATGGGACAAACTATTTGAATTATTTTATTGTAATCGATCTTTGATAAGTGTTCAAAGTTTCAAATCAATCCGACGCTTTGAAGGGCGTGAAAATCACGTTTAAAGATTCCGTTACATGAATACATACATACCAAGCTAATAAAATCGTGTTAAAATAGTTAAAACCACTGAAAAGAACTTCGTTAATATCAACTCAGTTTACGTACGAAATTTCTGCACTCTAACTTTAACTGAAGGAGCTATGGAGAAAATCCCAAAAAACAAGAAATCTCCTTATAAAACTGGCGGCGATTAGTAAAAAAAATGTATACCGCCGAAAGTCATTTCCCTAAAATCAACTCAATCCACGTTGAGATATCCAACCCTCTAACTGAATTTGGAGGAGGTTTTGAGAAGCAAAAATCTTTTACGACCCGGAGTTTTTCAACTTGATTTATACTTCATACTCGTAAAACCCTAGAAAGCTAAATTTTGGATCTATTGTTAATAATTTATTTTCACATCTTTTGGAACTGGTTTGCAATATTTCTGACATTGGACACCTCAGAAAATCGACGGGGTAGAAATGTTTTATCGAATTCCTTACGAAGGTCATTGCCAATAACAAGATTCACCTCATTGTCCCCAATTCAAGCCTTTGCATGTCCTTATCAGCGTCGGGAGTCGTAAAATTAATTTTACGATTCTCCATTTATACGATCCATTGACAGTAAAATATAAATGTCATGCAATCCACCGACTTTCAAGTTGAAGAAAGCACTCCTACATTAAATATTCACTACGTGGCTCCGATGCCAATAATCATGACATTCATTACGCCAGGCCCTATGGAATTCTTGTTATTTGAATAATAATTTCGTAGTCATCTCATATATGAAGACGAACTGTTGAAAAGAAGAATTCGTCGTCATGTGTTCACAACATGATTCGAAAATTTGTAGTACGTACCTTCTATGCGGGTATTCTGATGTTCGTAGGGCCGTTGTTGATGATGAAAATATGACTTCAATAAACATATAATTAGTAGATGCTTGAAAATTTTGTAATACACAATGACATAGGGTAAATGAACCATTTTGAATATTCTAGATCATTCCCATTTTGATAATAATTCTTGTGTTTCTTCATGAACAGTATATGTTAAAACTCGTTGTGTATTATTAAATCAAGAATTAATAACTACGAGACAAAAAACATGATATACAAATTATTACACGTCAAAAATAAATTAAAAAATCTTGATATTATAAAAAGATCAATTATCAGAAAATTTAATTCGACAGATATTTTTGTGTTTTTTAATGCTTCGCATTGTGAAAAGTAGTTTGTTGAAGAGGTTGACCAAAATATTTCGGCATTTCTTTTATGTCAAGGTAGAAGATATAACATATATTCTGTATCATGATCTTAGTTACTTTATGATGTAAGCTATATAATATAGACCAATAATTCGAAGGATTAATTAAGCATTTAAATTCAATATTCAATTTCAAATAAGAGAAAATTTCTTAGTCTTACTTGATTTCGATTACAGAATTTAATTTTTCATTATTTTCTAATTATTTTAAAGTTTTTAACCTCCAGCTTCAGCGAAAAGTTCTTTGTTCTCGAGAAAACCACTAATTTGTTTGGTGTGGCTCCTAGGAGCCAATCATAATAGTAGACACACTGTTGGAAAGATCATGACAATCTTTTAAATCAGATAGTGAAATAATCGCTTAGTCTTGCATACTCTCAATAACAAAATTTATTTTTTTCATCATTTTTTAAGACTTTTAAAGTTTCAAACTACCAGCTTTACCAAGAAGTTCTTTTTTTCATTGTTTGCCAATCCTTATTATGGTACACTTGGTTGCCCCATACTTCCCTAGCGCAGGAAAACCCTCCAAAGGAGGAATTTTCAGTGTCGCACTATTTTTTACCTCTCTTGAACGTTATGTACTAAAATAATGGCTACGGAATTTTTGGTATAGTCAAATTGGGCATGGGATATAGATAGATTGGTGCGCATATGCGGCAGGTCACTTTGGCCTGCCCTATTTTCTAAGCACCTACTTTTATGGAAAATTTTCAGAAAAATGCTATGCTTTTTGTCAGTGCACCCCCCAAGTACTTGGGGTTCTGTCTTCGTAAATCATGGTCAAATGTACCATTGAACAATTTTTCATTATGGTCAAATAGTTCCATATATACTTAAATAGATTTTTAAAGGGGTGTAGAAATATATCAAGGGCGTCCGGATGTCAAACGGATAGTTTTTCATCTTTCATAAGTAGAGCACTTTGAGTTTTTAGAAATGAAAACAGCTATGAAGAAAATATAAATTTTGACTTGAAAAGTTCCAGTATCTATGTCTACATTATGCATCTATTTTCTCATTACATTAATCCGTTTATTTGTATTTAGGTATAACAACAAGTATATTTTTGAATTAACGATTGCATAAAAAAATTCTACATTCCTTCTGTTTCCATGAATCTATGTTTCGGACTCTTTGATATTGAATAATTTATATTGAACTCCATATTTACATAAACTCATATATACATACTTCAACTTTCGTGATATTTTCATGTGTTCAAGGTTGTTTTGTGATGCACATTTTCGTGCAATTCAATTCTTTTGGAAAAATTCTGATATACAAGATTTCGATGTTTTTACAGTTTACCTTTTATGACTTAAAAATAAATAATAAGTTATAATATACAGTTGTGGTAAAAAAATGAAATGTAGAAACAACTGACTGTAATGAATAATCTCCCTTCTCTTCTGTTCAAATGAAACTACAAAGTTCTTTCTTCTTCAAGTTAAAACTTCAATTTTCAGATTCAAACAATGACGTAAAATCTTAAAATAACTTCGTCGAGTGCAACTTGAATCTTGTATATGTAGCGGAATTTATTTGAAGTACTTATCCAGAGATGCAGCTATAATGCATGCCAGTTCAGATTTATCTATCTAGATATTATCTGAGAAAAACAGAAAGCAATCTATTTTAATTATGCTTTATAAGATGGTATTCTTGTAAATCATCACTATCTTGATATTCTGTTAGCAGAATTTTGCTGTTGAGAAGGCACGAATTTGATAATTGAGATATTATGTGTTTCCAGTTTTGTTATATAAAATATTTGCAAGGTCGAATAAATTCAGACGCAGCTGATTTTAATCAATTCAAATGGCCATTCGTAGTAGTTCTTGGATATTTGAATGAACGTATTAAAATAAATACATACGATCGTTTGTATTATTGTAGTAAGTATTATTTGTTCAATTTGAATAACCTTCTACATTTTCCCATCAAAACAAAATTCATTACTCACTTCGAAGGTAATTGAACATCTTTAAGTTAGCTTTGGCTGTACAGAATTCAATTAAATTAATTAAATAAATTAAGCACAAAAATTTATTTCATGAAAGTATTTTTATTAAGTATAAATTGAATAGAATTGAATTTTATGGTGTTTTAAAAGACGATAATGAATGTAATAATTGTTAATTTCTTAGGAGGTATGTGCTTTTCACCATAAATCTAAACATAAAAATTCGTACGCTGTATTTTAATTATCGTTGGTGTTTAAAAATTTAATTACTCATTATAAAAACACAAGTTAACCTTTTTAATAAACTCTCCCAATCTGCCAAATAAGGTTGAGAGATTAAACAGGACATATGTGATGCAGCTGTGTTCAGATGATATAAAATAAATACAGATTTTACGGTATGTCAGAACTCTTCATATGAATATTTGTACAATAATATTCTCTAGAAATGAAATTTTCTCTAATGAAATATTAAAACTTCTAAAGTTAGTAGAATTGTATGTGATGGATATTCCATGCATCGTGAATTAAAGCAATTTGAATTGTCATGAAGAACATGTTGAATTTCACAAAAGGAAGAAAAAACTCACGGCAGTAGGGCTCCTTCACTAATCTCCAATGTCAATTTGGAGTGGCTGAAAATATGCACAAAGCTATAAAACCTGCAATAGTTATTTATGTACCAAGTGCGTTATATAGATCTAGTAACGCACGTGGGGCATACACGATTTTATTTTTCATTATAATAAAATTATTTTATTATAATGAAAAATCGATTTCAAAATCGGTTCATTGCTCCTATACTTTCCATTTTCCTTCTCATAGTAGGCATGTCATTTGTTGATATTTTGCCGTTTGTTACTAATTTTGTCATCATATTCAGTGAATGTCATTGCTGCTTTCTCTGTGTAGTCTTATAGAAATAATGGAAATGAATTTACCCAAGAATATCATAGAAAATGCAGACAAAGCTTCGAATAATTCATTGCGGAGAAATCCAGAGTCGTATATGACAAGGATTATGAAGTATTTAATCAATGGAAGTTGCTTTATTTCTTCTTGTACAATGAGCGGGCGTTATGATCCATAGTGCCCTCTCATAACGCCCTAGGGCATAATGAGTATATTAATAGCAACCGTATCTAAGGTGAAATCAACAAATAATATACAAGTGAAAAAAAAACAATAATATACAAAAAACAAAAAATATATTGAATGTCTACATAAAAATAGCGGCGGAGCGCGAAAATATGTTAAACCTCTAACAGATCATCTATGGAAATGCGTAAATCCTCAAAAACCATGAAAAACAAGAAATCTCTACATAAAAATAAAGGCGGCCAGAGAAAAATAGTGTACACCCTCATACATCAAGTTAATTCATGTACAGATTTTCAAGCCTCTGACTTAATTTGGTGGGGATTTGGAGGTGTAAAAATCAGTCTTTTAGCACCATCCCAGATACCAAATTTCAACGTATTTGCTCTGATGGGGGCCGTTGGAGATGCCAAAATGTACCGGAAATATATATATATATATATATATATATATATATATATATATATATATATATATATATATATATATATATATATAATTATCTATGATATGAAACAAAATATCTTGTAAATGGCCGCCACGGCTTTGTTGACATATGCGTATCCTTTTGACGAAATTTTCAATAACGTTATTGAATACATGTGGTGATATGTCATTGATACAACGTCTAATTTCGGCTTTCAATGCCTCGATGATCGCAGGCTTATTGGCATAAACCTGTGGCTTAAGATAACCCCACAATTCTGGTCACGAAATCGGAAAATGAAACGACCAGGAGCAAACTCGTTCAAGATCGTCAATGTTTCACGGGAGGTATGACATGTAGCACCGTCCTGCTGAAACCACATGTCGTCAAGATCAATAGCTTCCAAATGAGGCACAAGAAACTGTGTTATCATAGCACAATAACCTTCGCCATCCACCGTTACTGCATAACCTTCTTCGTTTTCGAAGAAAAGCGGAAAAATTATTCCTCCAGACCATAATGCACACCATACAGTGACCCGTTGTGGATGCATTGCTTTCTGATTAATCATTTGTGGATTCTATAAGCCCCAGATGCGACAGTTTTGCCTATCAACGGAGCCATTGAGGTAAAAATGAGCCTCATCATTGAAAATGATTTTGTTTGCAAAATCAGCAGGTTGCTCAAGGATCCAATTGGTGAATTCTCTTCGCTGTTCATGATCTACTGGCAAGTTATTGAGTCACTTGGATTTTGTAGGCATGCAGCTGTAAATCTTCAGACAATTCGCTGATGAGTGCCTGTTGAAATGTCCAATTCTTATGCCCGATGGTGAATTGACGTCTCTGGCCTTTCTCTGGCGAACTGCCCTGATGTTTTATTCTGATCGACCTCTACGAGCTCGTATCGTGTGTTTCACATCACTAACCGAACCAGTATATTCGAATTTTTTGATTATTCTTTTCACAGTAGATGAATTAGGCACATTATTGCGACCGAAAATTGGACGCACTTTACGAATAGTGGCAATTAAACTTTCACCATTTTGATAATAATTTTTGACAATCAGGACGCGTTGTTCTACCGTGAAATGCTCCATGTTAACTAACTCCCATCTGTCAACTTTCGATCTGTCACGTCATGATAATGTGACATTATGACTGTGAAACATGGCGTGCAATTCAAATCTTACGTCTTATTGAAACACACACACACACACATATATATATATATATATATATATATATATATATATATATATATATATATATATATATATATATATATATCTGGAGGTCCAAAACGGATTTAAATCACCCATCACAGTTGATTTTCGACACAGTGCAATAGTCTATTATTTTCATAGAAAATACGACTAATATATTATTATTATTTATTTGGGGTTACACTGCACCACGACCTATAGGTCTATTGTGCCTCCCATCAGAGCTATTCGCACCACTGCTTCATCAACAGCTGACCTTCTAGTTTAAGAGTTTTAAAGAACTCCTGTATCTGTAAAGGCTTCAAGGAGGTTACGTCCTCACTCCTACGAGGTTTTTCCCAAAGTATTTTTCCGTTAGCTTGCAATGGCAAGGCGTCCTGTAACCAGATAAACAAATATAACCAAATTATAAAAAATCTTTAATGGAAAACAATTTTAAAAAATCTTGAGTAACTCATTCTAGTTGGAACATTCACGTCCTTGGTTTAACAAAAATATTTGTTTCATATTGAAGCATATGGTTTTCCTTTTTGAGAATCTTATGGCCAGTGTACGACTATATAAGTGGATTCTCATGGTCATTATGTCTTTTGACCTACTCATGTTTTTTAGAACAAATCAACAGGAACATAAAAACAGAGTAAATATTTGAAATTATGAAAAACTTCATCCGATTTGATAATTTTGTCAGTTTTTTGATATCCAATCTATTTTTCTATCAAAAAGAATATTTATTCGGTATTAAATTTAAAAAAATTAATGCTTCTTTATATAAAATATTAATTATGCACTTTTCTTGCAGAAAATTATGATGGTAAAAATATCAAAGAAGTTCATTAGTGGATAATAATTGTTTAGATGGGGTATTTTAATTAAATTATTTCCTTTTGAATAGACAATTAGAGAATTCACATTTTCATTCAACCGGTTTTAACATCATCTCCCAAATTAGTAGGCAACAATTATTTTTCACTTGTACATTGAAACACCGAAAGTGCAACAAATGTTTCTCTGAATTATTCTCAAGACACCGAGTCTACTGGTCGTGACATTGATTCACCAGAAATGGTCAGAACGAGACATTGGAGGGAATTTTTATTGAAAGGGGCCAATAAGCTGAATCAATTTCAGTCGTCTACTAGTCATCTTCTTTCAATCGATTAACCTCAAATTTCATTCAAGGTTACTAGTCCATTATTGAATTAATTATTGAATAAAATTCAAACCAGCCTCAATCATTTTTATTCGGCTTCAGTTTAAGTTATATATATATATATATATATATATATATATATATATATATATATATATATATATATATATATATATATATATATATATTATATATATATATATATATATATATATATATATATATATATATATATATATATATATATATACTTATATAGATATATAGAGTAGGGGAGCCCAAGCGGGGATTTCGGGATTTACTAAAGCGCGGCAGATTAATATACAGGGGAATACCTTGTACCCGGTTAAGTACCTCCACAAAACATGAGGCCCATATATAAGGCCGCCCGTGAAGGATACAGGATCAGATTAGTAAAAAAAAATTGACCTTCAGAAATTCTCGAGCGCGTCAGATTAAGGTAGGGTGAGTTAATTACATCCTAAAAAGTGTAACAAAGTTGTAAAAAAAAAACGTCATCTCGACATTCTCGAGCGTAGCTAAATTTTTTTTCATTTTGAAGGAAATAATTCAAGAATAATGAAAAATATATCTGACGATTTCCGCAAGCCGAAATAACAAAAATTCGTCGATAAAGTTAAATGCGTGCAGCTGCGTGATGCCTACATTTCCTTCTCCGCGTTTCCGATGATTCTACGGATGAAGATGATGATTAATTAATTAATCAATTAATTATAAAACATAAAATTTTTTTAAGCTTTTTTTTAAGTTATTTTTTTATAAATACATGCATTCTACTAAAAAAGCATACACTTATTTATTTGCATGCTATTTCTTGAGCTTTTCAATTAATTAAGTTCAATGATTTAAAAAAATGAAAAAAAAAATTTTTTTGACTTCCCGCTAAGAAAAATTAAAAATTTTAAACAATTCGGGAAGTTATTGGTTTTACCCCGTTTTGCGAAAATCGAGTTTTCATCAGATCTCGACGTTTTAAGGTCATAGGAAGCTTCCCTGACTACCCCCGCGATGTTGTCACTATGTCTGTATGTGTGTGTGTGTGTGTGTGTGTGTGTGTGTGTGTGTGTGTGTGTGTGTGTGTGTGTGTCTGTCTGTGTGTGTGTGTGTGTGTGTGTGACTATGTGACTCGCTCATACCTTTTGAACGACTAAACCGATCGGAATCTACTAAACGGCGTTCTAAAGATTTTCCTCAAAATTAGATTTCCTGTGAATTTGAACCGATTCGGACCGATAGATTTTGAGAAATTTTGAAAAATCTCAAAAAAAATAAGAAATTTTTTTTCAAAGTGTTTTTTTTGGAATAACTTTTAAACGGCTTTATCGATCAACTTTAGAAACTAATCCGCCTTTGAGCTTGAAAAACCACGTCGATCGCCACCAAGCTGGTCAAAATCGGTTGATTCGTTCGAGAGTTATCGTGAACGAAAGAAACCCGAAAAAGTGTTTTTTCGGGATTAATCCGAAATGTTTCGTTCGATCAATTAAAATTGCAAAATTACTTATGAGGATGATAAAACTGCGTCGAATGCCGCCAACCGCGTGAAAATTGCTCCATCCATTCAAAAGTTATTGCGGTTTGAAAATTCCAAAAATAGTGTTCTATGAAACTTCTATCAGACTTTCGAGCTGGGAGAGCTCAAATGCATAGAAATATTATTTCTTTGAACTCAGCGAGCTCAAAATATCACATAAATTATATTTTGAGCTCAAAAATGTCATAAGTACAATTTTAAGCGCCCAGGAATGGAATTAGCGGGAAGTTGCAGGGATGGCCTTTAAGGTGAACCGTTTTTCTAATTTTTTTTTGTCAGATCAGGCGAATCCCTCTAGATAATCGTCAGATTATGAGACAGTACGTTTAGAACATAAAGATGAACCATATATATCTTAATCTGACGCGCTTGAGTATTTCAAAATGGCGAATTTTTTTTGCATATTATGAAAATGGCCGCGAGTTTGCGTCCCATCGAAATCGTCAGATTAGTGAATGAGAGTTTTTTTTTGGTGCACTTAACACTCCCTTAGAAAATCTGACGCGCTCGATTAAATTTTTTTTTTATTTTCAACCCTTACATACAACCACCCGCATCATGCAAACGATCAGATTAACATACGTACATTATTAAAAATACGTAGGGCATTAATGCTATCAATATCTGACGCGCTCGAGGATGTCCATGCAACAGTTTTTTTTACATATTTAAAAATCTATAGCCGCTTCCCCCACCGATGTAAAGGTATATATCATATAACATTTTCTTCTTCTTATCATCTAAGCTTTCCAGCCCAATAGGTCTCTACGACGCTCGAGTAAATCCCCATTTAGCATCGTGGGCTCCCCTACTAATATATATATATATATATATATATATATATATATATATATATATATATATATATATATATATATATATATATATATATATATTAGTAGGGGAGCCCACGATGCTAAATGGGGATTTACTCGAGCGTCGTAGAGACCTATTGGGCTGGAAAGCTTAGATGATAAGAAGAAGAAAATGTTATATGATATATACCTTTACATCGGTGGGGGAAGCGGCTATAGATTTTTAAATATGTAAAAAAAACTGTTGCATGGACATCCTCGAGCGCGTCAGATATTGTTAGCATCAATGCCCTACGTATTTTTAATAATGTACGTTTGTTAACCTACTATATATATATATATATATATATATATATATATATATATATCTATATATATCTATATATATATATAATCTTTTGATAATTATTAGCAATAACAGGCTGGTTGAATCTTAAAAAACTCAATTTTATCAAAAAGTTGACGCCTCACCACGACATTCGAAATTGAAATTTCTTTGACATTTATTGTTTTGAAATAATTGAATAAACAGGGCTGCTTTGTATATGCTATTCAGTCTAATATTTATATTCAAAATTGTAATTATTAGATGGTAAGGGAAACCAAAGAAACCTTTACCTACGTAATGTTTGAAAATAATAATAATAGGGTTCTATTTATCTAACAACAAAGAAATTAGTTATGGGAAAACATTAAAGAAGTGGAGTAGAATTATCATTTATTTTATTTCATCTCCAAATTTTCAATCCAATACTTAGCTACGCCGTTCTGATGAGGACCAAAGAGTCCGAAACACGTGTCAACGGCTGCTTCCATATAAGCGTACTATACCGATAATTCTACTCCACTTCTTTAATGTTTTCCCATAACTAATTTCTTTGTTGTTAGATAAATAGAACCCTATTATTATTATTTTCAAACATTACGTAGGTAAAGGTTTCTTTGGTTTCCCTTACCATCTAATAATTACAATTTTGAATATAAATATTAGACTGAATAGCATATACAAAGCAGCCCTGTTTATTCAATTATTTCAAAACAATAAATGTCAAAGAAATTTCAATTTCGAATGTCGTGGTGAGGCGTCAACTTTTGATAAAATTGAGTTTTTTAAGATTCAACCAGCCTGTTATTGCTAATAAATTATCAAAAGATTAAAAATAGATCACAGGCAACAACAATTCGAATAAATATATATATATATATATATATATATATATATATATATAATATATATATATATATATATATATATATATATATATATATATATATATATATATATATATATATATATATATATTCATGGAAACGGTTGATTATTTACTAAAGTAAGATAGCTAGCGAAAAATGTTGAGGTACTTAAGTTTTAGGGTTTTTCAAAATCTATAACACTAAGTAAAAATTAGGTATACAGGGTCAGTCAAAAAGTATTGAAGAAATAAAATTGCTTTTTCTTCAATAGAACACCCTATATATTATACCATGTTTTAATTCTGCTCGAAATTTTAAACAAAATTTACATAGCACATCATTTCATAAATTTAACTGTTTTCGAGATATCGAATTTTGAAACTACCTTTACTACACTCAAAATTATTGAAGAAAAAGCACGAAATGATGGATATTTATTATGAAAGTCACACAAGGTGGAGTATGTGGATATGATTACAGTTTAATTATAATATTTTTACAGAAAATAAAAAAGAATAATTGTTCAAGGTTATCTTTTCATGCTTTTTCTTTAATAAATTTGAGAGTAGTAAAAATTCGATATATTAACATTATTTGCTAGCTATCTTACTTTAGTAAATAATCGACCGTTTCCATACATACCAGCGACCCTATATATATATATATATATATATATATATATATATATAAAGATATATATATATTTAAATATATATATATATATATATATATATATATATATATATATATATATATATATATATACCTATATATATATATATATATATATATATATATATATATATGCGTTGGGTAATTCATTTGAGAAATTTATGATCAATCAGGTGACCCCTCCAACGTAGCTAGTTTCTGACGACATGGAATTCCCATTCATTCTTCAAGGGAGAATATTAGAGCATCAGACGTCGACGCACACACGATGGAAACATTAGACAGTCTGTTTCGCTCTGCGATAAGCTCATCAGTATCAAATATATATTTAAAATCTTACTCCCAGAAATTGATTTCGAAAACTAATTTATATCATTATCTATTGATTGCTCAAAATAAGAAATCATCTGAAGTAAAATGATTCCACTAAAATTGTTATATTTACTCGACATATAAGTTTCGGGCTATCATTCCATTATCAAAATTTTTCTAACTGAACTTAGAGAATACTTGGTAACAGTTTAATAGCCTCAATTATTTATTTCCAGTTAAATACTGGAACCAAATCAAGCATTCTTCTTTAGTTCATTTGTAATTTTGATCATTGTTTTTAGGGCGTGGTAAATAATATGATGAATATAATAATATGATAATATAATACGTTCGGTGGATGGGCGAGACACTACTAACGAGCTCCTTGAAGAGCGAAACAGAATTCTTTCTGGTGTTTCCATTATGTGTCAGGATGTTGAATTTTCTAACATTCTTCCTTGAAGGATAAATAGGAATTCCATGTCAACAAGTATCAGGAAATTAGCTCTGTTGGAAGGTTGTATAGATTGATCATCCATTTTTTGAATGAAATTTGAACATATTAGTATCTATATATCTGCGCCTGTTTAGCGCAAATAAATATTAATTTTCAATATATATACATATATGTATATATAAATATATGTATATATATATATATATATATATATATATATATATATAGTTATTATATATATATATATATATATATATATATATATATATGTATATATATATATATATATATATATATATATATATATATATATATATATATACATATTTTATTTTTTTATTTTATTTTATTGTACAAAGGAATACAAACAGGCAACGCCCAGAAACAGTATTCACTCAAGTAAAATAACATATTGTGCAAATGATACATAAAAAATAATGAACAACTTCCAATATACAAGATATACAATACCACTAAACAATCTTAAACCTAAAAGAAGCCAAGGATGTCAAAAATCAACAAGCATTAAACTGAACAAAAAACAATGGTTAAAAATAACAATTTACACATTTATTATAAGAAATAACGCATGACGCACGGTGGAACTTCACCTTCTTCAGATGCTAATGGCAAACTAACTATGATTCTCTGTTATATCGACAACAAGAAATGACAAATTATGTAGAAGGGGTAAATACAAAGATGGTTACAAATAATTATTAGAAAAGGAAAAACTAATTCTGAACTGCTAGTCAGGTAGTTCGGTAATTTTGAAAAGATTAAGAAGGGGGCTTGAAGTATGATCGATTTGGCTATTCAATAGGATACCGGAATGCTTGTATTTATTTATCTGTAATGATTCTAAAAAATTAAGTTTAATTCCCTTACTTTCAGTATTTAATATTTTAAAATCGAAATTGAATGTGTGATTTTCTTGGATTAAATGGTTTGCATAATGTGAATCCGACTTCTGATTAACAAAGCTTCGTTTGTGTTCTGAAATTCTAGTTTGAAAACTTCTGAAAGTTTTACCAATGTAAAACTTATCACAATCGCCACAATTAATTTTATAAACTCCTGATTTATTATCTTTATGAACTTTGGATTTATTATTTTTTATATGATTTCGTAAATTATTACCGGTACGATAAGCAATGTTAATGTTATGCTTAGATAAGAGAGATTTAAGTTTTTTACTTGAATTTCCGATGAAAGTGAGGCTGTTGTATTTGATATTATTTTTAGTAAGGGGGTACACCTGGTTAATCGCATTTTTGAAAAACTTTTTATCTATCATATTGTCTATAATATTGGGATCATAATTATTATTCACGGCAATTTGTTTAATTATATTTTTCTCGATGTTAAAATTGGCATTTGAAAGTGGAATATTTACTAAACGATGTACCATACTATTGAAAGCTGCCATTTTGTGTTGGAAAGGATGTAGGGATGTACTATGTATGACGCTATCAGTGTGCGATGGTTTGCGAAAAATTTTTTTAATTTGTTTATTAATTTACTCCAAGTATCGGCCCAATCAATCCAAAATTTGTATTGAACATATCTATCTCAGAGAAAGACTCATTATAACCGTTCAACATTCTGCAGATGGCAGAATTACGTGCACTATTGGTCCTTCGGAAGGGAACGTAAAACAGATCTCAGAAACTCTAAATGGTATATTTTGCAAAATATCTGGAAATTAGCACGCTATTCAATATTTTATGAAGAAAAATTATGTCTGTTACTTTTCTACGATCTTCCCATTTAATTAATTTAAAATAATGACGAACATCTGTATAATCGTGATTCCTTACAAGGAAATGATTCTTGTAGCATAGATAGCGAATAAATTTATTTTGGACACTTTCAACCCTCTTAACATTGCAAGTGTACTGTGGGTTCCATATTGTAGATGCAAAGTTCAATTTGTTAAATACAAAAGAATAATACAGAGTTAGCAATGTTCTATTATCCTTAAAAAGTTTACTATGACGAAGTAAGTACCCAAGGATTTTATTGGAGCTGTTAATAACGTTTTCAATATGTTGATCAAAGAGGAGCTTTCTGTCAAATGTCACTCCAAGATCAAGAATGCTGCTTCTTGAAGAGGCTGATTGGTATCAGTTAAGTAATGGAAACCTATCAAATTTACATTTCTACTGAACGAGATCTTGTAACACTTGTCATAATTCAAAAAAAGACTATTTTCGCTACAGTAATGTTGCAATCTGATAAAATCACACTGAACCCTCTGACAGGCAGCCGCATCTTTAATTTTTCTGAAAAACTTCCAATCATCAGCATATAGCAAATATCTTGTGTTCCGATAAATAAATTATGTATATATATATATATATATATATATATATATAAATATATATATATATATATATATATATATATATATATATATATATATATATATATATATATATATATATATATATATATATATATACATAATGAGGCAATGTATAGAGTTCTCTCATAATATATAAACAGTAATTCCCTGAGGTTTCAATTATATCATGATGCAAACGAACACAAGGTCTTCTGACTATGTATAGGTAAACAAAAGGATCGATAAAATATAAGATATACTGCCGTTTGATCCCTCAATGTTGAACGAAGTTCTGGAAATACTTTTTGTGGGGTTGGGGTAGTTAACAGCAGCACTAATCGATTATAATAACCCCTTTCACAGTTCAGTACACACCCAACATTCGGGTTAGTCGAATGATGAGGTCACTTTGATTAAGGAGGATTCATGGTCATGAGTTGCAGATAAATTGATTATTGCCGATGACTAAGATGTTAAGCACCATTTGCTCCGTCGAAAGAAAACAAAAGACGTTGTTGACCCAACTGAATAATTTCTATTATTTTAGTAATATTATTTATAAATCATTATCATGGTTTAGCAGTCACGTTAAGTTACTGAGCATTTAATTTGAGAAAAAAATCGAATTTTCTTCATTTATAAATTTATCTGCTTTCAATTTTATTTTCTGATATGTTGAAATATAATCTTATGGTCAATTTTTAACTTCAAACTTTGCTCTCAATGTAAGCTATTAGAGGTGAAATAATTTTCTTTTTACTGTGGATATGTTAGTGTATTTAGTAATCGTTGTCGGTTGTTCATAGTTTTATTCAAGTTTATATATATATATATATATATATATATATATATATATATATATATATAGGTATATATATAAATATATATATATATATATATAAATATATATATATATATATATATATATATATATATATATATATAGGTATTTATTAAATATATATATATATATATATATATATAATATTATATATATATTATAATATATATATATATATATATATATATATATATATATATATATATATATATATATATATATATATAATATATATATATATATATATATATATATATATATATATATATATATATATATATATATATATATATATTTAAATTATATATATATATATATATATATATATATATATATATATATATATATATATATATGTTCAGGAAGATTTCCGCGATCGGAAGTATTTGAAAAACTTGGTTCTCGGAATGAACCGCGTAAAAGATTCCGATTTCCGGTTTCCGATTCCTCCTAATTCGATTCGTGGAGTAGGCAGATTGAGGCTACGTATCTGAATTATTTTCCTTATAATTCTCCTGAAGATGGCTTCGCAAAAGGAGCCGAAACGTCGAGATTTTTCAAATCTTTTACGGGGTTCATTCCGAGAACCAAGATTTTCATATATATATATATATATATTCGAATTATACTCATCTTTTCTTAGCAATGACCTGTTATCGGCGATATAATTTGAAAATTTATTTTTTTGTTTAAATAACAGATGTTTCACTAAAAGAGTGAAATAATAGCCAAGAATACATATATATATATATATATATATATATATATATATATATATATATATATATATATATATATATATATATATATATATATATATATATATATATATATATATATATATATATATATATATAATATATATATATATATTATATATATATATATATATATATACTATATATATATATATATATATATATATATATATATATATATATATATATATACTATATATATATATATATATATATATATATATATATATATATATATATGTATATATATATATATATATATATATATATATATATATAAATATATATACATATATGTATATATATATAAATATATATACATATATGTATATATATATATATATATATATATATATATATATATATATATGTATGTATATATATATATATATATATATATATAATAATAAAGAAATATACATATATATATATATATATACATATATGTATATATATATAAATATATATACATATATGTATATATATATATATATATATATATATATATATTTATATATATATATATATATATATATATATATATATATATATATATATATATATATATATATATATATATATATATATATATGAAATATTTGTTTATTTACATATGAATCTTTTTTGCATTTTTGAGCACAAATAGACGTATGACTAGTGTTAACCTTTTTCATTAGTTTATCAACATTATGAGTGTTACGAATCCTTGAACAAAGTAGATATATTATTATCTATACTCATCTATTTTTCCTTATCTTTGTATTAATAGTTTTCTCATGTATCTATTGATTGATTGATTTTATTGAATGGTAATAGACATTTTCATTAATATTAATTTTTTGAAACTTCACATAATCGGAGGTTTATTTGAAAGCATTTATAGCTCCATTTTTTCAGTTCTTCAAAAAATAAGATTTTTCTACGATGCCCACCATAAATTATGTTTTCACCTTGATACGCTTTATTTCAAGATTATCGCTGTTGAACTATCTAAGATGTTTGTTATCTAATTGAGAATATTGTTTTTTATCATCGAACCTTATTGACTTTGCTAGTTATTTCTCATTTCACACATTGAAATTTGTAATCAATTAATTCATATTATAACCAAGCTCCTTCTGGCTGTTGATTTTATGAGTAGTTTATATAAATTGAATTCTCAGTATTTACGTGTAAGTATGGCTATGACCTACGAATCTCGGCAGTCTTTTCGGCATCTCTGGTGCGTGTACTGCAAGTGAAATGAATTTTATGTGCATAGTAATCTCTCATGAATAATATCCTTTGATGGTACTATATGATTATTCAAGATATGATTGAACGGTTTTTTTAGTTGGGTTGAATTATTTGAAGCGTCCGAGAAAGTGGTTAACAAAGTGGCCCAGTTTCCACTTATGGGATGTTTGTTGTTCGCCATGTTACGCTACATACGTCAGATACTGAAAATTATTATGAGGCCGACAACTGTTAATAACTTGGACAGAAAAGATCGACCGATTATAGGGCGGCCTTTGAGATTAAATTGATATGTGGTTACGCCCTTGCCAGAATGAGTGGTTATGAAATGTCATAAACATTAAAATTTTATACAGTTACAAGATTACTTTACTAATAGTTTTGAGTTAATTTGGTATTAGAATATTGAAAAAAAATGTGTCGATTTAAAGCTACAGTTGTATTGTTACTGTTGCGTGTTTCTAAAAATGTTCCACAATGTTCCTTCAAATTTCTTTATATTTCGGCAACAAATGTTGACTGTTTCTACTTGTCACCCTTCAAGCTACGATTCCACCGGAGGAACATTTTTGTCGCTGTTGCGTGTTTCCGTAAATGTTACAAAATGTTCCCAAATGTTCCTTAAATTACTTTATTTTTAGGCAACAAATAGTGTTGCCAGCTGCTGGGCAAAAAGTTTAGAGACTTTTTTTCGTGATTTAGCGACATTTTTGATCATTTTTTCTTATTTTCAGGCAGTTTATTTTATAACATCAGATAAAAAATCGTAGAAATTTATTTTCATTCAGAATGAAAAATAGAATAAACATTAGTTATAGGCGTTATAAACATTAGTTAAGATCGTAGCGCCGTAACGGCTAATATCGGTACTAGAGCATGGGAGATTAGCTGTTTGTTTACATTGGTTGTAATGGTATTTACGTTCATTTCGTTTTGAGTTTTCGAACGTTTATCGTCGTAATTTGTGTTTTTTTTTGGACTTTGTATTTTCCTGTGATATATTGTGTTTGGATTGAGGACAATTTTATCTCTGTTCAACAGTAGATAACCTACCTACATCAAGTTGAAATTTACACTGAGTTTTTGTCATTGAACATGAAAATCAATAATAAAATAAAGTAGAGGACGAATAAATTCATTGGTTGAAGGAACTATGTATACCTCATGAAAAGGCTGTATGATAGAACACCTATTTCTTGATGTTATGCTAAACTGTTATTTTGGTTGTGCAAATAAACATCATTTTTTGTTATTATTATTTTAATAGTATCTCTGGTTGTTACATGAAAGAAAATACAATAATCTATAATCTTTGGATGATGGCTCAGGTTCAGATTCCGATAAAAGTGGAAGATTTTTCGTTGGAATAGCATTGGACTTCAAAAACTCTACGTTTTCGGTTAGCTGAAAATTGCACATCATTAGTTGGTATAATTCTATATGGAAAAATCCACAAACTTACTGCAGGGAAAATAATTATTCTCAGTAAACTGTAAAGAACAACTCTCTTATGTTCAGACATTTTTTTTCAATCTTCAAGTTATGAATCCACACTTTTCTTCTGTCAATCATTTCCTTGTTTCGCAACTTTGTTTGGAATGCAACTTTGAATTGTCCAGCTTTCGGAAAGGTATGTAAGCTATAATAAATAAGCGGTTTTTTTGCCCAATATGAACAATAGAATACAGAACAATAGTGATTCATCTCTTCTGAACGTTTGTGAACGATCCAAAATACAATTAAAACTCAACAACTTCTCATATAAAATACACGTAAACAGATGTAAACAAAGCAATCTATCTCCCATGCTCTAGTAATATTCGACACCGGTAGGGGACGTATCGCTTATTATGTTTTCCCTATAGCTATAACGATATAAAAAAAACATCAAACAAAATGAATATGAATACTCCTATAACATTTCATTAGGAACTATAAGTTGGTATATTGATGAATAACAAAATACATTTTTCAGACTTATTTGAAGTATTTCTTTGGTCGCACCACACATTAACCATGTCAACTCATATTTCTAGCACAGGGTTGCAGCCATCCTCGAAATATTGGAACTTTTTCTCACTCTGCTCTGTATTTTCTGTGTATATTGTTGAGGCACTAAAATCTAGAGGTGAAGATATGACAAAACAATATACCCCTCAGATCAATAAGGTTCCTTATTGATCTGAGCTATACACCCAATAAGAAGAGAAACAACTTACTTTCATCACAATTTACTAATTGAATTTAAAATGCTCTAAACATCTATTTCTCCTTATCTGTCTAGTGCTAGAGCACATCGCACAGGTACTAGCTAGTAGTGGAGTAGTGGCATGCATATCCTAGGCTAGGTTATAAACTGATAAATGAATTTTATGATTAGAAACACAAAGGATACATGACATTTGATTGAACTGCCATAAGACCACAAAAGCACAGATTAGACAACTTTTCTAATCTGTGACAAAAGTCCACAAATGATGAAAACAAACACTGTCATCTGTCATTCTCTCCTCTGCTTATCTCTTCGTCTCGATTATTCATAACCGTTGTCACAAATTCATGTGAGCAAAATGTCTCCATAAAAATCGCTATGACTATGTTGAAAACGCTAAAATTCCGACACGTCGCAAATCGAGTTGAAATGTCGCATTGAACCAACCTAAACACTCTAGATTTAGCGACAAAACCGCTAAGATGGCAACCGTGCAACAAATGTTAGCTGTTCCCACGGTTTGTAGAATAATATCTACAAACCGTGAGCTGTTCCTACTTGTCGCCGGTTTCCATTTTGAGCGGTAAACTTCAAAAGAAAATAGGAAACATGTGTAAACAAATCCGTGTTGCTATTGCAGTGGAAATGTGAATATATATCACCAGATGAACAACGAGGAACATTTTCGTTGCTTGTTTCCGAAAATGCTCCAAAATATTCCTAAATGTTCCTTAAAATTTCTTTATGTCTCGGCAACAAATGTTGATTGTTTCTACAAAATAATATGCAACTATTGACAATTTTAGTTGCTTCAGTGGAAACAAAAAATTTACGTATGTTGCCAAAGTTTCTACTGTTGGCAACAAGGAGAAACATTCAACTGTAGCTTAACGTAACGATTTCACAGTTTTCTAGTTGAACTATTCGCAAAATTATCAATTTTCAAAGCCACGAACATTGTTTACTCAAACGATGGAGCGTACGCCATACCACTTACCCAGCGAACTTTCAAATAAAGAAACTATTTTGATGCTAAAGTTGAACTGTAGCTAAATCTTTGGGATTTATTTTAGCAGCTTGTGCCACAATACCCTTCCGAAAAAAGCTTTCCCTAAGTTTAAGGCTGCTAAAACAAATCCGAAAATATATTATATATTATTTTAAATTTTTGAAGAAATAATTTCGATTAAACAACAATTCAACTTGATTAATAAAACTGCTAACATAGATATAACGATGTAGTGATTTAACTTCCAAATCAGGATTCATGTCAGATGTTAGCCAGGAATTTATGCATCGTCTGTATATTTTTATGTCTGGTGGTAGATTATTGCTCCTGCTAATAACCATTATCTACGTCTTGGCCATATTCATTTGAAGGCCTAATAGATCTGCTTCCTGAGTTGCCCGATTTAAAAGTTGTTAGAGATCTTTATGGTCGTCAGCGATGATCGCAGTATCATCCACATACCTTAAGTTGTGAATTGAGACCTTTTAGCCTCTAGAAGGACGGAAATTGGATGCGCTTGAGTAGGAACTAGCATGCAAAAACCTTCTTTTATGCGTACTTTTCAGCAAAATACTTTATTTTATCAGGAGAAAACCCAGAAACTAGGAACTTTGCCATATAGGTTCCTCAAATATTGCCTTTCATTGCGTACCCAAAGTCGCTTCATCTTCCTTTAATTTATCATTTTGGTTGAATTTCTTCCATATATGCAACGATTTTTGTGAGAGTAAGATATATTGTGGGTAAGAGAAATAGTAGGGCGAATCACTGTTTCAGGATTATCAAGAGACATGCAATAACAACAAGGGGTGTGCAACTTGAACCATAGATACATGGGTATCTATGAATTCGTGAGTAAATTCCGACCACGATAAAACACATCTGGATATTACCCAGATCTTTCTTATTCTTCATAACTAGATCATTTTTACTTGAACAAAAAAGAAAACAGTAAAGAACAAAAAACAAATTTAGACTGCTAAACTTTTATTCCGTACTTTGATCAAAATATTTTTAGATCGAAAATTATTGATCGCTATTCATGTTGGGATTTTCCACATCAGCGACTGCCTTATATCTATTACTCAAATAGCCATGACTTCGAGACCAGGTATTTCAAAAATGAAAGGGAATTGAATTATCCATCTTATAAATTCAATGGGTAATTCAAAGTCGATTTCGTAGAATTATTCTGAAATGAATTGTTTTTTATTTTATAGTAGTTCTTTTGATAGTGATAAGTTCAGTTCGCATCGAGTAATTGATATGTAATATTTGTGTTTAGACTATAGTTAATAGAAATAATTTCGATTAAACAACAATTCAACTTGATTAATAAAACTGCTAACATAGATATAACGATGTAGTGAAAATTTAGATCATCCAAGACATTTTAACAAATATTTCGAACTGTTTACAATTTTTTACAATATTAAATCTCTTAGGTTTACTGGTTATGTAGAGGTCATGCAGTTTCCTGAGCATTTGTCTCTAGGAGCAAATCTTAATGCAATCACAATTTTTTCACTTTTTGATTAATCTCTCTCTGCGATGTAGATTCTGCAGGATCAGATTTCAGTTTGAGTAGTTCTTCTGATTTGATAGTATTAGTGCCATCAACATATATCGTTTTTTATTTTTGACTAGAGAGTCGAATGCTTCATTTCTATCTTCCATATATTCATGCATCTTGGTATTGAAACTATACAACTCTTTTTTTTCATCTTTTTTTAATTTTCTTCGATATTTTCTCTCTTTTTGAACATAGGAGGATTAAACAGTAGATCTTTTTTTGCGGGACAACGGTAACGTCATTTTTTTCATGTTCTTCCTTTCTTTTTTTTCAATACTAGGTCCGGGTGGGGAGCATTTCGATAAATACAGTTCTTACCAGAAGGATATGACCACAAAACTCATTATTCAGATTATTTGAACATGCAGAAATTTCCATTTTGAAATCGATTTTCAACAAAATTTTTGAGAGTAATGAAACAAATGGTATTATCAATATACTGATGTTTTCGTTTTCACATTCATGAAGATATCGCCCCCTTAGTGCAACAACTAGATAACTCGAATTTTATGCATTTTGAGTTATCCAGTTAAAGCTGACCTATTTTTCATGCTCTTTTCAATGCAGAATCTAGATATCTAGTACGAGCAACCAAACTCGTTTAAATAGTGACCAGAAATACATAACTCCGAAAATGCACATTCTATAACAAGACATCTTGAGCTATCTAGTTGTAGCACTGGCATTATTGAGATACTCGGCGGCAACTACTTGGTTTCTAGGAGATATCTAGTTGTGTGCTTGAAACAACAGGTGGATTTCTGTGCTACTGAATTGGTTTTACAGTGTTTTTCAAACGGTGTCAATGCAAAAATGATGTCAAGGGGTAAGAAGATTTTGGAAATTCTGCGTAGTCAATCACAAAATTTTTTGTCTTTGTATCAAAGTCAACTACCTCTTAAAAAAGAAAAATACGACGACCTAATGTCTCTTTTCAAAATGAAACCTGCGGCACTCCTTAGCTTCTATGAAGCATTTTATCAGAGTCTCCCATTCCAAGGAGACCAAAGTAAAAGGCTTCATAACACAAAAAAACCTCCGAAAGTGATGACACTGATATTGATATTTAAGTCGTGCTAAGTGTTGAAATATTTTCTGTTTTAGTTGAACCATTCTTGTTCATTTTTCATTTCAAATAAAGTTGTATATAATAAGTGATTTGCTTTTAATTGCTAGTGGTTATAAATAGATAACTTTACTTTTTTTTGACTAGATTTTCAGCAACAACTAGATATCTCAAGTTTTTGATCAAATTCTGCAAATATATATATATATATATATATATATATATATATATATATATATATATATATATATATATATATATATATATATATATATATATATATATATATATATATATATATATATATATCTAGGTAAAACCTGATTGCCTATAAAATTGACTATACATAATTTGATATGCAACATATCTCTATACACATCAAATATTTTTGACTCCTTAACGGTTGTATTTTTTTAAAGTTTTGAAACTTTAAAATCGATTTTCTCGAAACTATAAATTTCAAGTTATCTAGTTGTTGCACTAAGGGGGCGATATAATATGTTATTCACGGTAAAGTTGAAACAAATCTGTGACTATAAATTTGCTATCAGATTTAGATTGGAAAAGCTGATATCAATTCGTGAGCAGTTTATATTATGAAATCGGCAATATCACGATTATCCCAGATGGGTTTTTTTTTTTTTTTTTTTTTTAACTCGAGGGACCTACAGTTTAACGCCGGTTCCGAACGGCCAATGGGCTTATAAACAATGTACATTACCCAACACTCAATCTCATAACTAGAAACACTAAATTCAGGACATACACAACGCCCAAGAGCAAGGTGGGACTCGAACCCACATCCTCGGTCAACAAACGGTACAAGGCGGTACTCGCTCACCGCTGGTCTACCGAGGCCCCCACCCAGATGGGTTGTAAAGTTGCATGAGTTCGGTATGCTGCAACTTCAGACACACTGGGTGAGTCTGTGGCATTGAAATGTCTGTCGTACCTTTTTGCTTCTTTTTTTAGTCTGCGACTAAGTTAATTTCAGTTTGAATGCACGTAATTTCTCGTTGCTGTTTTCACGTCGCATTTGTAGATCTGACCATTGAGATTTGGTTTCGCGTTTCACTTTAAAAAAAGTTGTTAAGGAGTGAAGACCAGTCGAGAAAATTGAATAATTATTTTATGTTGACTGCCACGGTAGTTTTCAGAAGTCTGGTTTGAAAAATGAGACTTCACCTTGGTTTGGGGCCAAGGATCGGATCAAAATTTCTGATTATAGTCTCGGCGCACATCCATGAGCTATGCACATGCAAATTTGTTGCCTTCTAGCTTTATCACAGCGACTATAATCCCCTAAACAGATGGGCAGACAGATAGACAGACAAATTTTTCTCTGTCTGATTATTGAGATTCTACCGGACGAGCATGGTGCGCCGCCAGATGTATAACCTCAATACTAAACGAGTGGAAATTGAGTTAAAACTTATTTATTTTTGTTATCATTGTTATCATAATATATATTAGTTGAAAAAGTGAAAGAAGAAATTCGTATATTGATTCCGTTTTTTTAGGGGAGAGCTACATGTTTTCCAGCTAAATGATTCTGTATGGCTAGGAATAGCTATAAGGTTTTGCAACCTTCTTCAGCTCATATGAAATTGAATTTACTCTTCTTATATTTCTAAGAAGGCCTTAATAACCTACTAGAGAGTCGGCGTGGACCTTTCAATTCAGTCCAGTCGGCCTACTGTTAGGAAAGCCAATATTAGGAGCAAAGGAAAGCTCGAAAACCTTGCAGGTCTCGAATTCACATTTTCTGCTTAATGATTTAATTTACTGTTTCCTTCAAATAACAATGATCCTCATCTACTTTTTGTTTCGTAATTAGCCCTGCTTTGAGATAAGCACTTTTTGGCGGATGATGTTCTCAAAGTGGGCGAGAACTTCTTCTGAGAGGTCCTGGAGTGATTGTATTATTATTCCTGGGAGGGTATGGAAATTTTATGCATGACTTTCTGAAGAGGACCTGAGGACCCAGTGGCCTAGGGGACATTAGATATTTTGAACAACCATATGTTGGTTACTTGTTGTACGTTTGGCGTTTACAGGTTGGTGAATTTTTGGCGATTTTTTAAATGATTACGATTATACCTACGACGCATTATAGTAGATATGCTCTCTATGGGCTTTATTAAGTATTATTTTTCAGTTATTGTATCTATTGAGAGGTATTCCTAAATATACGACATCGTCCTGTACTTCGAGGTTTTCTCCACATAAAAAAATTTGGATGATAAGTATGGTTTTGTTGAGAGTTCAGAAAATATTCCGTCGAAAGTCTTTTGTGGATCACAAATAAAAGACCTATTGAGAGTTTTTCAATAGCCCAATTTATTATTCTCACGGAACCATTTATCATTATTTTCGAAGATATTCCACTTGAATACTACACGATTCAGCCTACTATACTATGAAGGAAATTGAATTCTGGCATTTTTAAGCTTTAATATTTTCATCTTTTCATGTTATTGACATTTTCCTGGATCTAGGTACTTTCTCTCCTAAAGGAAGCAAATCATACATTTAATTTTTGTTGATGAATTTTACTGCAAATGAGATAATTGTGTTCTTTAATCATTGTATTAGCTTTATAGTTCTTTGTTTTCGAAAAAACTAGAAAAAACAATAATTTCATTCAGCTCCTGGGAGTTGCCTATCCTGATGTTGCATCGTTGGATAGATCTTGACATGACCTTTCCAATGATATGCCACAATGGATGGTTCGACTCTTCCTTGGGGCAAGAGAGTGCCCCAAATGATCCATCTTTCTGTTTCGTACGATTTTTTGCCTGTCTTGAAGAAAATACTCCAGGATAATGACACTATCATAGAGTTCTCAGTATCTTAAGTTCAGGCATATCCTTGTGGTACCATCTCCTATTTCCTAATGAAGTTTCCAAATCAGCCTAATTTCTCACATTTTGTAACCATGAATGTTTCTTCCAAGTCCTCTTTTGCCTTCTATTTATCCTTCGATAATTGATTTCAAAAGCTTTGCTCGGTTATTCTGTTTGATATGGACTGCAGTTAAACAGTTTTTTCTTTACATAATTATGATTAACTCTCTTTCTTTATCAAGCTTTCTTAGAACCTCTTCATTGCGTACATAGCCTGTGCAGTATATTATAGAAGAAAACGCAGACGCAGATTCATGTTAAATGACATTATAGATTTCTCATTCTCCCAAACGTCAATTTAGCCTGTTCTATCCGAGATTTAACTTCCAAATCAGGATTCATGTCCGATGTTAGCCAGGAATTTATGCATCGTCTATATATTTTTATGTCTGGTGGTAGATTATTGCTCCTGCTAATAACCATTATCTACGTCTTGGCCATATTCATTTGAAGGCCTAATAGATCTGCTTCCTGAGTTGCCCGATTTAAAAGTTGTTAGAGATCTTCATGGTTGTCAGCGATTGTCGCAGTATCATCCACATAACTTAAGTTGTGAATTGAGACCTTTTAGCCTCTAGAAGGACGGAAGTCGGATGCGCTTGAGTAGGAACTAGCATACAAAAACCTACTTTTATGCGTACTTTTCAGCAAAATACTTTATTTCATCAGGACCAAACCCAGAAACTGGGAACTTGGCCATATAGGTTCCTCAAATATTGCCTTACATTGCGTACCCAAAGTCGCTTCATCTTCCATTAATTTTTCATTTTGGTTGAATTTCTTCCATATATAAAACGATTTTTGAGAGAGTAAGATATATTGTAAGTAAAAGATATAGTAGAAAGGGCGAATCACTGTTTCAGATTATCAAGAGACATGCAATAACACCAAGGGGTGTGCAGTTATGTCAAGGTGTGTGCAACTTGAACCATAGATACATGGGGTTCTATGAACTCGTGAGTAAATTCCGACCACGATGAAACACATCTAGATGTTATTCAGATCTTTCTTGTCCTTTATAAATAGATCAATTTCACTTGTACAAAAAAGAAAACAGTTAACAACATAAATTAAATTTAGACTGTTAAACCTTTATCCCGTACTTTGACCAAATATTTTCAGATCGAAAATTATTGATCGTTATTCATGTTGGGATTTTCCGCGTCTGCCTTACATCTTTATTCTCAAATAGCCATGACTTCGAAACTAGGTATTTCAAAAATGAAAGGGAATTGAATTATCCATCTTATGAATACAGTGGGTAATTCTAAGTCGATTCCGTAGAATTATTCTGAAATGAAATGTTTTTTATTTCATAGTAGTTCTTTGGAAGCTCCTAGAAGTGATAAGTTCAGTTCGCATCGAGTAATTGATATGTAATATTTGTGTTTTGACTATAGTTAATAGACCTTTAAATTGTAAACAAAAATGATATCATTTTTTTAGTATTATACCACCCACAGACAACTTCTTTATTCATATAACAACATAACTTCCAAAGCGTCTAAATGAATACAAGTTTTAATGGTGATATAAGAAACGCTACAGGTATAAGTCGTAAAAAAATTCTATTAATAATAATCAATGGAGCTTCTATACTTTTCAACTGATGAATCATAGACGCGTTATAACTTAAATACAATTTAATTCAATTAGTTATCTAATGAATACGGGAACTGAACTTGAGGCGACTCCATCAAATAAGTAATTTATCTTGTTGAGTTCTCGGTATAACTCTCCAGTTGATAAAAGAGTTAATTGTGATCGATCTACGATCTTATTCATTTGAGTAATTCAAATGAAACAAAAAAACGATATTACAGCAATCTGTATTATAATTTAACGGAGCACAAATTCAACAAGTCTTAATAGAAATGTGTTTACTCAATGACTTCTAAGCTACAGCTGAGCAGAAAAACAAAAAAGAGGTATCAATTCACGACGAAAAATTCACTTACACTTTTAGTCTCATCAATCCCGAAGACAATAGGTCGAGATCGTGGTGGTTTTAGAGGTAACCCTCGTCAACTCCAAAGCCTAATGATAGTATAACCTACAACCTCTTGCGCACACTCTCATATACTGACGTCGCCATCTTACAGTACTTTTTGAAAACCTTCGAAATATTAGTACGTTTCATAGTTTTTGGCAGCATTCACAAATTCTTCTAAGTAGACAGATAGTACTGAAATAAATTTCTCTTTAAAAACAACTGTCAACAATACTCATTTTGTACCGGAATTATCAAAAACGCGTGAACATCAGAGCTCCTTCACTAAGGTCGTATTTTTTCGCGCGAAGTGCTTTGCGTCGAGATTCGAACGGAAATAGTCTCCGCGAAATGCAGCGTGGTTGAGAAAAACAATTGAAACCTTTAAGGGATCGTATTGCAACATGAACTTAATAATCCACCCACCAAATTTCAACTCATCAACTGAATCTGCAGAAGCTTTGGAGCAATTTTTCAAAAACCACCAAAAAACAATGTCTACGTCAAAAATGCGGCTTTTGGAAAAGTTCATCAAAATTTTGATTAATTTTCATTTCGTTCTGCCTCGAAAACAACCCTACATTCCAAATTTCAGCTCATTTGGTTCGATGTACTGAAAAATATATATACATATATATATATATATATATATATATATATATATATATATATATATATATATATATAATATATATATATATATATATATATATATATATATATATATATATCTAGAAACAAAATTTCGAAAATTGTAGTCTAGAAGGCCAAAAACGGATGAAAAAACAATCCCTGTATCTAACTGTTCACTTTCGATAAACTGAAATATTCTATTATGTACTTTCGCGACTAATAACTCAAAAACCGGAGAACGTCATTTTTAGAAGCAATGATCGGGAAGATGAAAATCGTTTAAAAAGAAATTTATCAATAAATTCAAAAAAAATTGGAATAAATTGAAATTAACTTTAAATCAGAATCAGTTCATTACGATATCCCCTTGAGTGTGAAAGGAAATCGTACTCAAAATAATTTGCTACAAATAATGTTAGAAAAAGTATTTCTTAGGTCTCATCAAACCTGTAGTAAAATTACCCTCACATAACCTTTAAAAATAAATCGAAATGTATGCATATGCATTACCCCGCCATGTTTTTCCAAGCTTCTCAATTGAAATGGCACTCTATGTGGTTCAATCGGCTCTTTTAGATAATTCTTAATTAATGGAAATATATTTTCGAACATTATCTATGATATGGTCAATTGGTATTTAGAGTGCAACGATAAAAGGGGTCATATTATATACTCCGATATATGTTTCTAGACTAATAAGATAGAGAACAGAAATTTATTTTTGAACTTCCACAATATTTCATCATGTTGTCGATTCCATAATCAAATTGAAAAACAGAATTGAAATAAATGAGGAATAAGAGAAGTTTTTGACTATCATTTCAACATCCATCATTTTTATAAAAAGTATCACGCGTTTCACTCCTGACACCTAGCGAAAGAAAACTAGGCCAAAAAATTTACGACCACGGAGACAGCGTTGCTACGCATGCGCCTTAGCTGTATTAGTATTAGTATGTGTGCGAACTGTGCGAGTTATATTACTCTTAACCTGTGTTATTCATTTAATTATTGGCTTGTTTCAGTAGAAGTTGAGGATAATGATATAACGATATGAGATAAAGTGTCTTACTATATATTTCGTATGATTTTAAAGTGTAGAATTAATTATAATGTTTGAAAATAATCTTTCATCTATTCGTATAATGACAATCAGGGAAACATCAAAAGAAAAATTAAACGAAAGTTTTTGAAATTCAAAATGTTTCCGACAAAACTCAGAGCTACTGTTATAATTTCTTTTGAATGAATATGATTTGAGAGTTCACAATCCAGCAAGATCTAGAAGATGATACAATACAGTATTTTTGTGACACTTTCATTAAATTCAATATAGAAGACATATAAAAATTATATTAATTACAACTTTGTTACCATTACTTCGTGTTTTTCATTTAATTACTCTTAAACATTGTTACTTAGTTTCTTTGTGCCTGCTTTTAATACACAATATATTGCGAAAAGAACTTCGTTCCACGACACCTATCGTCTTTTAAGTTCACGAAGTTATGATGTTTATATAATAGAATCGTGTGTGCGCGTGAAATAGATTAAAAGTTAAAACATTGAATTAATTCTAAATGTAAAATAAAAATTATACGTCATCTAAAAAGTATGATGAAAAATTGAACATAGATTTGTACATGAATAAGAGGTATAAAATTCATTTCACCGTTTATGAAATGAAGAACATGAATTTAAATTAGAGACCATAACATAAGAATATGCTCACAATGATTCAGTTGGTCTATTATATTGAAATATTAGAACGCAGCATTGCGCTATCATAGGTAGTACCTCATGCCAAGAGTTTCTGTGGGTGTATTTTATTGGTACTTAACTGGCAACACCGTCTTCAGTTTGAAACATCAATACAAATCAGGTGATTTATCATAGAATGAAATAACTCAGGTACTGTCTGAAGAAAACCTTTACTTGTAGGTATCTAGTCTCAGGTGTGCAGGATAGATATATAGGAAAAGATCGCTAAGTGCACTGGAGTGTTGAGCTGAGATTTACTTCATCAGTAAGTGTCAAAACGGCTATCTGCAACAATTTTTGCAAACAACTCTCGGGAAAGCGAAAGCTTCTAATTCTTCGCCCCGAGATGATTTGAATAAATGCGGTTTATGGTGGAATTAAACCGCTGTAAACCGGAAATACCGAAGAGAATAAGAGCATGCTGCACGAATTTGAGCCTTGAAAAGCAGTACTAGCTGTTTAGCTAGTTGCATGTATAATTTTGAGCTGAATCTATTCGGGAAATTTTGTCTAAACCTTTATCAAAGTTTAGTACAATGGTTCTAAATTTTCTATGATCTTAGAGTGATGAGAAACATGGAAAATTATATCCAAAATAAATAACTGATTTAACATGGATTTACCTAATATTAAAAAAATTCAATTATTCCATTTTTTCACTTTCGTCGAAGGAATGTTGTGTTGTTTTAGCACATTGATGAAGTAATTAGCCGAATTTTCCTGGAAAATAATAGACTATTTCGGCACATTGAAAGTCAACAGAGAACACTTTTTTCTAAATTTCTTATATTTGCGTTTGTTAATTTTTCTTTGACCTATTATATGCATTTTTTCACAATGTAGGTATGTGATCTTATATCAAGAACACTATATTGTGAATATATGTAAATATTTTTTTTCTTTTGGCATCTCCAGCGGCTCTTATCGAACCAAATCAGCTGAAATTTGGTATCTGAGATTGTTTTTGAGGCGGAACGAAAATATCAAAATTTGAGTAAACCACCCCATTTTTACGCCATTTTTACGTGGATACCACCACCATTTCTACGTGGATATTTTTTAATTATCGTGATTTTTGGAAATTTACTCACCTCCATAGCTTCTGCAGATTGAGTCAGAGATTTTAAATTTGGTACGTGGATTGAGTTCATGTTGAAATGTGATCCTATATGCACTTCGCAGAGACTATTCTGTTCGAATCGCATCTCGACGCGATGCACTTTCTTTTCAATAAAATGAAGAATTTTCTACTTTTTATCGGATCTTGATCTGCTTCGCTATCAGTACCTACGCTATGAACTTTGTTTACATAATTTATTCCGTTTGAATCGCACCTCGACGCGAAGAATACAACCTTAATGACGGAGCTCTGCTGTTCAAGCTTTTTATTATAGTATATTATTCAACGAGCGGTAATGTAGGTCATAACTCACGCAGATGAAGTTTGCAGCACGAGCTGCAAGCGAGTGCTGTAATTCATCAAGTGAGTTATGACCATTGCCGCAAGTTGAATACTATACTTTATCTACGACTACAACAATAAATACTAAGATACAAATACAAATTCACAATAATTAGGTAGTATTAACTTAATTCGAAAACGTCAGAATTATTCAAGTGACATTAGCAGATGAGTGACAGTCGATCTTACTTGAGATCTTAGTAGACTATATAGTGAGTTATAGCAGTGAATTATTATTACTCACGCTGTTTGGTAATAGATACTATTAATTGCTAAAACGCAGTTGAGTAATGAATATATTATTCAATAGGAGTAGATAAATATTTTTTTCTCCAAATGACATTAAATGTAGCTTTTTAGTGACACTAAATAGGCTTAAAAGGGATACTTTTACTGCCTAGGTAGTAAAAGTTAATGACTTTTAAACGAAAAAATGACACAAAACTGATTACTATCAGCGGTAAACATAGTAACGAAAAGCCAGTTACCTTTGATGAGACGCAATAATTATTAAAATAAGTATAAAAAAGACGATTTTTCGTGAAATAGGAGCAAATCAAGAAAAAATTATATGTTTCAAAGCACAAAAGCAGATTTAATGCCTTGGCTGGTTTCCTAGTGGTCACCTTTAATGGCGTGCACTGCCGAGAATAAGGTTATTCCATTGCCAAACAAAATTCCTTGAGAAGAGCCAGAAAATTTCAAGATAAACCAGAGCTCCATCTCCTATGTTTAAATTAATCTTCAAGTAGGATTATCCATCACTTTTACTACTACTCCTTAACAAACTAGGACTTTCAATCAATCTAGACTTTTATAAGAAGCAGTGGCGTAGTTTGCCTTAGACGGGCCCTGTATCAAAATTTGTCATGGGTCTCTGCTACCCGACTGTGGCGAAGCCCAACTGGAGGGTAAAGATTTATCACAAAATGAACAAAAACGCTCACATTTTTTTCCCGAAAAGTTTACTGTTTACAGTTTTAGTGAGATGTACAAAACATTTTACAAATTTTTGCTTACACACGGAGGGCCCGCGTGTATTTAATACAGCTGATACAGCGGTAGCTGAAAATAGAACAAATCAAATCCTTCACCCTAAATTAATTATATTTCATAAATATTGAAAGTAAAAGAAGAATTCATCTTTCTTATATAACTTGCTCGGACAGAAAAGCTCATTTCACTTCTATCCTCCTTATTTTAATGAACAAGTCTTCGAGTAACCTATAAAAATAATACAACACTCGACAAATTAGTTGCTTACATTCCCACATAAAAATTCTCTACTATATTGTACCTCGTTATTTTTGGATCACATCGCATCAACATTAGGAAGATCTCAAGCGAAATGAACAATGGAGTAGAGTTGAAGCGCGATGGCGCCAGACTGGTCGCCTCATAGACCTAAATACTCGGAAATGTGGGAGAAAATGAAGTTCATGTCTACATAAAATGGGTCAGGAAAATGATATTGAATGAAGGGAACATGTAGGCATTGTTACGTAAAACAATATATGATTGATGTGTTCAAATTGGTTCGTCTGGGTTTTATATTTATGCCAATGATGATTTTGTAGATCCGATACGCATAATTCAATAATTACCTTCCGGGAGGTTAAACGGATCACTAAATCGGATTTTAGTCGTATTTTCCCAGAAAATAATGTTGCTTTTGCAGCGTATTGCAAGTCAGCAGCCATATCCAGCGGTTCCCAATCATCGAACTAAATGAATCGGCTATTTGGTATCTCGGATTGTGAACTATGAATTTGGGTACATTTCTCTAACCGCCGCCATAAATGAGTAGCTATTTATTGTTTTTTCTTGTTTGTTGAAAATTTGTTCATCTCCACAGCTTCTGCAGATTGAGTTGGAGGGTTAAAATTTGGAACGTGCATTTAGTTCATGTTGAATTACGATCCTTTGTTGTTTCAGCTTTTTCCTTCATCGGGCTTCACTTGGTGGAGATTATTCCATTCGAATCGCATCTCAACCTTCTTCGCTTTCAGTACATTTCGCGAATTTATTTATGTTTTTTTGAATAAAATGAATGATTTTCAAATTTTATTACGGTTTCCTATCAAAGCGTGGTTCTTCATTACGCGAATAATTTTTTTTTCAATAAAATAAATTATTATTCTGATATATATTGAAATACTACTTTGACTGTTACCTATATTCAGAAAATTTATATTTAAAGTATAAATATTATCGAAATGAAAATGTTTGAGAGAGAAAACGTTTTAATAGTAGCCACAATCTGAAAACGACAGTGTATAGTTAGTTTTTATGATATAAAATAATTCAACAGCTGCATTAAGAAGTAATTATATCTTGAACATCACAATTGTTTATACTAGTACCTCTAGTTCATCAGATTCTCAAAATTCGTTGAAAAAGATTCATGGAGGAAAATAATATTATGATAACAAGTACAAATAACGAATGAAGTCAATTACTTGATAATAATACAATTGAATGAATAATTTTCGATCAGCAGTAAAAAAAGCTTTTGTAGATAACATAAACATATAACAATTTTAAATGAATTATTTTACATATTGACATTTTTACCATACATCATTAATATCGCAAGAATAATAATAATGCTTAAATTATAAAGTCAAAGTATACCAGAAAAAAAATATGAAATATATTAAAAAAAATTCGAAAATCAAGCTACATGAGTTCTAAAAAACGAATATAAATCCAGGTTTGACTTTCGATACAGTACCGGGTGTCTGATTAAGAGAGTCGCGCGGCTGTATCTCACAAACTATACGTCGTAGAGACTTACGGTAAAAAATTTTATAACCAAAGTGGTCAACAGAAAATCCTGGAAATTATTTTCAGGTTTCTAAGATGGCCGCCAGGGGACGTGACCGCCATCTGAAACTTTTAAAGTGATTTTTTTCTGAAATTCATCTAGCGAATATACCAAAAAAATATTTTCTGTTTAAAGCTGAGCTTCATTCGAGTCATTTTTATTTGACACTTTTTGACGTATCTATTGAAATGAAGTGGAGGGGGTTGATTCAATGTTTTTTTGAATAAACAGCTGTAACTCCTGAACGACTAAACGGATTTCAACAAAGTTGATCTCGTTGGGAAAAGCATTTATTGCTTCATATAAAACATTTTATCTGTGGCCTGTCAAATTTTTAGTTATGCCGGTAGAGAGCGTTTTTTGATATAATAACAGAAAATTGCTAATTTCTCAAAAAAATCAAATGCAATAACATAAATTTTTTCCTTAAAAATATATTGTGATGATGCCAAAATAGGCTAGAGTAAAACCGTATCTCGGTACCTTATTCCCAGCCTAAAATATCGAAGAAAGAAAATTTAGTTATCATATGATTCAAAAAGACGCCATTACGCCGGTATTTACTTTCATTTATCTGTATTTTTCTAAGAATCAATGATGAAATTTAATAATTTTATGATTTTCAAAAAATAACATTCTTATTTCAAAAACTTCAAAAAAAATCGAGTGGGAGCATAATAACCAATGTAATAATATGCAAGTGCAATGTAGTCAGTATATGAAGAGCAGGCCATGGAGGAACATCATAAGCCTAAAATCAACTTGTCAACAAATACTAAAATTATACATATAGTGACAGTTTAATCAGTTTTTGTGGCACACACAAGTAAGGATTGAAAAAGATTGAAATACACTTTACAAACAATGAAGCTGTTGATATCACTGACGGTATATTTTGAAATTCTTCAAAATGTGGCATTGGCACAAAGAATATACAGTGCTCTATATTCGACTTCTACGCCATGCGAGAATTTTTCCGTGTTTAGTCCGAAATTTGCGTAATACTGGCAGCTTCGACCCTATAAATTTCAGATGAAAATTCTCTATTTTCTTCAAATATGCCCAACAAATTCTCGCATGGCGTGAACGCAAATTTGGAAATCGAGTTCTATATAATGTTTGTGCCATTGCCGCATTTTGAAAACTTTCAAAATATATCGCAAACATATCAACATCTTCATTGTTCGTAAATGCATCTCAACAGTTTTCAGTCCTTACTTGTGTGTGCCACAAAAACTCATTACACTGCCATTATAAGTTCATTTTTGATATTTGTTGACAAGTTGATTTTAGGCATTTATTTTTCCTCGATGGCCTTCTCTTCTTATTCTGACTACCTTCTTACACTTTCACAAATTATATTTATTGATTATTATGCCCCTAAACGATTTTATAAAATTTGTTTGAACTAAGAATACTAGTACCTATATGATAATCATTGAATGATGAAATTTCATCATTGATTCTTGGAAAAATATAGATAAATGAAAATAAATACCGGTGTGATGGCGTCTTTTTGAATCATATGATAACAAAATTTTCTTTCTTCGATATTTTAGGCTAGGAATAAGGTATCGAGATACGGTTTTCACTAGCCTATTTTGGCATCATCATAATACATTTTCATGGAAAAATAGTTATGTTATTGCATTCGATTTTTCAGAGAAATTAGCAATTTTCTGCTATTATATCAAAAAACGCTCTCTACCGGCATAACTAAAAATTTGACAGACCACAGATAAAATGTTTTCAATGAAGCAATAAATGCTTTTCCGAACGAGATCAACTTTGTTGAAATCCGTTCAGTCGTTCAGGAGTTACAGCTGTTTATTCAAAAAAACATTGAATCACCCCCCACCACTTCATTTCAATAGTTACGTCAAAGAGTGTAAAATAAAAATTACTCGAATAGAGCTCAGATTTAAACAAAAAAATATTTTTTTGGTATATTCACTAGATGAATTTCAGAAAAAAATTACTTTAAAAGTTTCAGGTGGCGGTTACGTCCCCTGGCGTCCATCTTAGAAACCTGAAAATAATTTCCAGGATTTTCTGTTGGCCACTTTGGTTATAAAATTTTTTACCGTAAGTCTCTACGACGAATAGTTTGTGAGATACAGCCGCGTGCCTCTCTTAATCAGACACCCGGTACAATAGTCTATTATTTCCGGAGAAAATATGACTAAAACAAGAATATTTTTATTCAAATTACTTATTCAATGAGAATTACAGCTTTAGCATCAACGTTAATATTGTGGATATCGAGTGAATGAAAAAATGTTAAGCCCTATGAATCAGCAGTTATATAAATATAATATATAAAATGAGCAAATTTTCCTCAACTGTGAAGATAAATGTTGAATATTAGAGTAGTTGAACAAATTTATGTAGTGAATCATATTTCAAGTAATTATTGATTATTGATCAGAAATCTCAATTGAAATCTATTAGTATACTTGGAATTAAGATAGTGAAGTGAATACGTCTTTCTGTACCTTTTTATATCTCTCATTACTTAACCATTACAAACATCACATTGACGAAATGAAATACTCAAATTTTATATTTTCAGACTTCCAGTGTCTACCAAATATAGAGGTGAAGTTGGATCAGTGAATAAATGATATTTTCAACAATGATAGTGAAATTGATAAATTTAAATTGAATTTTCAATTTAAGTTGAAAAAAAATTAAATTGAAATAAGTAAATAAATAACTATACATAAAACAATTAGGACTGAAAATGTAGCTTATAAAATAAATTCGATTTAGTAAATCAAAAAATTGCAATGGAAATTGCACGTATTTCTAAAATAAATTTAATGAGATTAGTAAATAATTGACAACTCAAAATAATAAAATTGAATATATTTGACGTTTCGGTCCGTTGGGTATCTCTAACGGTTCTTTAGTGAACACAGTATTAATTTTTTCAGAAACGTAAATACCCTTTTTCTTTCTAATTTATTTATTTAAAACTTCCATATTTTTCAAGTTGAACTGTAACCTTATATTTTATTGAATTTAGGAAAATTACAAATGAAAATATAGTGTCTAATACAAATAAAAAAAATACTAAAAATTAGGATTTAAAATCCGAAGAAGCCCGTTAAATTCAAAAGACTACCTTGCTATTTCGTAAACTTATTGAAATGGCTAAGCTGAATGCTAAATCTCACAATACACCCAGTACAAAGAGAAAGAATTCGTTAAAGATAGTCATCTTCTGCCTGAAAAAGTCTGCAGCTCGCTTTCAAATAGTACGAAATCTGCTCCAACTCAACGCTGACAAACAGGTTTTCGATTTTATGTTTAATTCATAACTCTTGATGTTTCTGTTTATTCAGGGCCCTGGAATGCTAAATGCAAATTGAAATGCTTTGTAGTCGGGAAGTTTTCAGGTACGAACTAATTACGTTTTAAGATTTTTTGAATTTTTTGCCTCCCAAGGCGAATGAATGAGCTGAGCTTTAACTGTGAATCAGAATAGCGGCATTAATGAGTAAATGAGTCTGACAAATGAGGGTTTAGATAAGGGAAATAGTTACGAAGGTCTGGTTAACCGAATCTACCCTTTCAGTCTTATTTGAGCTGATAAAATAACTGAATATTGTAGTTTAGAATCGATTATTTTTCTGGATTAATCTCAATCTGACTGTTGATATTAAAATTTTCTATTCGTTGCCAGATATCCAATTATATTTGATAAATCAGAAATGTATACATATGAATATATACAGGATGTCCGGAACATACGTGTCACTAGCAGTATATGAGTGGAAGTGTTAAAAAATCACATCATACATCAACAATTATTCTTATTGTTTAAATCAATGGTGTTATGACAACCCATATATTTTTGTCGAGTAACTGGATGTATTTGAAAGCTTTTTTACCTCTTTATTTTTCGATGGATGAGCGGTTTGGCCAGAAAAAAATATACTTCCTTGACTGTTCTCCTGTGCGCAGTAGTTCCCTACTGCTGCATTGGTAAGGCGCATGTCTGCTTCTACCACTCGTCCGTCCTGACAAATGATGGGGACTAATGGGGAGCGTAAAGAGGGTGTATAGGGATACCGTTATCTTGGCTTGCAGCCAAGGCAAAGAATGGACTTGATATGGTTATAACATTGAACAATATATTATAGAAGAAATTTATAAGAAAATATCATTCTCAAATTGCCTACAATACTGAAAGGTTTGCAATACTAACCAAACAATATAGCAAAAGTTAGGCTATATGACTATATGTATATAAATTGTTTGATATCGTATGACTGGTTTTATTTCTAATGAGTATAAATAGTTTCCATGGAGCTAAAAGTAAAAAAGAATTATTCTTCAGATGGGCTCAAGGACTCCGGTCAATTGCCTTTTGATGAATGTGTATTTTGTATATATCATCAATAAAGTACAGTTATGTATCTATCTATCTATTTTTTAGCATATATGACCATTGCTTATAATATAGATTAGTTGTCAAACTCATTTGAATTTTTCTCAGTTCAAGCAAATTTTTCTCAGCTCCCATTTGTTCATAAAACTGATTTCTAATTTAAAGAATTTGATATACAATTTCTTAAAATATTTTTTTATTTTAGGTGAGAACATTTTACAATCTCAAATATTTTCTATATTGAGTAGGATTTGACGAAAGTAAGTATAAAACATGTTTATTACTATGAATTCTTAAATCGAGGAAACATACCTATATTTTATATTAAGTGAAAAATATTGCTATTTATAAGACAAACTTGAATTTCCAACGAAAGCGGTTTCAACTATCAAAATTCCATTTATGTGATTCAATACCACCGTTTTCATGAAAACTAAACGTGAAAAGAAAAAGATATGATATTTTTGAGACAATTAAAAATAAAAAATATCAAAGGATTATTCCCTAGAATTACTTTTTTACTGCTTTCATTTTACAAGGCGATTGAAAAACAAAGTTCTTTTCTTTCATAAAACACAGTAGATTCTGAAGCTTTGCATATAGGTAGTTAGTATCAGAATATGTCCTAGTATAGTCTACTTTTGATATGCTTCATTAAATGTACTAGTAGAATATAATATCATATTTCGTGAATAAAATGGGTTACTTGTCAAGTTATATCTTTAATTCTAATACATTTTTCTCACAAATACTTTACATATTATGTTCTTACGTTTACTCTTGCCCTGAAACAAAAATCCCGTGGAAAGTAATTCGAATTTATGAATGGCGTAAAAAATTCGATAATGTTATGAGTTCAGTCCATATAATAAGCCATTTCGTGTGATATGTTTGTTGTTTATTTTATCTCATCCATGAAACTCATTAAACTCCTTCACATAATTACTCTCCAAGTGTTAATTTCATTGGTGTTGATCATCGGCATAAGTATGTGTGTTTAATTTAACCAGACCATGGTCCACGAGTCTTGTTTCGAATCAGACAACAATTCAGCCTCTGTAGCTCTTAACCTCTACCCATTAAATATAACTCTAAGTACATTGCAGAGTTCATAATGTCTCTTTCTTATCTTCTGGAACAAATATTTTCTTATTTCGGAAGATCTGAGTGCATTGTTCATTATTCGAAATAACCAAATATAATGCAACTCGTTTGATATAACTAGTGAATTTCATTCATACAATGGACAGTTTGTTTTGTAATATTAACCAAACGAGATAACAAGGAATTTAATGTTATTGAATACTACGTCATTCAAATTGATAAAGATAAATTTATTTTTATCGAATTATTTGTATTTGTGAGAATAAAATGAGGTATTTTGGGGATACTTCGTTTCTATTTAGGTTAGTCAAGTGAAAGAATTAATAAAAAGCTGATGGAATCCGTCGTTACTATGTGATAATTTAACATGATGAACAAAAACAAAACTTGAATTTACTACGTTTATTATCACAAATATACTTTGAAAAATATAACACTGCGATTGCAATTTCGGTCACTAGACCATCATCGGGCAGATTGAGTTAAGAACTGAATATATAATTATAGATTTACGTTTACGGGTGGGAAAGAATTACTGAAGGTACCTAAATGGACAACACATTTCAAGAAGGGCTAATAGAAGTGGATTTCCCAAATTGGTACCATAAATAATTCTTAGAAAAATCATTATTGCTTGAATACAGTAAATGAAAAGCTATTTTATTTGAATATTTTGTTATACTTCCATATGTAGTGATGGAATGCAATTGAAATTAATGGCAGCGTTGCCGCAATTCGTAAGTAATAATCTTACTCATCGGGGGGCTATGGCTGTACATGGATACGATTCCCACGAAATCTGGGCGCTGTGTAAATCTCGATATAAGTATGATTATATAAGGTGTCGGATGTATGCAAGAGTCACTATAATTTATATATATATATATATATATATATATAGATATATATATATATATATATATATATATATATATATATATATATATATATATATATATATATATATATATATATATATATATATATATAATATATATATATATATATATTTGGTTTTGGATTTTTCCTTGATTTCTTAGACCTTTTTCATATATTTTCCTTTTGAATGATAATGTTTCTGTTTTATACCTAATTACATGTAATTTTAAATGAATTTTGCCACTCTTGTGTACGGAAGAAAGCTATGGATGACAACAAAAAAATTTTTGATGAAGGCAACAGGGATTGCTGAAACTGTATATATATTTTTGTGGATGTAAATATAGATATACCATCAGTTATAAATAGACTTAATTACCCTAGAAAACAAAACAAAAGGAAAAAAATAAAATATATATATATATATATATATATATATATATATAGTATATATATATATATATATATATATATATATATATATATATATATATATATATATATATATATATATATATATATATATATATATATATATATATATATATAAATAAATAAACTTCAGATTAATTGGGGATTTGTCGAGGAAAATCATAGTCCAGGATTGATATGTATTGTATGTATAAGCTTGCACGGCTTGTCTTTCGCTTCATCAGATTCTAGAAAATATAAAGAATACATAAAAACCAAGCTAATTGATAAATGAAAATTTTATTAATAACCTCTTAACGTTTTGTGACGACATGTGTAATTTAGTCGTTAACTATTCGTCACTTTTCAATTCTCCCAACAATTGAACTGTTAAAAAATGAAGAACTTTGTATTATAAATAATTTTCCATAATAAAAATAGTGTCTATGGTAAAAACGAAATATTTATTTTCTATCAAATATAGCAGTTGTAGAAGGTTTTCGATGATGGAAATGGTTGTGTACAATATGTAAATGTAGCTGATCTATTTCAGATAGGCTTGGTGAAAGAAACACGAATCAAAATACAATATTCGAACCATGAAACTTAACTACAAAAAAATAACCTCTTCAATACCGTTCACCCTTATATAAAGACTAAATTCAGTTACATATTCAACACAATCGTTATTCTCATCAAATGGAAATAATTATCGAACAACACCATCTACAGACCATTTTCAGTCTGATGAACTATGTATAAAACACAGTTTTCTTATTATTAGATAATTCAGTTTTTATAAGTCACAGAAATGTTCTGACAAATTTACAAATCGTATAAAGAAACTTCAAAAGCATCTCAATCAACTCATTTCTTACCACTCAATTGCCTATATTTGCCATATAACAAATATATATATATATATATATATATATATATTTATATATATATATATATATATATATATATATATATATATATATATATATATATATATATATATATATATATATATATAGAGTAAATTGGGTGAATATGCCGCGCTGGGTAATACGCCGCAGCTTGATATTTTAGTTCCAAATCAACATTTGGCAATAATATCCCTTCAGCCATATTAGTGCCAGATAGGAAACACGCGTGAATCATTCACAAATCCCATATATCAGTTTGTTAGTGAATAACGTCAATATAAAGGTAAACACCCTGTAAAATATTTTCTAATGTTGAGTTATATACCTATAATCGTGAAGGAAGTTCTAAGTAAGTTAATTTTAATAGGAGTATGCTGAAGATTGATTCATAACCTTACTTTTCTTTGGCTGAACACTCTGTTATAGGCATAATAAATATGTGTTTTCATTTTATTTGTCATAATATGCAATATGGGGTATTATGCCTCATCATTTTTTTTCTGATAAATCAGAATATTGTGGACAATCCCGTGGATACTATTTTGATCAAAAATCTCCAAAATATGATTGGCTGCAATGTGTGAAATGTAAGCATTGGGTTCACGAGATGTGTACTCCATCAAACATATATTGTGCAGATTGTGTTCCAGATCAAGTACTAAGTACCTCTATAGCTCTGAAGACATAACATATAATGATATCTACATATTATGTTGTAAGAAAGAAAGTTTTTCTAAAATTTCGTATAATAGTTTATTTCCTGAGAGAATAGCATGTTGCCATATTACCTATCGTATGATGCCATATTATCCATGATATGGGGTAAAATGGCAACAGTCTATCTTTGTTCATTTTTATTTGCAATCTTTTGCTGTGTGGGAATATGGCAACGAATTACTCTAGACGGATACATATATTATGTAAGCTCTAACGTGCAGCCATCGTCTTTCATCTAGGCGCGTTGGTTATTAGAATGTGAGCATTTGAATTTTATGTTGCCATATTATCCCACATTACTCTATATATATATATATATATATATATATATATATATATATATATATATATATATTCATATCGATATATTTATATGTATTTAAGGGTATCTGTGATCTACACTTCTATGCCAAAATTTGTATTACCAACAATGACAATTGTTTCATTAAATTCAGTACTGAATAGTGATATATATATATATATATATATATATATATATATATATATATATATATATATATATATATATATATATATATATATAGTATAGTCAAATTATGTTACAGCCTGCTATAATGTATCCTAATAATAATAACGGGGTAGTTTCAGCCTTCAATTATATGAAAGAATACTCTTTTAGACCATTTCCAAGCTTTCGTCAATGTTTATTGGACTTCTTCAGGCTAAAATTACAAAATCAACATTAAAACAATCAAAATGATGAACATCCATCAAACTTACATTATCTGTGAGATTAAAAACAACTAAACATAAGCACATACACAAGTTTATTAGAACGAATTTTTCTAGAGGCAACTAACCACAGACATATAAAATACATAACTAAATGGTGCGACCCTTATAATAACAATATCTGAAATGAAACGCGGACAAATACCTAGACACATGGCGTGCGATACACATGTGTACTGGTAGGAAACAAGCCAAACGCCGGAATATAATTATTCATCTCTAGACGGAAATTTGAAATCTATTAAGTACGTATAAATATTGCTCAGGTTGGAAGTATCTGATTTTTTATTAAGAGCTTCAGGGTGATTTTGAATATGGTACATTTCCAAAAAAATAATACACATCGCGTGGAGAATAGAACGGATACTAAAATCACTGTGCTTCCGTACGTACAACCACTTACCTCAGAACTGTCAAAGTTATTTCGAGGTAGAACGAAGGTTGCAAAAAGAAACCACCTAACAATATCCTCACTTTTTACTAGACTTAAAGAACCAGTTCCTAATAGGTTCAAGTCGGATGTTGTGTATAAAATACCATGCACCAACTGTGAAGCAGTATATATCGGTCAAACGTCACAAAACTTGAACTCTAGAATCACAGGACATAAAAGTGACTCAAAAAATCAAAATAAACAGATCTCCTCTGCCTTAACGACCCACATAAGAGACACGGGGCATAATTTTAATTATGAAAGTACGAGAATATTGGATCAGGAACACAATTACAAGAAACGGCTTTTTTTGGAAATGTACCATATTCAAAATCACCCTGAAGCTCTTAATAAAAAATCAGATACTTCCAACCTGAGCAATATTTATAAGTACTTAATAAATTTCAAATTTCCGTCTAGAGATGAATAATTATATTCCGGCGTTTGGCTTGTTTCCTACCAGTACACATGTGTATCGCACGCCATGTGTCTAGGCATTTGTCCGCGTTTCATTTCAGATATTGTTATTATAAGGGTCGCACCATTTAGTTATGTATTTTATATGTCTGTGGTTAGTTGCCTCTAGAAAAATTCGTTCTAACAAACTTGTGTATGTGCTTATGTTTAGTTGTTTTTAATCTCACAGATAATGTAAGTTTGATGGATGTTCATCATTTTGATTGTTTTAATGTTGATTTTGTAATTTTAGCCCTGAAGAAGTCAATAAACATTGACGAAAGCTTGGAATTGGTCTAAAGAGTATTATTTCATATAATTGAAGGCTGAACTACCCCGTTATTATTATTAGGATATATATATATATATATATATATATACATATATATATGTATATATATATATTTATATATATATCTATATATATATCCATATACAAACAAACCGATTTCAAAAAAACAACAAAAATTCTCTTAAAACAGACACTGAAACCTGCAGCCTGCAACCTGCAAATTTAAATAAAATATTATACATATGCACTACGTACTGACCTGTTCAAGTCGGTGTCAAGCCCGAAAAACAATAAACTTGGCGATAGTGACAGCTTAATTAATAACGGAATACTTTGTTGACTTGGCACCGACAGATCAGTAGGTAGCACATATAATTTATTTTGATATATAAATATTAAAAGGTAAAAGATAATGTAATTCTGTCATTTTATGCCTCTTTGTTTTTGTAGCCTCTTTGTTTTTAGTAGTTGTTTTTTTAAAAGTTTGTTTATTTTTCTGTTTTTGATGTAAATATCTTATCGTAGTAACAACGATAGTAGAAAACTGTTATAATATAATCAAATTGCCGTATAAAAGTAAAACATTAATGAACATAGATGATAACGACATTTCTAGTTTCTGTCGATAAATTGCAGTATTATCCCCCTACTCTTTATTGTTAAGTAGTGCTGTGGTTTTCATCATCAACTGAGCACCATGACATGTTGACTCACTAACACAAACATTTGAATAAGTTACGACAAATGAAGAAACATAATATGTATAGGCGCCTAAAATTTTCCAGAATTTTCCTTGATTCCCCTGAGAATCCATCATCAAATCTTAATTTGGTGAAAATAGGATTATATTCTTAAAAAATTTTTATGTGTTCTCATAATGATGAGAAAAATACATAGACTTGATTATAGAACACCTCCTCGGTTTTTGACAAGTTTCACAGGTTCCCAAGAGTTTACCACAAGAAAGTAATTTCGACGCGTAGCCCACTTTATAACATTTTAAATTTTATCACTAATAACTATAAAATAAAGAAACTATTAACGGGTGACTCATATCAGTAGAAGTCAAAGTAGAATAACAAATTCACAAAATAATATCACGTACCAGCGAGCACTGAAATGAAATTTTGCTTTCAACTTTGCATGTTTGAAATGAATTCATTTTATGTTTCCTGGAATGCCATTGTACTTTGAAACACTCGTTATTTAAAATATACACGTATCTTTAATGACCAATAAAACTAAAAGTGGGCTCTGAAATGTTATTCAGTTGTTCACATATGTCGAATGAGGGCTCTCTTATTGAATTCTATCTCGAAAAGCTAGTAGTGGAGGCGAGTTTGATAAACAAGATTTCAAAATGGAACCAAATGAAAATATGTTTAACTACAGAAGTTTTTATTTCCATTTTCCCCAATGGTAATAGAGTATTGCAAAGGCAACAGTGAAGTACGGAGGTATTTTTCTTATCCATTTTATCACGATTTCCCGTGGATCACGATTTTCGATATCTAATATATATTTTTATTTTTATTTTCTTGTCCATTTTGACATCTCCAGCGGCCTCCATCAGACCAAATGAGTTGAAATCTGGTATCTGGGGTTTTAATTGATGCAAAACTATCAAAATAAAGGCAAGTACTGTCAAAATTTTGATATCTTCTACACTTTGGGCATGAGAGGATATTTTTTAAACCGGTGGCAAAAGATGAGGAGATGGATTATGTACATGTCCAAAATTACGGCCCTTTGGAGGGTACATGAAGCAGAAAAAACTATTTTTTGGAAATTTTTGTAGCTTCACAAACCTTTAAGTCGAGTTAAAGGGTTGAATATTCAGATGTGAAATAGGTTTATACTAAGGAATTGTAATTAGGCAGTATGACCTTTTTTATATCATCGCCACCGTTTTTGTATTGAAATTTCATGTCTCTTTGTGGTGTCTAAGAATTTACGCACATTCACACCTCATTTCGTTAGAGGGTCGGAATTTCTTAAGTGGAATAAGTTGGAAGTAGGTACGCGGCAAAGGTCTTAACTATCAAACTTAACCGCCGCCAGATTAATATAGAGATTTCATTATTTTTCGTGGCTTTTGAGGTTTTATGCACCTTTACAGCTTCAACTAATTGAGTGAAAGGGTTGTAATTTGGTAAGTGGATTCATTTGATGATAGAGAAGTATACACATCATTTGATTTCTTTCATCGCAGTTAATATTAGTTCAAGTGTTTTTTGAGGATTTTCAAGTATTGCTCATCTCAACAGCCACTCCAAGATCGGTTAGAAAGCTGAAAATGTTTACGTGAACTCGGTTGATGTTGAGAGTTCCAATTGTTTTCTCTTAGCAACGCAATTTTTATGTAAACATGTCATGCAAGTTTGGCAGGTACTCAACTTTTATGCATCTCTTCAACACCTTTCTAAAGGGATAAAATATTCGTATATAATGAGAATCAAAACGAGAGGAAAATATAACCTTAGTGTCGAATGTCTAGTGGTATAGGTCCCTTTTTATGTTAACAAATAGGTCTCTAATTTCTATTATCGTATTCTCGAAACTATATCTGAAATTTGTCATCAAAAAATTCTTTTCTTTGCTAGATACAATGATAAAAGGATAAATTGGTCATTCCATTACTCTTCTCAGACTCCAAATTGAGTCGAAGGAATGAAATTGTATGCGAGTTCAATGGGTGTTAAATTAGTATTTTTCAATGGTTGAAAATTTTTCGCTGTCTTTTTTGTTTAGAAATTTCATGAATTAGAACACATCATTTAGCCATGCGCATTTTTACATTCACTATGAATTCAGTTAGAAAGTTATCATTTCTATCACCTTTGCCATTTTAATGAAGAAATATCCTGATTTTGGGGAAAAAACAAGACTTTGGTAAAGGCGCTCTGCTGCCCACGCATTTTTATTGAACGTTTTGTTCTAAAATGTCTCTGTCGTCCTCACATCAAAATAATATTTCAGTAAATTTTTACAAGTAATATTTTCAGTACCTAGTCATAATCTATTTTGTTTTTCATTGATCTAATTTATGTAATACATGCAACTGATGGGTCATAACTACATTTAGAATTCTTTTTGATGCTAATTTCATTGCAAATTCTCTACCGCGAGAGTGGGAGTGTCAAAATACATGCCAAGTCTAAATGTACGTTTCCGGTGATTACAATCCCTGCGTATTAAACAAATCCTATGAAATTATTCTGCTGTTGCTATACTCCATGTATCAATTTTTCATGAACTTGAGAGGACTGTACTGTTCTTTTATTATTCCTGCATCATAATCCATGTTCTAAGAACTAACAAGTGTGCGAAATTTCAAGATTAAAACACTTTGTCTGTCCAACTCTTATTTATGTATCATATTACATCAAGAATGTAAAGCAACTATTTCAAGCTAATTTTGAATGCACAATTCTAATTTCTGATATTTGAATACCAATTGCATTATTGAAATCTGCATTTTCATATGCTATATGATTTATATTTCTTAGAAATTTTCATCATGCTAGCATATCCAATTTGACATTTTTAGTCTGTTCTCGATTTTCATATTCTCTATAATACGAATTTCTGGATTTTTCTGGTATCATTTTTCATTCAGCTTTTAACATCATCTCCATTACAAACCTGATTAGATGTGTGTGAGGAAAATTATCCTGATCTGAAAATCATTTCCAGTATGTTATGATGCAGGTGTGATAAAAATTAGCACAGGTGTATAAGTGCCTTTGAGGCACTTACAACTTGAAGTCTTTGCGCGTGCTTTAAAGGCGTACTTATACACTTGTATCATTAAAATACTATTATAGAGCTGACTCAATATTAAATATATGATTATTTACAAGAATAAGTTAATCCATAATAGATCATTTGAATGAGATGAATTGGTTTTAAGCTTGTTCATTCAACAATATAAAAACGCGTCAACTGTAGAGCTCCGCCACTAAGGTCGTATTTATCATGTGAAGTGCATCGCACCGAGATGCGATTCAAAGAATTCACGAAGTGCATCGCGTACTGATAGCAGGTCGCGATGCGATTCAAACGGAATAATGCCCGCGAAGAGCAGCGCGGTTGAGGAAAAGAGTTGAAAAGGCACGAAAGATCGTATTTCAACAAGAACCTCAATCCACCTACCCTAACTTAATCTGCAGAAACTGCAGAGCAATTTTTGAAATCATCATCTGAAATAAAAATTGGCCATTTTTCACTTGAGTCTACCGAATGGCACATAAGAAAAAATTGATGGTGTGAGATATTCATTCCACGTGAGTTTCCTTGAATGTGTATCTATGTAACTTCAAGAATGGAAGAATTCTCGGAATTGCACCATTCGGTATGAAAACTAACAGTTCACCATGATGCCGGTAAAAAAGAAGTAAACAGATATTAATCAGTAGTCTGTACATAACTCAATACGGTAGTGGAATTTCTGACTTGTAATGAAATTTTAATGAAAGACTTACATTATGTATGGTGAGATTATTCATTATCATTCACGTTTTCTCAGGGTAATGCGAAAATGGAAATTGATATACAGGAAACACTAAAGAAATATATGAATTCACAAATCATAAAAACTGCAGAGACGAAGGTGAATACCACAACATTTAATTTCACATATATATATATATATATATATATATATATATATATTTATTTATTTATTTATTTATTTTTATTTATTGCAAACATGGGGATACAGACAGGTACAAAGATACCCACTACAGTATCCACATATTACAAAGCATATAACTCTAATAATTAAGAAATATACACGAGAAAAAAAAGATCAGTAAGTATGACTAAATGTAACATGAATTGACATTAAAAATTAAAAATCAGACTTCAGAAGTCACCGCTGTGCCTCTTCAATGCACTTTTTATCCCAGAAAGGGACATTGAGAAAAAATCAACATTATTATTTATTTTATTACTAACATATATATATATATATATATATATATATATATATATATATATCTATAATACGTTGGGAAATTCTTCTAAAAAATTGATGATTTATCAAACTAACAGCTAGTTTCATGAGTCAGGACGACATGGAATTGCCATTCATTCTTCAAGGATTTTCGAATTTTCAAAACATTCTTCCTTGAAAATGATGGGAATTTCATGAATTTGTGACTCATGAAACTAGCTCCTATGTATCGGCGCCATACACGTTGGGAACACATCAGTAGTGAGCTCGTTGAATATATATATTATATATATATATATATATATATATATATATATATAGAGATATATATATATATATATATATATAAATATATATATATATATATATATATTTATATATATATATATATATATATATATATATATTATATATATATATATATATATATATATATATATATATATATATATATATATATATATATATATATATATATATATATATATATATATATATATATATCTATATATATTTGATTTCCTAGTTGATATAGTCATTACGCCGGTAGCAAGCAGTTTCTACTTTCGAATTATATAATAACCCAACAAAATTAATCTTTTTATGAAATGAAGATAACTTATCAGCCAAATCAGCGGTGATAATCCGATGAATCTAGTTGAAATAAAATATTACCTTCATAATATTCTGTGACAATCTTGCCTAATAGTATTTCCAGACAATATCAGAAACTATTCTTTTTGAATCTGGCGATTTAAATAAAATTATAATTTCAGTAAATAGTCCAATTAAAAAAACCTTTGAATTTACAATTATTTCAAATAATTGATGGCATCCGTCATTACTAAGTGATAATTTATTCATCATGATGAATACAAGCAAAATTTCATGATCATATGAGCAAAACTACAATAGCAGTGTATATTTCAAAACTATATTTTGATAATAATCATAGTAACATTAAGGTTTGTTTCTGTTCATCATTATAATAATTTATTGATGCAGTGTGTGCCATCACATCCTATGCCTGAGAGAACAGAATGTATAATTCAGATGAATTATTATTCCTAAAAAAGTTGAGAGCTTGATGTTTCATTAGATAGTGAAATGTAGACAATTATTTTGTTTTAGAAATATTTTTAAAAAAATTTTACAATCAAGGCAATCAAAGTTGTTTCATTTTATCAGAATATAACTGGAACTACGAGAAGTGTTTCAGTTCTTTGACTTCTTTTTTACTATCAATGTCAGTTTTTTATTTCAATAATACAAATTTTGATGAGTTTTCTTTTCACTCGGTGGACCTACAGCTTAACTATGGTCCCGAACGGCCATTATGCCTATACACTAGTAAATTATCCAGAATTTTATTTACAAATGCCCATTAAATCTTAAATTTATAACATCCATATCTTACCTGGGATTCAAACCCGGCACTATCTGTGCTCTAGACCGTTACTAAACCGTATAGACCACAGCGTCTAATAATTATTTTTCGTGCAATCGCACGCGAAGCGAATATTTCGCGTTCGCACCACAGTCCGCGAAATTTAATTTCGCGGCGGATATTTCGAAAGAGACATCGTGTATCTCAATGCATTTTGCGTTCTGTCAAGAACTGTCAAAATGTTTTGTATATATTCGAACATGGTCTTCCCATAGCAACGCTGTGACTTGTTAATTACTGTCGATTTTAAAGCACTAATATTTTTATTTGCAATTGTCTAGTTTAATAATTTTGTCGATTGCACGAAAAATAGTGTGTATGGCATGGCCGCGAAACTTTTTAGCTACCTCAAGATTATCCTACCTAGGCCGCAAGCGGCCTCGGCGATAATTTCTCTTTCCGTACGCTATAAAGGTATTTCGCGGCCTAGGTATACAAATAACTATTAAGTTATTGTTAGGGGTACAGAAATTATTTTGCAACTTTTTTTCTGAAATTTCTCTCAATATTTGGAATGTTTCAGGTGAATTATATCATGAATCTATGATAAAGTCTATGTCTAAAATACGCGCTACTAAGTAATAAACGTCACTTTGAAGAGTTTTTGCATATTCTGTCACTCAAAGATTTTTCAATAATTTTTCGCAAACTTTACTTGAGATGAATAATAAAAGTACTCCGTTTACTATTGAAATAAGTTTGGATAAATCAAACTTGCCGAATTCAGAAATCAATTCCCTCTCCCTCTGCCAAGGAGATCACAAAAACCAACATGAAGAATATCAATATCTGCATTATATAAGTAAAATATTGACGAGTGGTATCAAAAGATGTGAGAAGAATGGTATGGGAACATACTCTCTTTTCGGCACACAAATGAAATACAGTCTGAAGAATCAGTTTCCCCTTTTCACTACAAAGAAGGTCTTCTGGCGCGGTGTGGTAGAGGAGATGCTCTGGTTCATAAGCGGAAGCACTAACGCTTTCGATTTAAGCTCTAAAAATGTCCATATATGGGATGCAAACAGTAGTAGGGAGTTTTTGGATGCTGCGGGATTAACAGATAGAGAAGAAGGTGATCTTGGTCCTATCTATGGATTTCAGTGGAGACATTACGGAGCTGAATATAAGGGAAAGAACGCGGATTATACTAATAAGGGAATTGATCAACTATCTCACATTATTCACACCATCAAGACCAGACCAGGAGACAGGCGGATGATTATGTGTTCCTGGAATCCAGTTGATATTCCAGAGATGGCTCTTCCACCCTGTCACTGTTTGGTACAGTTTTTTGTAGGAAATGGTGAACTGTCTTGCATGTTGTACCAAAGATCAGCTGATATGGGATTAGGAGTACCCTTCAATATAGCCAGTTACGCTCTTTTGACGTATATGATTGCACACTTAACAAATCTTCGACCTTCTGAGTTTATACATACTTTAGGCGACAGTCACGTATACTTTAATCATGTAGAAGCTCTCAAACAACAGGTTCACCGCGAACCAAAGCAGTTTCCAAAATTGAAAATTAAAAGGAAAGTTGAGAGCATAGACGACTTCAAGTTTGAAGATTTCGAATTAATTGGTTATAATCCGTATCCCAAGAACATACAACCTTTGATAAAATCTTAATTTTTTTAATGAAATTGTATAATGGAAAAATTTATTAAATCGAAAAATACTGTATTTAATATCATCAGATTTTTTATTATCAACTCTCATTAAAGCGAAGGATTATAACCCTTCTTAAGCGAGTCGAAATAATTTCTTTCAATGACAGTTTATGCATGACTTGAGCTTCTGCTAGTTTTAGTTCACCGGAAAGTGTTTTGAGGGTTGAGCGTTCCATAGCTTCTTGGTTTATTTGAAAACGCTTTTTGGCAAATTTATGTTCTGGTTATTGAGATGCGAATAATGGGTGTATCATATCTGCATACCTTGTGGAATGAATTAGTTGTTCTCATAATGGAATAATGGAACCGCTGTAGAACTTCAGCTGTGATAGTTTGTGCAAAGACACAGGCAGCAACCTTCTTTCGATGCTCAAGTGAATGAAGATGATCAGTTATTAAGAAGTTTCCTATCAACCTAACTGCTCTGTTCTGAATTGAGGTAAGTAGTAGGCTCGAGGAGTGGATAGGTGCAGAACTCTAAGCACGTGAGCAGTACTCAAATGCTGAGTAAACTTGAGCCTTACAGCAATAGCTGTCTTCAAGTCGACAGATTTTTAGCACGAAACAGATAAATAAGCCTCTGTGCAGGCATTTTGGGAATGGTAGAGACGTATTCATGTCAAGTTAAATTGAGTTTAAGGCTGATTCAATTAAAATGAAGTTTAATTGTTGGTTAATCATTTGGTATTCCAATAAATCTTGAGGATCCATGGGGAGAGCTATTTCGAGAACAAGTTTGCTTGTGTCTTCATCAAAAATTAGTTTGTTGAAACATCGGGAGATTATGCGATAAAAAATTACCCAACTTAAATTACACTAACAACTATTCTCGGCCACACATTGGTTATGTTGCAGACATATTGAGTCTTCTTACAAGAAATCACTATTTGGAATAATAATATTACATAACTGCTAGCCCTTCGCGAAATCACTAGATTGGTCTTGATCTCGGCAACAAGACCAAGACTTAATAAATATTCTCAAGATCAAGACGTTCAAGAAAAATGCCATGTCCAAGACTCCCCCTCGAAAGAGTTTCGACTCTCGTTCTCGCCATAGTCTTGATTTTGGTATTGAAAAGAAAAATCGACTCAATATTTATTGAAATCTGGAAAAAACTATATCTCCTTTTCATAAGTCTTTTAATTAAATAAATTGTTCAAATTCATTTGAATACAAAATATACCTATTATAGTTTTTCCAAAATAAATTCAATTAGACAAATCAAAAATTTTACCAAAATCATTGAACAGGAAAGATAAGCATTCTTCTCAAGAATCAGAAATGAAATAATTTCAAAATTGAGTGTATTAATTTTACTGCTTCAAATTTAAACGACTCATTGCATTCTTGTTGCATTCAAATTTCGATAAAATAAGAAGAACCTTAGATAATTTGTACATTGAACTACTCTGATATTTGTTTTTTATTATACATACAACAACTATACTGATATTAGTTCTCTATACTGCATCAAACTGCATTGATATTTATTATTGATTTTGCGGGTAATGCGCAATTAAATAAGGATAATATTTGCCTTGCCCTAATGTAAATTGCTTTATATAACGCAATAGCTAAACCTTCAGCATAATCAATTCCTCATAGTGTGAGATGTGCATGTAGAAGCTGCATTGCATTCTATAAATATAGAACATGAGTCACACATGCATCAGTTTATTATTCTAGAGGAAATTCCGGACTAATCGCTATAATATAGTTAAACTAAAAAGTGGTTGAATATGTTCATCAGGATATTGATTTCTTCTGTCTGTGAAATATTTTTCAATGTGCGATTCACATGTTATGATCGTGTGAACAACGTTGCGCTGTAGTTTATGTAAAAAAACTATGATTTAATGAAGATATTTCATTTTAAGAATACTAACTTGATAATTCACAGTATGCTTCAGAAGAGGGCATAATATGAAGTATATTCTCACAACCCAATTCAGGGATTTTCGTAGAATATTTCTTGAGATCATAAATTCAGAAGAAGCCTTCCTGAAATCCACCAAGGAGAGACATTTGTTATTTGTCCAATCGAAACGGTGAACATTTGTACTTTATTAGATAAAATATTCCACAGCTTGCCTTCCCTTTTGAAGACATACCTTTCATCCATGTGATTCCCAGAACTTTAGAATTGATTTGGTCATTCCCATGAGGATACGCTGACATCATTACCTACTCCAGCTATGATACAATATCTGTAGTATATTTACAATCAAGTTAATTGAGTGGAGTGTACTGAAGGTTATAATGTTCTTCAAATCTTCTACAATTCATCTATTCAAAACAACTTATACAATACGAAACCATTTTTCCACAGAAATGTGCATCATAATTCATAATTACCTATTGTAATGTTCGCAATTTTTCGTTTTTTGTTTTTCTGATGAAAGTAGAGTATTATTATGTCGTGAACATTTTAATTATTTCGATAAATTCTCTTCGTTGATTATGTTTTTGATAGACAATTCAAACAAGAAGTTTCATGGTCGTTCGTATTATTTTCTATAACATTTTCGGAATTCAATAATTACTCTTTATCGTTAATCTATGACGAAGCTATCGATTATATTGTATGAGCCATTACGTTCTTTCCTATGATATCAATTAATTTACTCTATATGTGAAATCATATTTTCTTCAAAATGGAATGGAAATTATTAATGAAATATTTTTTCGAAGTGATTGTACGAAAGAAAATAATAATTTCGATTTTTCTTTAATGATCCAAAGTAGATGTTGATGCGTGGAAATTTGTTGGGTTTGGGATCGGGTTTATTTAAAACAGCCGAGGTTTCGCAAAATATGTTTGTATCATTACTCTTAAAGTCTGGACTCACAGTCATTAGAACAAAAATAAAATACAGGAAACATTTAGGTATACGGGACTTACAATACATGAATATTTCAAAATAGTACAGCACAAGACGAATATGATGAAATAATATAGAGAACAACATTGTATATCAACAGAAAATGATGATGACATTTCAATTATTACAGTCAATATATTGCGAGAGATTTATATTCCTGACAAAGTAAAACTTCTACCGCTTCATCGATCCACGAGTTGTGAGACGATATTTATGTACCTACTGAATTTTTAAAGCTTCACAGGAAGTATCCAAATGAAAAAAACTCTTTGACTTTATATTCCTTAGCAAAGCCAACTCACCCCGAGCGAGAAAGAATTTGTCCTATAGATAATGTGACAGAATATAGCTAGTATGATTGAAACGTCTCTTCTGGCAAATTTTCCAAATTTCCAGAGTCGATTTAAAATGCAACATTCAACATTTTGACATTATTATATTTGAATGGCTTGTTATTCAGCAATAGTCTAGGATCTAACATCAGTTAAGTATGCAAAATTTCCTGAACGCGATTTTTCTTCTGATTGTTGTCCAGGGGATGTAGGAGTATGGGAAAATGCATTTTTACAGCGGAAAATGGAGTGCAGTTAGGCTAGAGGGGACTGGGAAGGTTGCTCCAAAATGCGCTCTGGAAATCAGCAGTAACTCGGCAACAGTCAGTCATCAGAAGCTAGAATTCATCTCAAATTTTTCAAATTTTAGCCCTCTATTACTTCATGTATTTAACATTTTTTGAAAAAACTTATCGTACCACCAAAAAAAGCGATCGAATGTGAAAAGCGCTTGAAAGCTTTTCTTGGGAGAACAATAAGTTTTTTCAAAAAATTTCACTAGATAAAAGTTGTAAGACACTTGAATCTCCACGATTTGAGAACAGTATGATTGATTCTTTCCGAGATAGAGTCTTTGCACAGTAACCGGCATCTGATAGCCGGATGATGTAAGTATATCTTCACACGTGCCTGATGGAAATGTCCGGTGCTGGTCCAGCGCTGGGTGGTGGGAGTTTTAGCCCAGCTTCAAGGTCAGGCCACACATATCCGCACCGTGTCCGCACCGTGCCCGCACCGAGAGACGGCCGTGCCACGGCCGTGTGTCGGTCAAGAAGTTCAAAGCCACACATTTCCGTCACACGGCCGCATGACGGCCGTACCTACTACGAGCGCGGTCGGTATTAGAAAAATTTATAGAATGTTATTAAAAATAAATTTTAATTGATATATAATGCAAATTAAGACGCAGACACGAGATTATATGAGACTTTCGAGAAAACTTTAAGAACGCCAAAATGAAGGTATATATCTACAAAAATTCAACTTATTATTTCTCATTCCGAGGTTGATCGCTCGAGTGACTGCACTATTTACTATTGTCTGTATTTTAAAATTAGATTGTTATACGGTACCTTATTATTTCAAATTAGTGAAACTTAAGCGAAGTGTCGTTTTATTTTGAAGTTTAAACTATATTCTTAATGATATTTCACCAAGTGATTCAATCTCAGTTATTAATTATTGATGCGAACATCCTAATTTAATAAATAGTTACACATATCATAATTATACCACTAAAAAGACGCATGCGGAAACAAAAACAACTTATCTTGATAATTGTTGAATGGGCACAGTATAAGGTTTGAAAAAATGGTAGTAGTTTCAAACTGGGCTGACAAAAAATATATTGACTAATATTCACAAACTTCGGAAACAAGAACTATAAAACAATGTAGTACTCTTTCTTCGTCGTTGTATACTCGCAATATAGATGTAAAGAAAAAACTGTCCTTTTTTCTTATAAGAAAAAACTACTGGGATGAGAATGGGGGAATTGGGGGTGGATCCATTGGAACTTTGAACGTCATTCATTCGAAAGCACCCTGATTGAGAGCGATTTAGGTATGTAATTGTGTTTGTCGGTGTCATAGGAATATAATATGGTCGGTGTCCTGCAGTGAACTCTATCTAAAATTGAATTCACTGGTATCCTCTAATAAAACGTGCCATATCAAAATCCCAGACCGGATGACCGGATTGTTCTCTAGTCTATAATCAATCTCTTCTAGGCTTATGTTCTGTAGGGTTCCAAAAGACGTAATAAACTTTATGATACACCGGATTGGATACAATAGTAAGAACAACAGATGCACAACATACAACATGTCTTTATTTGAATTGCCGAACTTGAGAATTAAAGATTCGACATTAAAAAATTTTTTCAATACTATCGATTTTTCTAGGGTGAACAGAAAAATTGACCACCGACCAGCTACGCTCTAGTCTCCATTTCTACTATATGCCGAGAATCCATCGGAGAACGCACCGTGTCCGTCAAAAAGTAAAACATGAACTATCTCGCACGGTGCGGACTCGGCGCGGACACGGTGCGGGCACGGTGCGGAGATGTGAAGACGGCCCCATAAGAGAGCACGGGGCTATTCTTCACCGAGACACGGCCGTGATACGGCCGTGTGTCGGTGCGGACACGGTGCGGATATGTGTGGCTCAAGCTTCACACGTGCCGGATGAATTTGGCCGGTGCCGGGCCGGCGCTGGTTTACAACTCACCTGACCGGTTTTTACCGATCCAGTTGTGTTATGTCATTGCGATACCGGCTATCCATATAGACTACCGGCACGGCACATTAGAACGCTATAATACAAATACACATGCTACTGCATATCATCCGATTCCCGATTCCCAGCAACGGGTGCTCCAGTGAGCCGGCTGGTAGGCGGCGACAACCCGGCTACCAGCGGTTGGGGCACCACCACCCCCACCACGCGGCTCCGGCCCGGCACCGGACGAATACACCCGGCACGTATGAATCTGGGCTTGCTGTATAGGTCAGTATTCACCATTTCCGATGGACCGGGCGAACCTATCCGGCGCCGCCACGACCGCTGGTAACCGATTTGTCGCCGGCTATGCTCACTAGAGCTCCCAGTGACAGGGACAGGATGGTACGCAGTAAGATGTGTATTTGTATTATAGCGTTCACATGTGTCGGCAGTCGCGATTTTTAATTTTCTAGTAGACGTTAGTTATCGAAGTTTTGATAACCTTGTTTGAATCCTCAGCTCGTTTTGTGAAACAAAACTATAGAAAAATATTGTAATAAAATTTTTGCTCATGTTATAATAATTCTTGGAATAATGTACCAAATAAAGGATTTTATTTTGATTTACGATTTAGGGAGCACCCAATATACTCGCCTTTCTTTCTGAAGTCGACAACGATTACGCCTTCGGTGAAGAAGCCAAACAGCAATAACGCGTTTGCGATCCATAATCTCTGTTTAGAGATTCAGCTGAACAGATGCTACTACGCAATGAAAGAACACAGCCAGATCGGTAAAAAAGCGGCCAGGTGTGAGAAGCTGTAAACCGGCGCCGACCCGGCACCGGACGCATCCATCGGCCACGTGTGAAGCTAACCCAAGCCCTTTCACACATCAATTTTCAATGTCACGTGATGCTATTACGTCAGCCAATACTACTCTATAAGAAGGACGTTTTTTGCACCACCTCTATCTGAGCGGATTTTTATGGTCTTGGCCATAAAATAATATCGCATCTAGTTCCAATATCAGAAACTGATATAGTGAAACCGGCTAGTATGAAAGCACCCATTTGAAATAATATAGTAGGCAACCGGCGACCGGAACCCTATAGGTGCGATCCGGCGACTCGGTAGTAGTTTACCGGTAAGTCCATTCTGTCAAGTTTAGAAGCTATTATTATAATCAATCTACTTTATAACCGGCTATCCGGTACCGGCCAGCCGGTCCCGGTAAGTGTGCGAAAGCTTTTACGGAATTAAATGACGTAAATTAGGGAATTTTTCCTGAGCCTTTTCGAGCGGTTTGCTTGCAACTTTGACACCGTTTTCCGGAAAAAAGATCAATTTTTATCGAAAAATATTGAATTACTGGAGTAATAGGGGACCACAATTTGAACAATTTAAGATCTATTCCAGCTGATTTCGGCTGATTTTCGCAGGGCGTCTTGGTGCAACCTTCACACTCCATCCTCGCCACATGATTTTTTCCACTTTCCTACACACTCTGGATAGCAGTCAAAAGAGAAACCGCATTCAGGAGTTTCTGCACAATTAACTACGATTTTATCTTGACTCATTGACAACACTAAATAAAATAAACTTTTTTGTTTTTATCCCAAGGGACCTACAGTTTCATGCCGGTTCCGAACGGCCAATGGGCTTGTAAACGATGTACATTACCCAACAACTCAATCATATATATAGAACCACTGAATTCCGGACATCAAAACACCCAAGAGCAAGGTGGGACTCGAACTCACAATCCTCGGTTTACAAACGGCACAAGGGAACTGTTTATTTATTTTCTCAAACAAATATTTATAGTTTGATGAATCAAGAAACCTATGCACTTCCTAAAAATTGAATATTTCTATTGACATGTCTAACACAATTTATGTAAGGAGAAGTTTGCGGTCAGATAAATCAAATATTTTTCCAACATAATCAAAGCAACAAATCACCACAAAGAAATCCGAATTCCTACGATTCTTGTCTTCTATACTTCCAGTTTTCTCGTGAATCTTTGTTATTCCCTCTTGTGGAATGTTTAGAAAAAAGTAATCCACTCTTCGCAATGCTAATAGTATGGAGAATGAAGCCGCTTTCAGACTGCACCTCCATTATAGCTCAATGACTGGAAGATAAATCGGCGGCCTCATATGGGCATAGATAATTTTAATAACGAAGTGTTCCTTCGCCAGTCATTAGTAACAATTATTTTGCCAGTTGCAGCGTCAGTTTACAAAATGGCATGCTATTTTGTACACTGAAAACGGTAGATAATTGTTGCTCCACAATTCTTTACTGCGTGACGGAATAGGCTCGACCGCTAGAATACCATATCTATTGTTGACTAGACTTTAACTTCTTATTGAATTGGAACACTAGTCTTAAGAAAATTCGCCATTTACAAGTTTTCAGTACAACTTCTATTGAAATATTCGATAATAAGAGATTACTATTATTTATCATAAATTCTGTCACACATTTTCACAATAAATACATGCATAGTGTTCGCGTTAAAGTTGAATGATAGGTATTTATGAATTCAGATTTAGGTATCTTAATTAATTGGCTTCTTCGGAAACTTCGAAGAATCTTAGGTAGAGGTTGAACATTTTTCAAAATTTTGTGATTTAATTTTGTTTCCTATTTTAGGTAACTTTTCTATTCATTAAGTAACCTTGAAATTCATATCGACGAATATTAAAGACAATTAATGTTTCTTTTCATCATTTTCCTTATTTTTTTTTGCTAAATTGATAGAATTCATGCATTATTTGTAAAAGGCATCATAACCCCAAAACCTATCAAACAATAAGCGAATAAACCGAAATCGATGGTATTTATGCCATGTAAGCTCATACAAACTCAACCAATACTTTCGGAACTATTATAAATTCAGCAGTGAAGGATTTAATGCACAATAATACAACAAAGTTTACCAAGTAACAATCCAATAACATTCACATTTATCCAGAAGAACAAAATAGCCATCAACCATCTTCTTTATTTTTCCTCACCATCCAATAAGAGCTATCCGTAATGATGCTATTAGACTGAATAGCATATAGTTAGCAAATAAAGGTGACCACAGCCGTGAAAATATAAATAAAACATATTTAACCATTTTTTGATTTTTAAATATTTGAAAGTTTATGAATATCATGATAATTTTGTTTATATATATATATATATATATATATATATATATATATAAAAAACTTGGTTCACGGAATGAACCGCGTAAAAGGATTTGAAAAATCTCGACGTTTCGGCTCCTTTTGCGAAACCATCTTCAGAAGAATTAGAAGGGGAATAATTCAGAATCGTGGCCTCAATCTGCCTACTCCACGAATCGAATTAGGAGGAATCGGAAACAATACGTTTGCGTGGTCTCAACCTGCCTTCTCCACTTACCGTACTGCTTCCTGTCACCTTTGTAGTCTCAACCTGCCTACTCTGCAGGTATATGTATATATATATATATATATATATATATATATATATATATTTATTTATTTTCCACTTGTATATTATCTATTCATTTCTCTTTGTATACGTTTTTTATAAACACACTCATTATGCTCTAGGCCATTATACCCGCATTTGCGGGCATAATGGTTTTAAAACGCCCGCTAAATGTACTAGGAGAAATGCTGCAAATTTCATTGATTAAATACTCCATATTGCTTGTCGTATAAGACTCTGGATTTCTCCGGCAATGAATTATTCGCAGGTTTGGCTGCATTTTCTATGATATTCTTGGGTAAATTCATTTTCATTTCCATTATTTCTATAAGACTACACAAAGAAAGCAGGAATGACATTCACTAAATTTGATGACAAAAATAATCACAAACGTCAAAATATCAAAAAATGACATGCCTACTATGAGAAGGAAAATGGATAGGAGCAATGAAAAGATTTTCAAATCGCTTTTTCATCATAATATAATAATTTTTTCGTGAAAACTAAAATCTTGTATGCACCGCGTGCGTTACTAGATCCTTACGCCCATCGGGCCAGAGGCCCTCGGGCCGAATGTTTCCGGGCGTAAGGATCTATATAACGCACTTGGTACATAAATAACTAATATATATTGTCGATGAAAATGTTTGCACTTGATCAGTGGCCAATTTAGACGTGCTATTTGCACGTTTGATACGCCGTCCTTGTTGAAATGAATTTCATTAATTTTGATATTTTTATTTTGAGATTACTTCATTATATCAAAATATGATTTTTAAATATAACTGAACATTACATATAAAAAAGTTGAAAACTTCAAGGACAGATAAATTATAAATTTTTTTTTTAATATTAATCAATTTGAAAATTTCATTTTCCTGGATTTGGTCCGCGCAAATAAGTATATATCTACTCAGATTTAATAAAATTTTAAAATTCTTGCTCTTAGATTTTCGGAAATTATTGAAATTTGTAGATATAAATGAAGATTTTTGCAAATATGAGGAACATCGAATGATTTGTGTCTTTTTTGGATGAAAATTCAAATTTAAATTTTTTTCAATTATTCTAGTATACAAAAAATAAAGAACATAACTCTATAAGTGGAGGTCATACTTGGATCTATTGAAAAATTAATATCTTACCCACAGATTGAGCAGTAGATTACAAAATTGAATTATAATTTATGCTATAAAAATTTTTCACAAAAACTTATCTGAAGCAGTTTTTAAAACGGATTGTCTTCACTTTTTCATTCCTTCAAAATTTTGGCATTTAAAAAAATTCGGTGACTTGTCCTCACGGTATGCGTAAATTCATCTGCACTTGATCCATTATACTGTTATTTCGAAATCAACTGATTTAGTTACAAAACTAATGTTTTATTAAGCGAAAACTTTTCAGATTTAATAGGTATGTGAGTTGAAATATTCAAAAACAAAGATGAGAATGTTCAATATGTTCAATTCATAAATAACAAAGTGATCTATGCCTGTTATTATTACAATTGAGTTTAATAAATTTCTTTTGGATATGTGACATTTGAAACATTTTCGCACATTTAATTGTTTTTTGATTGTAATATTTGAATATTATTCTAGTATTTAATGAATTCAATACTTCATTTATTTTAGTACCGTTATTTTGACTGTTTTATATTCAACACTTTTAGCGATAATAGGTAGTGCACATTTTTTAATATTCTGATCATTCATAAAATATATTCTATGTTCAATAATTTTATATTCAAATGAAGTGCTATTTGAATCATCGATTCAAATATATTCAATATATTCTGAATAGATAAATAAGTTTATATTTAAGATTTGTATGATTCGACCTTAGATGAACTTGTGTGGACGTTGATATAAATGCTTCTGTTCATCAATTCTACTTCAATAACTATTCAAAATCAGTTAGATTATGCTAATCATAGCACTTGAGAGGTTACAACGATAATGCTTATTATAATCAAAAATACAAAATACCCTTTGGCCAAATTTTACAAATTTATACATCATGAATAAATTTTATTTTTATTTACTAATTGTCATTTTTGAAAGAAGTGTTGTAGTTAGAGCTCCCAAACCCCCCTTTCCAAAATCATCCATGTTTTGGAGAATGTTCAACCGAACACATGAGAACCTAATGAGGCCGAAATAATTCCTCAAATTTCTCAACCCTCTTTTGATATGTAGCCAAAAATAGTATTAAAATTATCAATATCAATTGTGAAAATTGTACTCATATAAATTGAGTTACATGCAATAATTGAGGTTCTTCAAACTAAAATTAATTTCTAATTAACTAGGTTCAATTTGATAATAAAGACTGAGTATTCAAATTAACAGCAAATCATACTTCAAAAATGAAATGTAGTGAATTGAAAAATGCATTCGGAGGAAAGCTGATGAGAATATTCAATGAATACAATAGAAAAAAACAAATTAAAATATTTTCACTATAACATGGACACAATTTCAGCTATGTTCCACAAGAATATCAATGTTAATGTTATCATGAAAAAAATACTAATCTCAGCCAAACATAGGCTGAAAGGGGGTTAGGTATCGTATTAAAGAACCTCACGCCATCATATTCTCATTAGAACTTTTTATAATGGCGTCTTGATTCATAGCTATAGGACCATTGTTCATGCTTTATGACCTCTTTATTTCTTCAACAAATAACAATCTTAGACGTGATTCTCATTTTATTCGCCATCACGCCTGATTCTTGGTACTGTTATATCTACCTATATATTCAAAGCGCGAAGGATTATTTGGAAATACCAAGTGGGCATTGTCCTGTTGAATATGAAAGATGAAGGTGGATGTAATTTTTGCGATCGCGGAGGCGTTAAATCTTAGAAATAGTGACGTATTCAAAAATATGCGCGATTATAGGCATATTCTGTGAAAAAACTTCAATAACAGTCATAGTTGAAAATTTAATGAATTACAGTCGAATTCTTACCAATGGGCGACCAGTAGTGAATAAAAAACCTCAATATATTTTTCCGTAAAGTTCTTCATGTTATATTTATTTTTATTATAATTATATAAACCCCTACAACATAATTGTATACCGTGAACTAACAGTTACGAGTAACTCTTCAAGAATGTAAAATATCGTAAAACAGAATCTGTTATCATAGAAGTATTGTTAAGGATGTCATTAATGGCTATTTTCGATATTTTATTATGATATATTTGTCATCGAGAGCAATAAAATTTCATCGGCTCCTTTAAATGATAATATCCTCTATTTCCAAGAAAAATTAAGATTATTGCTCTTAATTGATCTTGTAATATATGTTCTTCTCATTAATAGTGATACCATGTCGCTATTTAATCGATAACATTAATACAATTCCTGAAATGAATCTTTCCATTATCTGTTGATATTTCAACGAAATTTTTGAAAGATAATATTATTGTGATGATGTAAATAAGGAGAAGTCCAAAATTAAATCGGAAATGATAGTTCAGTTCAGACAAATTTCATCAATAAAATTTGTTATGCATTATCCTCATCAAAGTCTTTGTTTCGTACTGGATTTTACGATTTACACACACACACATATATATATATATATATATATATATATATATATATATATATATATATATATATATATATATATATATATATATATATATATATATATATATATATATATATATATATATATATATATATATATATATATTTATATATATATATATATATATATATTTATATATATATGTATATATATATATATATATATATATATATATATACATGCGAATGTTTTAGGGGGTGATTGTCGAAAATTGAAGAGGGTCTTTTAATTAAGTACCACTTAAAAATCAAAGCCAATTGAACTTTGAACTACCACATAAAAATCAAACCGAGTTGACAGCCACCTACTAGAGTTTTTCGATTCCATTTGCAGAAGATTCGTTCATGAACGATGTTGTATTTAATTTTTTTACTAAGAAACTATTGCTTATGCGGAAAAACACAAGGGCAAAAAACGTTCAGCAATAATTTATTCTTTAAAACAGATATTTTTAAATTAAGAAATTTTACTTTGTTAAAAAGTTCTAGTGAAAAATGGAATAGAGGTTGCATGTTTGATTCCTCGAAAAAATCCCAACAAAATCAAAAACATAGTCATAGGTAGCATTTTTATTGATATAACACGCCTACGAAATACCATTTTTGTAATACTCTCAAGAAAAAAAATAATTTTTTTTTCTCATTTTTGGAAGCACCATCTTCCTAAAGACAGTCTTTTGAGCATTTTTTGCCATGAAAAACCCTCTTTTATTTTCGACAAGGAATCTTCCCCCAAAAACTTTCGCACTTATTTGGAAACACCCTATATATATAAATATATATATACCTATATATATATATATATATATATATATATATATATAAAATTTAGGGTTAAAAATTTATGTATTTATATACATATATATATATATACATAATATATATATTATATATATATATATATATATATATATATATATATATATATATATATATATATATATATATATATATATATATATATATATATATATAAAACAAGAAGTGTAGAAACAATATTGAAAAGTTGATGCACATTTTCTATACACCCTGTAACTAACTTTTATATACATCAGCAATTTGGTGTCTGGTAGGCAAAGTTAGCTATTTGAGGTACGAGATATGATTAATGTTCTATATATACGACACTGAGCATATCTGGATTATGGTAATATATCGAAATACCACACAGTAAGCAATAAAATACCAGCCTTTGAATGCAGAATTGAATTGAGACCCATTTATTCTATATCTTTCATCGCTATCAATTAAAAAACTTTATCATTCGTCAACCCGAAAATGCCCAATTTTGCAAGTTTTACTACAAATATATTTTAGACTTATAACTTGCGATAAGTTACATAAGTTTCACTTTTTCCTGAAAGTAATTCCCTGCAAAACTTTTTCAAATATGAATTCAATTTGAAGACAAGGATCTAATAACGTTCTTGGAAATACAATAATTCGATCTTATACAATAATTCGAATAATTAAAAAACTATATTTTTGTGTAACTTAGATGATTGTTCATCTAGTTCACATAGCTTTACTCTGGACGATTTTTCTTAATTACATAAAACTAAAATAAAATTTGTATAGAACACTGAAATTTCAAAAAACATTTGGTGTTCTCATTGGATCAAAAAAAATTAATACCTGTTTGATAAAATCAGGCTATGTATTCATAGCACTGCTATTTCATTCAAAAACCCAAAATATTGCAGTTCATTTATAAATTCGAAATAGTGGGAAATATGTTCCAAAGTATTGAGATTGGTATGATATTATTAATAATAACATGTTAAATCTTAATCTCCCCGCAACTGCACTATTTCGAAACTCAACAGGGAAGTGCAGGAGTTTTTTTTAATTCGTTTCGGAACTCATGGTACATCTTGGTATCTTCGGTCAAACCAAATGATCTGAAACTGGAGGTTGTTTTCGACGCAATTAAATAACTCAGATTTTGAAGGATTTTTACACCGTCAAAACTCCTTAAATTGAGTTAGAGTATTGAACATTTGTAGTTGGATTGAAATAATGGTAAGGAAGTAACTTTTGGAGTAAAAAACTTTTTTTCAACTTCCGCCATTTTCACGTAGAGATTACTTATTTATTCGAGGTTTTTGAGAATTTGCACATCTCCATATCTTCTGAAGTTTGAGTTAGAAGGTTGAAATTTGGTAGGCAGATTGAGTTGATGTTGAGATATGTAGGTTTCAACTATTGTAGCTTTGTAGGTTTGTAGGTTTCAACTATTTTCCTCAACTAGCGCCATTATAATGTTGAGGTTTTTCGTATTTTTGACTATTTTCCGTCCGAATCGCATCTGGACCTACGTCTCACTCAATACGCGATACACTTCGCATTCCGATGCACATAGCGTTAGAGTTAACCAGCATGGTTTTCTCTATCTAATTCCATTCCGCGTATCTCCTCTTTGAGAAGAAATTACCACCTATGCTGCTCACGCATTAAAAAAAAAGTTCTTTCTGTGAAGAGATACTTCTAGGCATATTAATTATCATATAAGTATCGTTATTATTGAAGGTATAAAATTCAGATTTTTAGGGAAATGCTTCACTTGTGTTAGAGAGATTTACACTAAATTTGATCACGGAATGACAGGTTTCACCTGTATCCAGTGGCGGATTATCCTTAAGGCAAAGTAGGCATGTGCCTAGGGGCGCGAGGGTACAAAGGGGCGCGCGGGCGGAATTGTGAAATAAAGAAAAAATATACCATAAAGCAAACAATTTATTGCGCCAGTCAGTAAGCCACCTACTTAGACAATAAAAATTATTATTTTTGCTTACAACCTCAATTTCCTTCAATTTATAACTAAAGATAAATTCAACGGATGGGACTGACTAAAACTTACGCCTACAAACAACCTTGTTCTAATTCACATAATTTCTGCAGAAAGGGAAAATTTTACTAACTATAAGCAGCAAGCTTTGGAACTCTCACTAGCCAAAGAATATGAAAAGCATAAAAAGAGGACTCGGAAGAAAAAGCTTACAGCAGATGAATCTGCTGAAGATATTACTTCTTCACTGTCTGGTTGGGACACATTCAGAGTGACAGTATTTTTAGTAATTATAGACAAACTTGTCGTTGAACTTCAGAGGAGACGAGAATCATACAGTAATTTTTACAGCAAATTTTTATTTTTAAACAACTTGACCAATTTGAGCACTGAAGAAGTAGCAAGTACGTTAGTAACAATGTATTCCGGTGATTTAGAAAAGTATTTTGTGGATGATTTTATCCACCTACCTTATCATTTAACAACGGTAGCTCGAGATGGAAAACTGCCCAGAACAACCAACGCAATTTTAAAGGTTCTAAGAAATAAAAAACTTGAAACAATTTATATAAACGTTAACATAGCTTTAAGATATGTGTATCGACGGCAGTCGGAAAATGTAGTGGTGAGCTGAGCTTTTCCTGTATAAAGAGAGTGAAAATTTATCTCCGCTCAACTATGATAGATATAAAATTAAATTCGTTAGCAATACTTAACAAAGAATCAAAGTTATTGCAATCTTTAAACTATCACGATGTTATTGACAATTTCGCAAGACAAAATGTAGGCGCCAAAATTTTTAATTTTTTTTGATTTTGTCATTCAAGGTGTACAAGTAAATGAAAATGAGCAACTTTAAAGGCGAGCGAAAAAGCTGCTCAATTTTACATATTATGTACCATTAAAATCTAATTTTTTACTGTAAATAGTTCAATTATTTCTAATTATATCTAACTTTAAGTTACCAGTTAAGTGCCTTTAAGTTCACTTTAAGTATACTTAAAAATTCAGATCGTGTTGAAAATTTAACCTTGTATCCGTGTTTAACTAAATAATTCGTAACTTGATTTTTATTTATTTATCAAGTATTAATAAATTCTCAAAATTAATAAGAGCGCCAGACAATCGCGACGATGTTCGTTTCCCAAATTTGCGCGACCGAGAGAGAAATACGGGATCTTCCGCGCTTACGGCAGACACCTAGGCCACTATCTATACCTACTATCGAATTCGAATTAAGTATATTGAAGTTAGTTAAGTATATAAATGAAATATTAGAAACACTGACTCATTTAATTTTTTACCCTGTTCAATAATTTAATTCATACGACTGGCGTGTAAAGCCAGATATTATTATATAGGGAATTTCATAATTTTCGGGTTTACATGCCAGTCGTACCTTGAAGCTTTTAAATATTGTAAACCGAAATCGTAAGATCTGTCCGACAATATCGATCTCATGTAAACTCATGCTCTTTTTTCCTTGGCCCCCATCTCACCGCGTTTTCCTAAAGGGTGGTACCTACATCGGTTTAGGTCAAACTATAGTACGAGTTATTTTTAATATAGGGGCGCCGATGAGATGCTTGCCTACGACGCTCTGAACGCTTAATCCGCCTCTGCCTGTACCAGAACTTCATCGGGAAGTGTCCGAAAACTACCAAGTGTTTTTAATGCGTTTCTAATAATTTACCAAGATTGACTTTAATCAAATATCGATCATAAACTCGATTCAATTACAATTATTCATTCCGATTAAAATCTAACAATCCGAATAATCGGTGACACCATAAATCTTCCAACCTATTCACTATGAATGAATACTATTAAAAGCTATGAATCATTCATGGAACATAGGTGACGGTTTATTAATAATAATACCGCAAACTTTTTCAATTCTCACTCTTAATTTCATCATCATCCGGTTACCAAGCAATTCGATCTATCGAGTGCTGAATACTAACGGAGGTCATTACTGGGCAACAAGATGGCACCTGAGCATTCCACTATAGACTGTATGCCGCTAACACGGCCCACTAGAAACTTGGTGACCGCTTCGTTTCCACGACATCATCCTGGCTTTATTAGAGGACGTTCAACCTAATCTGTAGGTTTATTTTTATTCGTCGTATATTTTCTAAACATCACGCCTAGATTTATCAGAATTCCTACTTATAATTAATTGATAGATGTCATTTTCGATCATTTGAGACAGCGCAGGTGGGTGTAGAGGAATGTCCAATTGTACATCGTAGAGACAATGATGCTTCTGGTTGTTATGTCATGGATCAAGGCTATAGAACAGATTTCTGACGGTTTCTACTTTTAGTCGTATTTTCTTCGAAACTAATAGACTAATGCATCATATGGAAAGTTTACATCCAGGTGCAGGAGTTGTTTTTTTATCCACTTTAGGCCCTCTGGACCACGAATTTTGAATTGTTTCTTATGTCTGATAAATATATATATATATATATATATATATATATATATATATATATATATATATATATATATATATATATATATATATATATATATATATATATATAGGACAAACTTTTCAAAATTTAGAAGAAAGATTGAAAGCACACAAATATACCAAAACACAAACCACAGCACTAATCAAACATAAAAATAATGAGAATCATAGTTTCAACTTTAATAGCACAAAAATTTTAGAAATAGAGAAAGATCAAAAACGCAGAGAAATTTTAGAAATGTTACATATTCAAAAAAATTTAAATAAAGTCATAAATGATACAGATATAAAACATTTAAGTTCAATATACATACGCAGATTTAATTCTTTAATTTTTCTAAGAAACAACGTAAATCAAGACAAAATAATTCAACAAACAAACTCTAACCAGAAGAACTCATCTTCTTCGACAAAATCTAGACATCTGGAATTTTCAATTTTTCTAAAAAAAAGGTTATTTTAGAACATGTGATATTCAAAATTACATCTAATGTCTTTTTAAAGACAAATCCAGCAATCAAATATTTTAAACCTATTTTGTACATTACTTGGGTGAAGGTTTCTGTGGTTCCCTTTCCATCTAATATCAACAGATTTGACTGTTGATATTGGACCAAATAGCACGTAATTAGTAAATGAAGACGACCACAGCCGTAATAAAAATTTTTTCGAAAAACAGATGAATAGTACCCTATTCTTTGACTTTTCGAAATCAAAATAATTTGAACCTATTTCGAACATTACGTGGGTAAAGGTTTCTGTGTTCCCTTACCATCTAATATTAACAGAATTGAATGTTAATATTGGACTGAATAGCACGTAATAAATAACAGAGAACGGCCACAGCCGGAAAATTCTGATGAAATATAGTAGTCTTTTTTAACTATTCAAATTTTTTCAAATCAATAAATGTCAAAGAAATTTCAATATTTCAAAAGTTTCGAAAAAGCCACGAATGTCGTTGCGAAACGTCAACTTTTTAATAAAAGTTTTTTCGAAATTCACCAAGCCTATTATTGCTAATAATTATCAAAAAGTTAAAAATAGTTCACATGCAACAACAAATCAAATAAATAAATATACTTATATATATATATATATATATATATATATATAATATATATATATATATATATATATATATATATATATATATATATATATATATATATATATATATATATATATATATATATATATAATATATAATATATAATATATATATATATATATATATATATATATATATATATATATATATATATATATATATATATATAATATTTCCCAGTACACAATGGCATCTCAAACGGCTCCCATCCAACGAAATGAGGAGTTAAAAATTAGTGTCTGGAATTGTTTTCGAGGCAGAAGAAAATTATAAAAATTTGGATAAATTTCTCCATCCACAGCCATTTTCACCTAGATATTTCTTGATTTTTCGTTGTTTTGGAAATTTGCTCCACAGCATAGTTAGAGGTTTGGAGTTTGGTACATAAATTGTGTTCATGATGAAATACGATCTTTTGAGTGTTTCAACTCTTTCACTCAACCGCGCTGCTCCTTTCGAAGGTTATTGCTTTGGAATCAGTACGGGACGCAATTCACGAATTTTGTTTGTTTTTTTAGTAGAATAAATTTCTACCAATTTTTATTACGTTTGGCTATCAAAGCGTGGTTCTTCAGTACGATATGCGATGCGGGAATTTTGTTTTTGAATAAAATGAATAATTTTCATTTAGGAGTGCTATTTCTGTATTATTGAAGTTTTAAGAAATATTTTCAGAAACATATGTTAATCCCAAACTACTTGAAAAATAGTCTAGGTGAAATATTACAGGTAAATTGTTTTTTGCACTAATGATCAGAAATCTACAAATTCTTCTGAAGGACTAAGTGGCTATGAAGATATTTTTCTGCAAAAATGATTTTTAACTAGGCGGGAATCCAGTCACAAGGGAAAATTCGAAATAAAGCGTTTATACTCATAATCGGATTTCTGTGCACAAAGCTTAAATAACTTCCATCGTGAAATAATATGAATGTAACTTTCGGAACCGGTAATAATATTGGAAGATTGTAAAGTATCATAAATTTATAAGTCATAAGAACAAAAAGTCCGGATAGTAAGTACAAAATTAATTGCTGTAGTCAGAATTTCTGAGCTTAAAGTTACTTGTGTAAAAAGTTAAACTCTCACTATGCAAATCATTTAATGGATGAGAACCACTGATTTAGCTCAGACTTTGGGAAACTGAATAGGTGAAACAATGGTTCAAAATTAAATCTTCTATAATCTTAAAAAATCAGTGAATTCAAATATTCCCTGTCTTCTCCTTAATGGTCAGGTAGACCCCACAAATCGTCCCTCACTTCTTCAACAATGCAGTACCTGGTTGTAGCTACGTTTCAGTTCCCATTAGTTCCTAGATAATTTCGATAGTTTATTAATACCTGTATCTGTAGAATTACACATAGGGCTAGTTAGCTAAGTAGGTACTTGGATACGCTGGCTAGTATTCTGGAGGTCCCGGGTTCAAATTCCATGGTCTACTGGGGGGGTTTTCTCATGCCGTAAAGTGCTCACAACCTTATGAACGAATGTTAAGCCAGTATTCTTTCTCTGAGCTCAACCCACACCTCCACTCTTTTAGTATCTTACCCATCCTCAATGCAACTCAAAGCTCACCTCTCTCACACATACTTGAGGGAGGAATTTAACACGCGCAATTAAGAATTATTGTTCAGTCAGTATCTGACGAAGAAGTAGTAGTCATGTATTTTTAACTATATGTGAAAATGGTTATCAATATTATTTAATTTTCATGTTATTGCCTGATTTTTTTATGAATCCGAATGCAATTAAAAACAAATCAATTAAAAAATAATTCTAGCATTGCGAAAATAATAACATGTCATCGAAATGATTACATATCCTCAATTCATTACAGATCAATAAATGCAGTTTATAGTCCGCAATTATGATAATTTAAATAAATGCTCTATATTTATAAATTGTTGTAGATAGCGTCGAGGTTCTTACATGTTGAACTACGGTAAGCAGTGTTGCCGTTTCGATTCTGACCAATATGCTAAAATCTCACGAGAAAAATGCTAAAAAATGCTAAATAAAATTATTGATATGCTAAAAAAATGCTAAACAGTTCCAAAGTATTTTTTAATACAATTATAAAAATTTGAAATTAATTTTGATTAATAATTAATTGATTTTAAGCAAAATCAAAAAAATATATAATGTAGGTACATTTTGTTCTATGCAACTTCATGTTGTCCGCACTTCTACTGTCAGAAAATGTTGTCTTGCATATTTCTGATAGGTGATAGACCCTTGAAATATCGATATGTTCACAAGCAAAAAGTGCAAGTGTGCTCACTTAAACATTACTATCACAAAACATCAACTATTTACGCATAAACGTAAAATAATGAAAATCGTCTCAATCGTCGCTAACTCGTTTCGAGTGCTGACTGAGCAATTCCCCTAATCGTAAAACGCAAACAAAAATAATCGTTTTTTCGAATATTGATGAATTCCCCTATTAGATAATTTTGTTAGGTTTAAAAAATGCCAATAGACTTTATCTTGATATGCATTTATTCCTTAGGAAGAGTCATTCAAGTGCTTATATCCATAGCAGATTGAAATTTTCTATTATAGGTAGAGGGCGGCCTAAAATGTTGAAAACATGCAATATGCTAAACTCAAATTTTACATTCTGAGACAAAAAAATGCTAGATTTAGCATTAAAAATGCCAAAACGGCAACACTGACGGTAAGCTTTCGAAGCGAGAATATTCTCCTGTCAAATATATGTTTAACAATTAAAAAGTTAAATAATCTATGTATGATTTATTAGCTTAGAGCTGATAAATTGTGAGTAAGTTAAAGAATGATTCATTCACAAAATTTATGCCAACCATGCTATGAAAAAATTTTTTTCTTATAGGTATTTCCTCTTGTTAATAAATCTATTTTATTTTATTGTCTACACAGACTTCAGATAAATTTGATCTATTCTTTCAAGTATTGAAATAAATTGATTGATTTGAAGGGCGTGAAAAAATATACTGCTAATCGAAGAAAAGCTTGTGAGATGAAAATGAAAAATTGATAATAATCATTAAATTACCTATCAATAAGAGATACAAGTTGTAACGTCGATATGACTTTATTTTATACGATAAATGCAAATCATAGAAATTCAACAAACCAATCAGCTCAATAAAAGAGAACAGCTGTTTTAGTTTTGTCAGTTTTATCAGTGAGGCTCATCCAACGTTCAATAACGTATCTTTTTGTTAACCATTAAAACTCACGAACGATACTGTAGAGAACTAGAGGATGGGCCTCGGTAGACCAGCGGTGAGCGAATACTGCCTTGTACCGTTTGTTGACCGAGGATGTGGGTTCGAGTCCCACCTTGCTCTTGGGCGTTGTGTATGTCCTGAATTTAGGGGTTCTAATTATTAGATTGAGTGTTGGGTAATGTACATTGTTTACAAGCCCATTGGCCGTTCGGAACCGGCGTTAAACTGTAGGTCCCTCGAGATAAAAAAAAAAAAAAAAAAACTAGAGGATGCAAAAAAATCTCAGAGAGCTATAGACATAGCCAACTTGTATTTATATCACTGCAGTACAACTGAGTTCTTATATTGATGTTCTTTGCAATTTCTCGTAAGTAGGTATTGATATGGTTTTCCAGAATTTTAGAGGTTGATATATAACCTACATATCATGCTTATTCGTAAGATGCTATAATAGTTTACAATAGTCGAATCAAATTTTAAATTACCAAACATATATACCTTCTTTTCATGATCAACCGCCGGTTATTAAGGATTATAATAATTGTATCGAACTTCCAGCTTTGCGAGGAGATCTTTGTTCTCGTAAACACCACAATATTCTTTGATCTACTCCGTGTTGCCAATCGTAATGGCTATACTCAATGGGCTAGGCTATGGTAAGTCCTTTATATTGATGTGCGACACTTGGTGGGCAGACTCTTCCCTGGGACACGAAACCCCTACAGAGGGTCACAAGAATAAATACACCAGGATAATAACAGTTTATTACTACCACTGGGTTCAATAATCTAATTTTATGAGCATTTCTCAGGAAAATGCTGTGCATTTAGGCAAAACAGAATCCAGAGATCTGGAACTTAGACATATAGATTTCTCATATGTTGCCCTAAAATCTAGCTGTGAGTTATGGTCATCTCAAGTTGCTTGGTCTTATGCACCGTCGAAGAGAGAGAGTGATAGAGATTGTTGTTGTTTACTATGTCAGAGTTGTCAACAGGCATGCTAGTACGCCAAAGAGTTTGAAACTTGAACCATAGCTTCATTGGTGTTTATGAACTTACGAAACATCAGAATGTCATCCTGATATTTTTTTGTCCTTTATAATTAGGACAAACTGACTTTTACAACAATAAAACAGCTAGGAAGAGAAAAAAATTTGGACTGAGAAACCTTCATTTCATGCATAAAAAATCTTTCGAAATAAATTATTCTTTAATCAAAAATACTGATATATACGTGTGACGTATAGTCACTGATGAACTCCTTTGTTTTGGTATTCATTTCGGTTTCAGGAAAATCTTTTTCAATAACTCATTGTCCCAATATTAAATTCAAGCAACGAATCAGTAATTCAAATACAAGCGTGATTGTAATATAAAACGTCCATTGCCGATAAACGCATAACATTTGGGACCAAAGTGCTATCGTTTGAATCTAACAGCAAATTTTTTGCGTTGAAATAAATTATATAGTGGTGCTTCGGCTGAAATAAACATAGAAATTCATGTAGGAATATTCAACACTTAAAATGAAGCGATTTATGTTTGCAGTTTATATTTAGACTCGGTTTCTCTTTCTGTTCAAGAATGTGAATTGCACTATTATAATGAATGGCAGGACCGTAAATCTCAGAAATGATATCCTTACATAACCACAGATAGATGCATAAGGAAGATGCTGACGAGAGCACTCTCAGCTATGCTCATAGGTCTGTCTCTTGTTAGTATTTTTCTTCTTGTAAATCTCAAAGCCTTCTAGTTATAAATGGCAAAAGAAGATCAGGGTTACATCCGGATGTGTTTCATCATTCTCGGCATGGAATAATTTGTTCGTTAGACACCCATGAAGCTATGGTTCAAGTTAGACAACCGTTGACATATTTGCACACCTTTTGGTAAAGTGACATGCCTCTCGGCATTTCTGACGAAGTGACTCAACCTTTGTACCAACTATTCCACCCACTATTTCTTTTACTTTCTCAACAATCATTTCAGGTATGAGAGAAATTAGACAAAAATTACCTTCGTTCGTTTGAGCAAGGTGGCGTCACTTTACGTGGGTATAATAGCATATTAAGGGTGATCTAGATGGTCAAATTGCAACTTCGAGTGTTATGCCCCATAAGTCTAATAAGGAGCCCTGGTCCCCAAATGAGTCACCGGAGTAGCCCTGGGGATCCCATAAGTTTCCAAAGACACGGGAGCCCTCAATGAGTCTCCTAATACACGGCAACCTAACACACCGTCTCTCCATACATATTATATCCAACACTTTTAACTATATTTCTCGGTAATGCGTCTAGACGAGCATGCGCAGAGCCATCAAGTGATCTAGAACCGGTGTTGTTACACTTTCCAACTTTTTTTGCAAAATTTCTCGATGCCACTTGATTACAAAGAACAAAACAACCATGATGTTCACATGGCTCTAAAGTCATAAAATTGAACTTTCGTTCATAACTCGAAAACAAAAAATGATAGCAAATTTTTGTTTTCGCCAGTGAGTTTGTCTGGAAAAGGGAAATCGAGGATGCGACATCCTTTTTTTGTATTTCATATAGTTACCGAGTTATCCTAACATCAAAATTTTTGACTCTTCGTCCCTTTTCTACTCGTCATAAAAAATACTTTTTATTCTTTATTTCTTGAACCAATCTCTACTCATATTATATTTTTGCTCGTATGACAATTGCATCTGTTGAATATTTCTAGGTGATTCATTACCGCACACTATGAAATTATAAGAAAAATTCATCGTTAAACTTGAATCACGTACTAAAAATGCATAATGTTGACACTTCAGAACAATAATATCGGAGTTTTGTCACGCTGCTGTACGTGAGTTTGGTGTTCCGCAAACGGTGGCACAAACGCCGGGAATTTAATATCGTTTAATATGCAGAGAAAGCATTCGCCATATTGTACGAATTCTTTTTGAAATATACGATATTTATGGGAATTCACCATAGCATTATGATGAAAATGTCGAGAAGTGTTTAAAGAGTGGATGTTTCGTTACTTCATACAACCATGAGTAAATAATTTTCTTGTTTTAAATTTATGTATCTATTCAAAGCTTAATTGTTATCGCAAATGCAGATTAAATTGAAAATTGTTGTAATTATGATATTAAAATATAATCATATTATGGATTCAATCATATTGTATACGAGGTGAGTCTTCAACAGATAAAAAGCTCAGGAATATGCAAATACTTCTCTTCTAGGAATATAAATTGTACTAAGGTACTATATAATTAATAGCCCGGTCAATTTAAACATTCGAAGCTATATAAATTCCCATCAAGCTGAAAATCAGTAAGGTTATTAAAAATATCATTAAAAATAAAATTTGAAAGTTCCCCATCTTTCCCCTGTATGGAAAAAAAATTATTCAAGGTCAAAGGTCAAAAAAATTAGTTTTTCACGATTGTCAACGAAACGGTAAGTTTTATCATAAAAATATTTCAGACAAAAATTGTAGATCATAAAATAATCTATAAAAAATGTATCAATACTTTTTTCCTACGAGCCACCGTTTTTGAGATATAACGATTCAAAAAGTTGTACAAGTTGCAATAGTCATAATATGCACACGTTTCCACGCCACCTATGAGGGAGGTAGTGTACTTAGCGCGTTTTTTTCAACGTGGTTTCCGCCGTAGGCCTACTCCACCGGTCAGTTGTCTTATGTATCTTTTATATTTTAAGTATAAATTACAATCACCGATAGAAAAATATTTCAACATATATAACAACTCTAGATAAGAGATGTATATACGTGGCGCACTAATGCGTATTATGACGATTGCAACTTGTACAACTTTTTGAATCGTTATATCTCAAAAACGGTGAGTGAAGGAAAAAAGTATTCATACATTTTTTGTAGATTATTTTATGATCTACAATTTTTGTCTGAGATATTTTTATGATAAAACTTACCGTTTCCTGATCGTGAAATCGTGAAAAACTAATTTTTTTGACCTTTGACCTTGAATAAAATTTTTTCCATACAGGGGAAAGATTGGGAACTTTCAAATTTTATTTTTAATCATATTTTTAACAACCTTACTGATTTTCAGCTTGATGGGAATTTATGTACCTTCGCTCTCATTTTTAGGTCTAGATTGACCGGACTATAACATGAAATCAGAATATCTATTAATAGATAATTTATAACACATCAAGTTTAGTACACCGTGTATACTGAGGTTGATAAAAGCTCTATCCCTGTATTCTAGGAATAAGCGAAAAATATTATAACTTATAAGATAAATATATATATATATATATATATATATATATATATATATATATATATATATATATATATATATATATATATATATATATAAAATTATTTATTCGAATTGTTGTTGCCTGTGAACTATTCCTAATCTCTTGATAATTATTAGCAATAACAGGCTTGTTGAATCTCAAAAACTTGAAAAAGTTTTGATAAATTCACGAATGTCGTGGCGAAACGTCAACTTTTTAATAAATCAAGTTTTTTAAGATTCAACAAGCCTGTTATTGCTAATAATTATCAAAGATTATATAAATATATATACAATATATATTATATATATATATATATATATATATATAATATATATATATATATATATATATATAATATATATATATATATATATATATATATATAGAAATATATATAAATATATCTATATATATGTATATATATATATATATATATAATAATTGTTATCATATATATATATAAATATATATAAATATATCTATATATATATATATATATATATATATATATATATATAATAATTGTTATCAGAGTCCTTGAAATATTTATTATTAGGTATAAAGATACTTTGACTCGAAAGGATATTAAGTTATTCTTTTTTAATATTGCCAAGCTTTCGCAATCTTTCGTTGTTTCATTAGGGATATGCAAATACTGCTCTTCTAGGAATATAAATTGTACTTAGGTACTATATAATTAGCATGAAATCAGAATATCCATTAATAGATCATTTTTTATAACACATCAAGTTCAGTACACCGTGTAAACCTCTTTCCTTGTCTTCTAGGAATAATCGAAAAATATTAAAACTTATAAGATATATATATATATATATATATATATATATATATATATATATATATATACATATATATATATATATATATATATATATATATATATATATATATAGTTCCAGGAGCAGTTATATCCGCCAAATATCACCCATATATCTATTCACCGTTTTTATTCTAGCTCGTAAATGTTTTCTCGAAGCATCAAAGGATTTTCAAGTTTAAAAATATTCTTTCATCGATATATTCACCAATTTATCTAAAAATAGTGACGGACTCTGTTGGATAAAGAATATAAATGTAATTTTAGATTAGGTAACTTCTGTATAATAAAATGAAATTCTTCCAAAATAAACGTGGTCAGCAAGCTGTTACTTCGATTAAATATCATTGATTTATATCATTCTTGAAATAGATTCGCATCATCAGTTTTGAAAGAAACTATTCGATTACTTCGTTTATAAAATCATCACACTAACAATTAGTTAAATTCCATTTAAAATGAAATAACTGACAATGGAAATACATGTCACACTTTGACAGATAGCTGTCACATAAAATACACTGCATTATCTGACAAACAATGAGTTAAAACTCCATTCAAAGTGACATAATTGACAATTGAAATATATGTCACACTTCGATATATATCTGTTACAACATACAGGGTATTTCAGAAGTTTGATGAACGAGTCGTGTAAAACTTCAAGTCTTATAATACTACGATATGAAAGTTTACATTCATAATTTAGAAATCATGACGGCTGGGATGAATATATGAGCAGTCTGTAACAAAATCAGTTTGAGAAAGTGGGGCAAGAACGATTTTTGTCGCGTGAGGAAAATACCCAAGGGAAATTCCCGAGCGTCATATGTGCCGGCTTCAATGACATAACGGGACGGTAACAGAGGTTCTGGAGTGATTAAGTTAGGAAGTTTGCAAAAGAAAAGATGTTTTCACCTTGACATAGTTATGTTTTTTTATAAGCGAATATGTCCGAAAAATTACTTCTTTTTTCCATGGCAACACTTTTTGTCATTAAAGTCTGTTCAAATCAATAACAACGAAGTTGAAGAACCAACGAATGGTCTTAATGAGGATAAAACAACCAATCGAGTATTCAAAAATATATGGTCCAATTATATCATCAGAAACTGCACACTATACGATTGCATTCGCTAAATATTTTTTACTATCTGCAAATCGAAAATACGGATTTAGAGGCTCTAGTATTTGACACTCTGAGATGGAACAGTACCATTAGTTGAAAATGTGAAAGAAAATACAATATTTCGATAAAAATATCGATTTCACATGATTTGAAGTGTAATGAAATAGGGAGCGTTCAAGTATTACGTAACGCAGTTTGGGGGGTGGGGGGTCTTGCAAAACGTTACATTGCGTTACATGGGCGGGAGGGGTGTTCGAACAACGCGTTACATAACATTGTTTTCATATTGAAATAAAAAGAGGGAGTGATATACTCTAATGTTCTCAAAAGAGGGAGATTTGCATCATCAGCTGTTTTTGCCTTATAAAAGCTCTCATGCTGACTTGTGTGCCAACTGTGCCAAAAACTGCCAACGAAATTTAAAAAACGGCTAAAGAAAAACTAAAAATGGTATAGCGCTCACGTCCGTGACTCGCAATATTTTTTGTAAATAATTAAATGCGCTTCCGAATCCTGATGTTCCATCTTGAAATCATTCTTTCCTGCCGCCACCCTGTCGATGCCAAATCCTTCAGACCCCAATCATGCTCTCGGTACTTAGTCAGCTAAACAAAGGATCATGCAAGTTTTCACTACTTCTTGTGACCATCAGTACAATTACTATATATATATATATATATATATATATATATATATATATATATATATATTTATATATACATATATATATATATATATATATATATATATATATATATATATATATACATATACAATATATATATATATATATATATATATATATATATATATATATATATATATATATTATATAATATATATTGTATATATATTATATTTATATATATGTATATATATATATATATGTATATATATATATATATATATAATAAAGTATAAACTTTAAAATAAAAAACACTTGCTTATGTTTCACAATATAAAAAATCTTTAGATACTGTACTTAGCAGTAATAAAAAGTCGACATGTTTCGAGCTATGAAACTCATTATCAAGACTGACAACAGGAGAGTATTGCATCTAATTTATAAAACAGACAAAAGCAAAGGTGATACCTGAAAATCAATTTATGTTCGTTTATAAGGGGTAATTGACTATTATGGGCGGAACTTATTTCGATAATTTCGGAAGGTCAAGACGTTTACCCTTGTTACCTGAGATGTAACAATTTGCGTTTTGTTGAAATCCAGGAAGTGATTGAATTTTATACAATGTTCAGAGAAGCCAGTGGTATTTTTGTTTTGTAAAATTGACTTTTTATGTTCTTCAACACGAATATTTATATTCCTTCCTGTCTGTCCAATATAGAAAGCAGACATTCGTGTCGCAAAATATTTTGTAAAATACCACTGTTTTCTCCGATGTTAGATTTGTCTTTATTATTGACCAAGAGTTGACTTCAAGTTTCTTTTATTGTACAAATTGTTTATAACGTTATTTTTCGATAGTCTGTTTAACAAATTTTGCTACTCTCAAATTAGGCACATAATTTATTGGGAAGTATTTTGTTCTTCATTAATAGTTTGCGTGGGGTATATTGAATGCAACAGATACTTTCTGCGTTTTTCTTTCCAATGAGCTTGTCGATAAGACTTTCATTGTAACCGTTATTGATGGCTAATAATTTAATTGTATTAACTTCAGTTTGAAAATTGTGTGTTCCGATAATGGAATCGTGAACAACCTATGTATGAAACGAATGAAAAGCACTGAGTTTATTTTAATGTGTTGGTTACTGTCGCTGTGAATTAAAGTATCTGTGAAGGTTGGTTTTCTATAAATGTTGAAAGTAAGAGAATTCAAATTCTAGCAATCTGAACGTCTAAGAAATTCAAGGTACCGTTTTCGTTTTCTACTTCTTTTGTAAATTGAATCGAGTTGTAGAAAGTATTTATATATTTAAGGAAATTATCTAACTGCCTATCTGTACCGGTCCAAATACAAAAAATATCATCTACATAACGTCTCCATAATAAAACGTTAGTAATTAAATTATTATCAGTATTGAAAATTTTTTCTTCTAAGTTATTCATGAAAATTTCACTCAACAAAGGCGATAACGGTGAGCCCATGGGCAATCCGTCTTCTTGTTTGTATATTATATTATTAAATTTGAAATAACTCTGTTTCAAACATAAGTTTAAGGCAGACATTGTTTCGTTGACTGCTTGAGTTGTTACATTTGGGTTCATCTCTAGATATCGCTTAACAATATTTTTAACTTCTTGAGTTGGCGTAGAAGGAAATAAGTTGATAACGTCAAATGAAATTAATTTAGCATTTGAAGGAATTTTGATATTCTTAAGATGATTAACTAACTGAATAGAATTTTTAATGCTATACGCCGGATTTAATTGAATTAAGGTGGGTAATTTCTTATTCAAAAAAATGAATAACTTAGAAGAAAAAATTTTCAATACTGATAATAATTTAATTACTAACGTTTTATTATGGAGACGTTATGTAGATGATATTTTTTGTATTTGGACCGGTACAGATAGGCAGTTAGATAATTTCCTTAAATATATAAATACTTTCTACAACTCGATTCAATTTACAAAAGAAGTAGAAAACGAAAACGGTACCTTGAATTTCTTAGACGTTCAGATTGCTAGGAATTTGAATTCTCTTACTTTCAACATTTATAGAAAACCAACCTTCACAGATACTTTAATTCACAGCGACAGTAACCAACACATTAAAATAAAACTCAGTGCTTTTCATTCGTTCATACATAGGTTGTTCACGATTCCATTATCGGAAACAAATTTTCAAACTGAAGTTAATACAATTAAAATTATTAGCCATCAATAACGGTTACAATGAAAGTCTTATACGACAAGCTCATTTGGGAAAAAAAAAACGAAGAAAGTATCTGTTGCATTCAATATACCCCACGCAAAACTATTAATGAAGAACAAAAATACTTCCCAATAAATTATGTGCCTAATTTGAGTAGCAAATTTGTAACAGACTATCGAAAAAATAACGTTAAAACAATTTGTACAAATAAAAGAAACTTTGAAGTCACTCTATCGAGTCAATAATAAAGACAAATCTAAACATCGGAGAAAACAGTGTATTTACAAAATATTTTGCGACGAATGTCCTGCTTCTATATTGGACAGACAGGAAGGAATATAAATATCGTGTTGTTGAAGAACATAAAAAGTCAATTTTACAAAACAAAAAATACCACACTGGCATTCTCTGAACATTGTAAAAATTCAATCACTTCCTGGATTTCAACAAAACCAATATTGTTACATTCAGGTTAACAAGGGTAAACGTCTTGACCTTCTCGAAATTATCGAAATAAGGTGTCCGCCCATAATAGTCAATTACCCCTTGTAAACGAACAAATTGCATTTTCAGGTATCACCTTTGCTTTGTCTGTTTTATAAATTACGATGCAATACTCTCTGTTGTCAGTACTTGATAATGAGTTCATAGCTCGAAACATGTCGACTTTTTATTTACTGCTAAGTACAGTATCTAAGATTTTTTATATTGTGAAACATAAGCCAAGTGTTTTTATTTTAAAGTTTATACTTTATTCTTTATGATGTTTCACCAAGTGATGTGCGAGAATTCAATCTCAGTTATATATATATATATATGAATATATATTATATATATATATATATATATATATATATATATATATATATATATATATTATATATATATATATATATATATATATATATATATATATATATATATATCTAATCTTTTGATAATTATTAGGCAATAACAGGCTTGTTGAATCTTAAAAAACTCGATTTTATTGAAAAGTTGACGTTTCGCCACGACATTCATGGCTTATCAAAACTTTTGAGAAAAAATTGAAATTTCTTTGACATTTATTGATTTGAAAAATTTCTATAGAAACAGACTACTGTTTCACTAAAAATTTTTTCGGCTGTGGCCGTTCTTTGTTATTTATTACGTGCTATTCAGTCCAATATTAACATTCAAATTTGTTATTATTAGATGGTAAGGGAAACCACAGAAACCTTTACCCACGTAATGTTCGTAATAGGTTCAAATTATTTAGATTTTGTAGAGTCAAAGAATAATAAATATAGGGTACTATTTATCTTTTTTTTCAAAAATTTCTCATTGCGGCTATGGCCGTCTTCAGTTATTAATTACGTGCTATTCAGTCCAATATCAACAGACAGGTCCGTTGATATTAGATGGGAAGGGAACCACAGAAAACCTTCACCCACGTAATGTACAAAATAGGTTAAAATAATTGAATGTTGTCTTTAAAAAAAACTTACTTTGGATTTTGGAAATTCACTGTTCTAAACTATTATTTCTTTTCAGAAAAAATGAAAATTCTAGATGTTTAGATTTTGTCTAAGAAGATGAGTTGTGGTTTAGAATTTGTTTGTTGAATTAAATCTGCGTATATTGAACTTAAATGTTTGATATCTGTTCTATCATTTACGACTTCATTTTAAATTTTTTTGAATATGTAACATTTCTAAAATTTCTCTGCGTTTTTTGATCTTTTTCTATTTCTAAAATTTTTGTGCTATTAAAGTTGAAAGTATGATTCTCATTGTTTTTATGTTTTATTAGTGCTGTGGTTTGTGTTCTGGTATATTTGTGTGCTTTTAATATTTCTTCTATTTTTTGTAAATTTTGTCTTAAATATGATTTATTACAATCATTACACGGTATACTATAAACAACATGAGATTTTTGCAGAAGAGGTGTTTTACTTTTTAATTTAGAATATATTTGTTTAATTTGATTTTGTGCGGTGTGGGCTACTTTAATATCGTGTGGATTTAAAATTTATGAAATTTTTTTACTTAAATGAGGAATATATGGAAGAGGAATATATTTTTTTTTATATTTTCTTTTTTTGATGTTTCTAATGTGTTGTAAAGTTTATGAATTCTATTTTCAGTGATTTTCTGTATAAGTTTTATTGGGTAATCGTTTTTTATGAGTAATTTATGGACATCTTGTAAAGTTTCATGTCTGTGTGTAGGTGAAGTAAGTTTAAGTGCTTTGTCTATATATCCGATTATTAAACTCTTTTTTTGTGACAAATGATGTGTACTGTTGTAGTTCAATGTTCTTTGTGAAAAAATTTTCTTTCCTATGCCATTTTGTGATAATTTCATTGTTTTTGTGCATAAGAGTAATATCAATAAAATTTAATGTATTGTTTGTTTCTTTTTCTAGAGTAAATTGTAATTTTCTATTAAAGTCGTTGAATTTTTTGTGCATATCATCAATTAAATCTTCTTGTGTTTTTATAAGGCAATCATCAACATACCTTGTGAAAGTTATAATTTGTTCATTCAAATTATTTAATACATTTTTCTTCTAAATATTCTAAAAACTAATTGATCTATAACACTGGAAATAGGACTTCCCATTGCTACACCATCAATTTGTTGGTAGAAGCTATTTTCATATTGAAAATAGTTTGCTACCAAGAGCAAAATTGAATTGCTTCTATAAAATCGGTTTTAGGAATATTTGTATAATTTTTGATAATATCCCATTTGTCATTAATTATTATTGGAACCAAAGAATTTGGAATATTGGTATAAAGAGAAACAACATCTAATGAGAAAAAATTTATAATTTTTTAGGTATTTTCAAAGATTAAGATGGTCTACTAGATCGAGAGAATTTTTGATATAATAAGGATTTTGATTTACTATATTTTTCAATATTGAAGAAAGAAATTTAGAGAGATTATATGGAGGTGATTGAATATAAGAGACGATAGGTCTTAATGGTATGTTTTCTTTATGTATTTTAGGAAGACCATAAAATTTAGGTGGAAGGCTGTTGTGTCGAATTAATTCTTTTGATTTTTGTGGAGAAATGAAATGTTTTTGTTGCCATGTTTTAAACAATTTGTTACTTTCATTTTGCAGAGTCTTAGTTAAATCTTTTTTAATTTGTTTATATGTAGAAGAATCACTAAGCATTGCAGAAATTTTTTGTTTGTATGTATTTGTTTCTAGTATAACTGTTTTGTTTCCTTTGTCTGATTTAGTTATTGTTAGTTGTGGATTAGATTTGATGAATTTTTTGGTTTTATATAAGTTTTTGATAGTTTCTGTATTATGTAATGTTTGTTTTTCATTTTTGTATTTATTGTGGTGAGTTTTTATAGTTTGTGCTATTTTTTGTCTAATGGAATTTTGATTTTCAGGACATAAATTTGAAATACCTTTTTCTATGTTAGCTATAATATTATTAATTGGTATTTGTGTGATATTATTAATTTCTATAGAGTGTTTGGGGTCTAAATTTAATGTTTCTTCGACGAAAAAAGGTAAATATATATATATATATCATAAAAAGACATGAAACGAAAAATTATCTTGGGGTCCTAGGTCCAACTTTGCTAATCGCACCCATTTTAATAAGCAGGTTCCCAAAGTGAAAATCTGTTAATAAGCTAAAATCGAATAATGCATGAGAAAAATGATGGTGGATTAAGCTGAAAATGTCAGGACAGGGCCAAGTCAGGAAAACGGCATAATTAAATGTAAGATTAGTAATGAAAGTTTATTAGGACAAATTTGAGCCCATTTCCACATTTTACATTATGTATAATTATTTATTAAATAACAATAAAATAAACATTATACGCATGTATTGCGAGTGAGAAATCTATTGTTTTGTTGATTATTAACGAAAACGCGATTTAAACAATAACATAGAAATTTTAGCGACTTTCAGGTATTTTGCGCAACATATTTGTGACTTTCAGGTAAAAATGGTCACTTGGGTGTTACGTAACCGTTACGGAGGGGGAGGGAGGGTTCATGTAAACGTTACGGCGCGTTACATAGGGGGGAGGGAGGGTCAAAAATCTTCAAAAATTGCGTTACGTAATACTTGAACGCCCCCATAGTTATTTATGTACAAAGTGCGTTATATAGATCCTAACGCCCATCGGGCGTTAGGTAGTAAGATTTTATCTCTCACGAAAAAATTATTTTATTATAATGAAAAATCGATTTTAAAATCGGTTCAATGCTCCTATACTTTCCATTTTCCTTCTCATAGTAGGCATGTCATTTGTTGATATTTTGACGTTTGTGAATATTTTTGTCATCAATATTAGTGAATGTCATTGCTGCTTTCTTTGTGTAGTCTTATAGAAATAATGGAAATAAAAATGAATTTACCTAAGAATATCATAGAAAATGCAGCCAAAGCTGCGAATAATTCATTGCCGGTGAAATCCAAAGTCGTATACGACAAGGATTATGAAGTATTTAATCAATGGTAGTTGCTTAATTTATCCTCGTACAATGAGCGGGAGTTATGATTCATTATGCCCGCCCATAACGCCCAAGGGCATAATGGGTGTATTTATAGCAACCGTATCTAAGGTGAAATCAACAAATAATATACAAATGAAAAATAACATTATTTTGTAGGGATGAATTATTAAGTGTCAATTTTGAATGTGCCTTTTATTTATTCTCAATTGAAGCGATTTTAATCGTAAAGACAGTTTTTCTTTATATTGTACCATGTCCATTACAATAAAAGTGGGGCAGCGCCATCTTCATCCCGAGTTATCTAAAATTTCTCTACGTCTAATACGTAGCTGGTAATCAAGAATTTCTGCATTAATTTTTGTACATCACATTTAGACATTAAATATCCGGAAACTTTTGAACAAATACCTCGATAACTCGACTAGTTGCTTCAGTTTTATTAAGAGTATTGGTCACTCCTTCGACAATATTGTTATTTATTTAAATAGAATTTAATGAACATAAGAGATGTAATTCTTGGAAAATCTGGGAAATTTCAACTAAATCAACCAATTTTTTGATATTTTTCTGGAAGGTTTTCTTCGTTGTAATCCCTTCCGAGGGCATATTATCTTTATATATATATATATATATATATATATATATATATATATATATATATATATAAATATATATATATATATATATAAATATATATATATATATATATATATATATATATATATATATATATATATATATATATATATATATATATATATGTTAACGGTATCCCTATACACCCCCTTTACGCTCCCCATCATTTGTTACGTCAGGACGGACGAGTGGTACAAGCAGTCATGCGGCTTACCAATGCAGCAAGAGGAAACTACTCAGTGTTGCCAATTTAGCGACTTTGTCGCTAGATCTAGCGACATTTCATCGTCTTTAGCGGCTTAAATTAAGTGTCTAGCGATAAAAAAAAACTAGCGACTATTCTAACGACTTTTAGAGTTTAAATAAAAAAGTATTTTCGTACCACATTCGAATGCTGCTATTCAGTCTGCAGTCATTAAACTCTATTTTAATGATTAAATATCTTTAAGAAGAACCAATAAAAGCTGCTAGCTAAAGAAAATTGGAAACAATTCATTAGGCAAACGTACATGGCACCCTCAGCCATCTACTTCACGTATTAATTCCAGTTTCAAGACGGCTACATTAACCATTTCAGATTATTAGCGATAGTTTCTGATGATGAATGAAGAAAGTTTTTCATCATTTTTAGTATTATGTTTTAGACTTTTTATTTGTGAAATAATAATTTTTTCAATTGGCGGCAATAAATAATATTTCATGTATAATTTTATTTTTGGTATCAATTTCTCGATTTTTTATTCTCAATTGTTTTATACCGATTACAATAATTATTATTCTTTGTAAGTAAATCAACTTATTTTCTTTTATTTCAATAGATCAAAAAACTGTGTCCCATTTCTGTGTAAAACACTATAGAATTAAAGGTACTTGAAAAAATTGCTCTCGTCTACTGATATTTAGCGACTTCTAGCGACTTTTGATTGTCCATAGCTAGCGACATCTAGCGACTTTTCAAGCGTCCGTTAACGACTTTTTGAAATGTGTAATTGGTCTAAATAGTTATTTGTTATTTGTGTAATAAACCCCGGTATTTAACATATATATATATATATATATATATATATATATATATATATATATATATATATATATATATATATATATATATATAATTCTCAATATTTTTTTTGAGCTTATGTAATCATTTCGTTCTGTCAATGTACAGTAAGAACCCATTATTGGCTTTATAAATGTATATAGTAACTCTTCAAAACTACGTTTATATTTAACCAAAGGATAAACTATTTCTTTTATGCATGAACTGACTACATAAGAATTTAGATGCATTTTCATTTCAATAAAGGAGAGTCAAATATTTTATTGCATGACCATAAATTCCACAAACTTATTCTATGAATTCCTATGTTAATATAAAACTCTGCTTTTTATTTCCGGAACTCCTCCATTAGGAGATGATAAACTTTGTTTACTTGTGAAAGCTTTCAAATGTATTATGACCATACCCATATACGTGATAATCATACATTAAAATGAACCAAATGATCTTCATACTTGAATATTACTATGACAGAACATTCATTGGTCACTATTTTGAAAACATAAAATGTTACGTGACATTGTGATGTTTGAAGCTACAGTGATGATTTCATACGATGGCGTAATTCTTTATTTGTAAGATTCAGGTCTTTGGCATGTCGCCATTATACATGACTTATTTATTCTTCAGACGTCTCGGTACTCTCTATCTCTGTCTCAAAGCCAGTACAAAACACCGAGAAGCGATAAGATAAGCAACTTCGACGCTTTTGAAGAATCTCTGGAACCTGTAAATCAAAAATATTGTCGAGGGTTTATTAAATAATAATAATAATAATAATAATTACATTTATTTAGCAAAATTGCTAGTATACAAAAATCTTCCATATTATCACATGTGAAAAATAAAATATTAAAAATATTAAAGCTCTAAATTGAAATAAATGAGACATGTAGAAGATTTTCATAAAAATACTAACCTAGATTTTGAAAATGCTTCCTGAATATGACTTGGCGGTGTAGACAGATCCTTTCTGTGTGGTTTGGTTTGAAGTTGCCGTGGTGTCGATTCCCACCGAGTTCTGGAATGTTGTATATATCCCTAAGATTAAGTACTTTCGCTTTTGTTATCACGTTGACTGTGAAGATGTTCATTGTTGAGAATGATAATATTGTATGGAGATCGAGCGTGTGGGAGGGTACTCTGTCCACCTATTTTTATTCGAATAAAATGTAGCTGAAAAAATTTGAAAGACACGCTCTGATAACAAACCGAACTGAAAGGTGGAAAATGATTTGTTTTATTGTAAAAAACGTGGGGTGCTTTGTAAAATATTTTTGAAATCACTCCACTTTCATAAATAGTTACCAAAGAAATATTCTTTGTTATTGAAATGTCTTCTTAGGTTATTTTCTTGTAGTCTATTCTCAAAACGGAATCCAAATCATATATATTACCATAGACCTCAAATGATCATACTTTTTTTATTCTGATGATCCTGGTCCTTATTGCGTGTGCAAATTTTCAAAAGAATCAGACGTCTTAAATTCGATAAAAATTACGTGTAAACATTTCATTGATGAGAAGCTAATATAAAGCGGTAGTAGTTGAAGCTAATGAAAACAGCTAGTAGTAAAGTATAGATAATTTCAAAAAACGCCGATAAGCTCTGATGAGAGTCGGTTTGAGAATCATGAAAACGATTCATCCAGTTTAGATTTAGTAAGGTTTGTTTCCATTGCACTTGTAAATCTTATTTAAACTTATAGTCGACTGGCATTATTCTGATAATTTCATATTCCTTATTTTTCCCGGTAATGAAACCGATGATAAAATCAAAATCATGTTGATTAGCTGGACCTGTGATCTAGCACAAACGATCATATAAGGTAATATTTAGTCAATTATTATAGTAGCTGAGGTAAATTGTCGTAGACTTTTAATATTTAAGTTTTAAGGACAACCTGTTCATAGCTTGATAGCCCAAGTTTTTCTGTTGGGGAAAATGTTCGGCTTTAAGATACAGTAATGAGCCGTAAATATTTTATTCCATTCGAATTGATTCTAGTATGAAGTTATTGACATAACTGACAATCCATTATGATAGTATTTGGGTATGAATACAAATTTTACTCACAATCGATCGGTAATCGATGGTTTTCTAACCTTCAGAACAGTTGGGAAGCGCTTCATTACATACCTCATACTTTCCCGGCTAGCGAATCTCACTTTCCCGGCTAGCAAATGTCACTTTACCGGCTAGCTTGTATCACTTTACCTACTAGCATGGAAATAAATTAGAATTAACTCGATATTCATTTAATATGAAACTCGATATTCATTTAATATAACAAAAAACTATTTGGAATTATAAATATTAATAGTTACATTCGAATTATGATTACTATTGACCGTTAAAGCAAGACCTTGTTGCTCAAAGTTATGAGTTTCAGAATTCGATGATAATGCCGACGTTCTAGAATTTTCAGCATGAACCTATTAGCTATTTTTACTTGTCCATGGAAAGAATTCTCCACATAACCTTCAGCCACGGTACTAGATTTCTACCCCCCTAATCTCTTCAACTGTAGAATGTCTCCACCTGTATTTGCTAATAATGTCGCTGAAGTACTTCTGAAACAATGTCCTGTGAACCAATTAACATTTTCTAGTTTTAAAAAGGTTGCAATTTTTTTGGAAGAACTTCCGATAGAATTATGCCCAAAAGGCTATCGTGTAACTTTGCCAAACCTCATTTGTAAGAACAAACTTTCACAGTCGATATTGTTGCGCATGTCACAGTATTTTTTCACTACTTTCATCCATCCATTTCATCACAAATGTACTCGAGGAATAGGTTTTGGTTATAGGAGTCGTTATTATAATCCGATTTCCTAAAATTTCCAAATCATTTATTTTCATTTTCAGAAGTTCATCACACCTGCAAGCTCCGGAAATGCCAATAATCAAAGCAATCTGAAAGAAATTTGCACTTTAACATTTTCAATATGCACTAAAGGAATTAAAATGTTACCTTTTGAGGGAGATATTCTATCGGAGCATCGTTTAGAAATTTATCGATGTTTGCTTCGGAAAGAACACTTGACTTTTTAGCTTTGTATCTCACATTCTGCCTTTTCAAGTATGCTCGCAATTTTGCATAATTACTGATGTCAACATTATGCCTAATATTTAATAGTGTTCGTAGCATCGAGTACCTTGACCATAATGTACTGGCTTTATTCTGATTACTCAATTCACCGAAATAGGCAAGGAGCACAGTCTCAGAGGTGTGCAGCGCACCTTTAGCGACGCACCAGTTGATATACGTTTCGTACGTATTCACATACCTTCCTCTGCTTTTCACAGGAATAAGGCCTTTGGATGCTAGTTCTGCAGCTACTCGAAGTTCTGGTGGTGTAGATTCAAATTCGCAGTCGGACATTTTTCGTTAATATTGTCAAAAATTAAATTGTGAATTATGACTCAACTGTCAGATGGAATCTATGGTTGAATCAACTAACTTTTTATGTTGCCTAATTAATACAAGTAATAATTATTATCAGAAATTGATTGTTAATGTGATAGATTGTGAGTAAAATAGTATACAAACCTCGGGGAAAATCATTCCAGCCTCACGTCTGTAGCACACCTCGGTGCTGCGCACCTCGGTGTGCTACCTTGCCGTTCGGCTGTAATAGATCCGCTCGGTATGTAATATACTATTCCAATTGCCTTCAGTGTTTTTTCATTAGCTATCAGTAGATAGCCTAATAGACATACTTCACTCTTATATAATTTTCTAGTAATTTCAAGTGAATATTTGGATTATCAGATAAGGTGAGAACTATTGATGTTTAAGGTTTAATCAATATTACAAAATAGTTTCACCACTACTCTGAGGACCAAATGGTATTCTAGAAACTATACAAATAAAAATAGTAGTGTTTGAGAGAGAAAGTAGATAGTATACCAATTTATGATATTTCCCATTATTTCATAACTTTAAAAGCTGATGTGTTATTTTGGACAGTTCCTTATAAAATGCTCTTTCTGTATTTTTTATATGGACTGAACACTTCGTATGATTTCTGTTATAGGCTTCATGGTCACTCATTAATATTTACTTTGACCTTGGACGTTAACTCGTTATTAAATGCCAGAAAATTAGATGATATGCAGATTTTTTTCAGATACATTAATTATATTCAAAACTTTCAAATACATTGCAGTCAGTCGAAAGTTTAATTGTAGATTGTAGGTAAAACATAGTGCATTAGGAGTTAAGTGAAATCTCCATCTCTAGTTCGATGAATATTTCAAATAGTTTGAACTCTAGTATGGAGACCAAATTCTAGTCGAGAAATTTGTTAAGTTAGTGTTTAACACTCTAGATACTGGATGAGTTCATGATATCTTCTGTTATTTTAGAATGTTCAAAAAACTGATGAAAATGATTTGTTTTTCTGAGTCGACTCCTATTACAAGCCTTCTTCATATTGTTTTTAGATACACCGAATATGTCATGTGCTACCTAAAACTATTATTATCAGATATGCTATTACCCTATTGGTTTCTCTATCAAATAATTAACTTGGACCTTGTATACGTTAACACTTTATTACTTTTAGAACATTAGACGATATGTGGACTTTTTTGACAAAGAATACTATTCAAAAACTTTGAAATTAATACAGAAACGAGACTTTCTTTTCAGGTTCAAAGAATATTACGAAATAGTTTGAACACTAGTATGCAGACTAAATACTAGTCTATAGACTTGTAAAGTTTCGACAAAGTGTACTAACTCATCATCTATTGCATTACTTCAGAAAAATTAGAAACGGATAAATATCATCTGAGAAATGCTCTTTTCATATTTGGTAGACACTGTGTACACTTTATTGGAACACCATGTGGAATAAGGTTATAGAAAGAAGAGAGAAATAGCTTTATTGTCATATTAAATTACAAAATTTTGTAGACAAAGCACGTATAAAGAATTAAAAATAAAATTTAACAATAATAACTAACCGAACAAACCACACTTTCAATAATTGAACAAAACAAGAATCTATTAAAATAAAAGAACAAAACAGAAAAACATTTATGTGTCAATTATGTATAAACATATGTTAAGAATCAACATATTTGTCAATTGAATTCAAGTAAACAGATACAAAATTTTGTATATTACGAAAAGACATAAGATATGTTGCTACCAAATTTGAAACTTAAGTATGGTACATTGTGAAATTCAGTGACAGAAAAAAATTTCTCTTTAAAAGAAAAATCTTCGCCTGTTCATAATTTAATGCCTTAGTTGCTTCCAGACATATTAATATGCGACTAAACAAGTACCAATTGCACCGATCCGGACTGTGAATGTGCATCTAAATTGATTTGATTGCTTTCATCATCAGAATTAATTACAGCGCAAGATCGAAGCAACTTAAAAGACGTATGAATCATGACTTATTTACAGGCATACCGCGTTTAAACAGCACTCCCTTTTTTCGTCTGGTTCGAGTTACGTTCGACATAAATTCGAAAAAACCAGATGTTTGGTTTGCCCCGTTCGACCCGGGAATGTGAATTCGACACGATCAAAACGTGACGGTCTTGTTATATTTGACACCACACATTGACACACATAATAAACAGGAAACTGGAACTCCCGCCAAAAACGTTCGAATGAGAAACAGTTTAATTTGGCTGATTCCTGTGTTGAACGATTGCACCGATCAGAAAACACGTGTTTGTGACTTGAAAGCTTTCGTCTGTGTCAATTTTATAATATTGAATTTATCACTGGTTGACGAAATAAACAAAGGAATGTTTTAATACATATGTTATTGATTGAGGTCATATTTTCACAACGGACCGTTTTACTTTACCCCTATAGAGATTTTGCTACTGGTTATCTCTGAAGGAATTATTTAATATCAAATCATGAAAAATATAGGGGAAAGTGGTTACCCCACTTTTTAGATTTTATTTTTTTACTTTATGATTAATTGTCGAACCTATCTAGTTTATATACCTAAGTGTAATAAATATATTGTAGTTTGTTACAAAAATGTCCGAAACTATTATGTCAAAAGATTGAAGGGTTATAGCCATTTTTCTACGATAAGATATTTGTACGAACGTACCCCATGTACAGGGTACGTTCGTACAGTAGGTGGGGTACTTTCGTACGTCATTAGGTAGATTCATACAAGATAATTGAAAAGCCAATTACAGTCGCTAAATTTTTATTAATTATTATTAAAATATTTGTTTATCAAAGAACTAATGACTCATAGTCGATGAATCTTTCTTTAGAAAAATAACAAAAACAAAATCGTTCATCCTTAATTTACTTATTGATAGTTCTGAGCTTTGCAATCTCAAAGTCGAACTGAGATGTCATACAATCATTTTGTACGACATCGTTGTACAATCTATGACAATTTAAACTTAAAGTAGGTAATTATACATTTGGTTGTTTTTTTGGAACTTATTGCACATTATAATTATTTAAATTAACTGCAAAAGTAAAAAGTCTAGCCATTCTAGCTGTAAGCCCGTTCGTGGTTGAGGGTCAGGGAGGATCATGGCCTTATCGCTGATATACAGAGTGTGTATGTCTTCTGTATCAGGGAAAGACAATGACCATGATAATCCCTGTTTCTTCCGGAACTTTTCCGACGTAATAAACAACAAAAGTCTTTTTATTAAATTAATTTATTATTAAATTTCTTTAGATTATTAAAATTCTTTAGATTATACCAAAACATAGCAATTATCTTTGATTTTCTCTGGTGTCACATTTAAATTATTATTGATACTACGATCATCTTCGTCCATTTCTGTTTTAACTGGAGATGTTGAACTCCGCCGCAAGCTAAATTGCGATATGTCATCAGATTCCTCTGCTACTTCATCGATTTCTGTTTTCTCAGCTTTCTTTTTCTTTTGTCTTGAATAAAGTTCCTTCAAACAACGTTTTACCGATCGTTTTACTGCTTTAGCTTTGGCTTTTCTCTCCTGTTCTGTTTTTTTTTCAACTCTTTCTGTCTATGTCTCTCTTCTAGTTCAGTTTTTTCAGGTGTATCTGTATATATACGGGATTTACCCGGTTTTCTACTATTCTATTAGTTTTTCTGTTTATGCTATTGTGCTGTCTACACGATAATTTTAAAAAGTAATACTATATTTAATTTCCTGAAAATTGAATTTGATATACTGGTGGTTAATAAAATCTAAAGGGGAGCATTCGTACGCGTACGAATGTGCCCCCTGTCTGGCTGTCCGAATGCACCCCATGCCTTTGCATAAAATTAAAATACAAATTTATACAAATTCTAATTTAGTTTGAGAAATATAACAATTAAAGCTCAAAATAAACAATGTTAACATTAATCAATCCTCGCCATTTTGTCAAAAACATAACAATTCTTCTTAAAACTACAAACTTATCTTAGGTAAAAAATTTACTCACCGCGCGCGAAAGCACGTTACGTCTTGTCAGCTGATACACCATAGTGCGATTGGCGCGACACTCCGTTAGCAACATGACGGCCGGTATGTCTATGCACACTAGCAAACACGGCAGTGTTTGTATGCCGTTTCGTTTTTCTGTTAAACTAACTACTAATTGTACGAATGTGCCCCGCGTACGAAGGGTGACCACTTTCCCCTACCAGTTGACCATGGACAATTTAATATACTACATGAAGTGGTCAAGGAAAATTTTTCAATAATTAAAAAAGTTATTCAACAACTTTCCAAGGGAGCTGGTTATATGTATTCCCCGACGTGAATTCTACATTCATAATCTAACAGTGAATTGTAGAAATCTTCAAATCACCCCGACTCAAAATTTGCATACTCTTATCAGTGCAGCTCATTTGACTCGGAGTAAACTAACAAATTTCTAATTGTTCCCCAATACGAATCGTGGTTGGTAACACTGTCTGGATAACGACCCAGAGCGCCCTCCACCAAGTATATTGGAACCCAACAATTCAACGCTCTGATCGAAAATGCATTTAATGTCAGGGAGTTATATATTCTCCCGACGGATTTCTGCATTTTTGGTTTAAGCAGTGAATTATTGGTTTCCAATATACTGGGTGGAGGGCCCTCTGGTTTTGTCCTATTCTATGTGGATTGTACTCCTTTGATTGCCTAATCTTCGTCCCTAGTTTTTTGGTGGTTCTAGTAGCGGTTGTATCGTAGCTTCAGTAGAATTTCTTTTATGGTTCCAGCCAAGGTGGTTTTTAGTTCCAATCACAAAGCTTTCTAGCTCCAGCCAAGGTGACTAAAATAATTCGGGGCAAATCAACATACAATCTCAAACTTAAAATCTCCCAAGAATCTCTGTAGGGTATCGATGGCCAATTCAAATTAACAATTAGATTTATCTCAAGCAAAGATGCTAAGAAAGACAGTATATGTTCCAACATTAAACTGAACATAAGATATGACCACGTGAAATTTGCCATCGTTAGCCTACAAAAATCTTGTGTCAAATTGAGAGAGTGAAATAAGCAAATAAATTAAGAATATTTCGAATTAAGAAACGTAATATGATTATTTCAATATTGAAAGATAAATAATTTAATATAGATAAATAAAAAAATGAAATGGCGGAAAATGAAACAAGGAATCAATTCAGATTTTCAAGATAATGCATTTATACGAAATAATTAGATTTCTTCTCATAACTTACCGTCTATCAGACGCCACAGATACTTAATAATTTTAATAGACTTTAATAAAATATTTGTTTAATAGATATTGACTATAATTCTAACACTTAACGATGTGGTATCTTCAACAACTATTTGCCAAAAGAGAGCCATGCTTTGCCTGCAAAATCGACGGTATCTCGATATTCTCGTCGTACGCAAGTCATTCCCAATTGGACGAGTCCATTAATAGGTGAATCACGGTATTTCGGTCAGCAATTCAGTGGCGGCGGTTAAGCGGGGAATTTACACGTTACAACCTCCAAACCAAGTAATTTATTTATTTATTCATTTATTTATTACAAATGGGGACTTCAACAGACCTAAGCTCAATAACAGAGATCCACTAAATACAAAAGAAGAAAATTGTAGATTCCATAGAAAACAATTCATAAATTATTGAGATATACTAACAAACAAGAAGGGTAGAATAAAAAAAAAACAACAGTAGAAACAGAAATTAGAATATTCTCAAATTACTTATATTGGAACTAAAATTCAGAACTAATTGTAACGAAGCAAATAACCGCATAGTTTCTTTTTAAAACTTTCAAAAATTATTTACATCTAACTAGTTGAAGCAATAAAAATCTCTGATGACAAAAAATTTATGTGAAACTAGACAATCTATCAATTGCCAGTTAATATACACAATCGTATGAAACTCTCATTACACAAAAAAAAAAGAAAAGCTGCTATTTCTATCGCAACAATGTAATGCAGAAACAAGGAATTCAACGAAAATAGAAAGAACGAATCAAAGGAGATAAAAACATATTTCGAAAAATATCAAAACAATTGCTTTCAGATTTGTACACAAGTTTTCCTTTTGGGTGAAAATAAAACTGACACTAGCAAGATATATAGTTCGACTCGCAGTGGAGAAATTTTTTGACTCAATTGAAAATTTCTTATTTTTTTCATTTATACATTGTGTAAACAAGGGTTATAATGTTTAAATTGTATTCTAGTATCAACAATCATCCTGAGAAATTATACTTCGAGTGACATTCATGGATTTATAGTTCATATATTATCTATATCATGACAATGCCATGAAATTATATTCGATACTCTGCTACTGATTCAGGTAGATAATGATTATATTGAAACTTTCATTCTATGTGCTAATAGCAACCATGAAATAATTTGTCATTGTTAATAATGATGGGGCATCGCTCTATAATAGTTCCATTCAACAGGAAATGAGTATTCAGTATCGGCAACTACTCTACTGAAGTTCTTCGCTTCAAAATTACCATATTTTTAAGCACCAAGCTTTAAATTATACGAAATATCAGTGAATCCACTAGCTGAAGTCAACGTCCTAATTCAAAAAATAATGCGAGTGCCTGTTACGCATGCATTCAGTTGATTTCATTTTCATTTACTTAGTCATTATGGAACAATATGATATATACATTGACCAGTAGGATTACTACTTGCGGGAGTAAAAATATAATTTCATATTCACTATACTATATTCATTGTCCATTGTTGTACTG